>JAACJT020000038.1:11029067-11130108 GCA_009936485.2 Gymnarchus niloticus | reverse complement strand
GGATGTCCATGCAGAGGGGCAATAGGGGGAACGCAAGTGCTGCACGCCTTTAAAATGACATCCATTTCAGGTATAGGAGATACTTCAGGAAGTAACCAGGAACAAAGGTGACTGAAATGATTCCTGAATCCCAGCAGAGATAATGGATGATGATTTATGGTTCAGAAGTGTGAAGAAACTGCTGTCTCCTGCACAGTGGAGCTTACCCAATATTAACATTTCACACATTTACTTGGCTTGGATACAAAACTAGATGTCACCTCTGTTGTCATGGGTTTGAGTTTTTCCTGAGGACGGTTCATTCCCTGCCGTGGTTAGAGGCAGATCATCTTTCCAATCCCACCCCGTAGTTTGTTTACTACACTCCTTGGTCATTGCATCCCTCCCCTGTTTGGTTTGAAGCCTCTCCGCTCCCATTCCAGTTATATGTCCAAATCTCCCATTAAGCAGGGCTGGAAATGCCCTAGACATCGGGCAGCCCAGATCAAGGATGAAGAGACGTGAGCCCTGCTCCCCAACACTTCATTCCTGCACAGCGCTTCCAGTCCCATAACTTCGCAGCGGAAAGCCTTGCGTGGCTCATCCTGGACCACCGTGTCTGCTGCTGACAGTATCAAGCATAGCTCCTTACCGTACTATAGTAGAAGGCAGGACCCTAGTGATGTACAGTTACCGCACTGTGATGTTCTTCTTACCTTTAACTTAGGACACCTTATTAGAGCACATAAACGCGGAGAATTACATGGGTCCTATGTGACTAAGTAATTACTGTGTAATTACACATATACCTCTGCTGCTCACTTTTATCATGAATATATCTCTGTGGTTATGGAAGTTGCTCCTGTTATTAATATTATGTGTATTGTTACTATGATTAATATTGCTTATTACTATCTCTGTCAGTAAGATGTTGTTTCAAATACTATTTATCATACTATGTATTTAAGGACAAGTTTGTAATGAAAAAAAAAAAGATTACCTTTCTATTGCTGCTATCAAGAGCAAGACCAGGGCGGTGGGATTTCCTGTTGAAAGGAACTTATTTGTTCCCTCAGAGTTGAAAAAGACTCAACACGAAGGGCTGTGAATCAACACCAAGATGAACATTTCACATGGAGAGCAGGCGGAATGTGAAGCCATCCGAGCCCGTCTGACATTCTGCATGCTCATTGGAAAGAAAGTCTTTGGATGTTGATAATCCCCCCCCCCCCCCGTTTCCATTTCTGTTTAGTATGGCCATGGACTCAGAGATGTAGCAAAACACTTCCTGAATCTTTCTGCCTCGCCTAGTCCAGCCTCGGGGGCCGGCTGAGTTGGAGCTCTAGCAGATGATGGACTAACCCAAGACATTCTCCTTAAGCTCATACCCATTCAGTTTTTTTCCACTTCCCGTGGACATCTATTTCCCAGTCTCGTGAGCCACCAACATCCTGGCAATACTAGCTACAGATAATTTTGTCTCACTAACCCAGACTGAGTAGCTGTAGAAAATAGCAATAGTGTTGTCCATAGAACAAAGAACCACCTGTGGTTTGTGTTTAAGGTCTCGTATAAATAATGATGTGGAGGTCATTTCTGCTGAAGTAGGAGAGGGGAAAAAATAAGTAGAGACTAGTTGAACAAGTGCTGTAAAAAATGAGGTGTAAATTGATCACGTTTATCAATTCTGTTTCAATCATTTTCTCATCTATGGGTGTGTACAGATCAACATCTGACAGCACTAACCCAGAGAGATGGCACACTGTGATGTGGTTATCTAAACAGAATGTAACACTGTTGACATTGTAAACGTTTTCTAATTATTCCGATAAAGCTATTTTTAGCGAGAAGAAAAATTGTGTCATTTCTTGCCTTAAGGTCTTGATAGAGCAAAAGGGTGAGCAAGTTTGGGCACGTCAGAAGGAGTCAATCTGCACAACCCTCTTTAATTGGGAAACCATGGAAATCCTTACAGTAACAGAGTTTTTTTGGCTTCAGTAATAAACCTAAGTTGCCATTTTTTGCACAATAGGAATATACAGCGATTAAAAAAAAAAAAAAAAAAAAAAAAAAACACCAATCCCCAACTTCAGTTCATCTTCACTTAGTAGCAATTTCCTGCTTTCTGCTCAAAATCCACCCTTCCACCATCACATAGTACTTTAGTAATGAGAATACTCTTTTTACTTTACTAAAGAGAATTCTTACAGGCTTTTATAGACACAAAATGCCATGAAGCAGGTGGATGGGCATGGAAATGGCAAAACAGAGACTTGAAGAATGAGACAATTACGTAAGTGGAAGGCGACAAAATGTAAACTGCTGTACCAAAAACAGCTTCAGACAGATGCACAAAACTTCAGCGTCAAAAGCATAACATTTTTAATCATCTCCAAAAAGCCCACACATTACACAAGCTACCAGACATTATTTTTTGGTTTGTTCTTTACGCAAGTAAACACTTCACCTTTTCAAACAAGCAATCAAATCCCTTTTTTTTTTTTTAAAATTCAGACAACAATACAATATCATTTGTGCAAAAGTTGATTCCTTCTTTAGAGCTGGAGAACTGATGAGCTGAATTACCATTTAACCATCTGATGTGCCTTTTAGCACTCTCTGTGGTTCAGAAATGTAAAAAAAAAAAAAAAAAACACCCATCTTTCCCACAATTTAAAAAGAATAAATCAGGATTGCATTTCAAAGCAGAGGCGGCTCCTGCTTCAATGCAGGATCCCCACCGCATCTTCACGCTACACCGTCCAGGCGCAGCGTCCACCCATAGGCCCCGGCCACATTCCTGGTAGGCAGTATGACTGTCAAGCCAGTGGGTTCCAAGGCTGACCACTTGAGGTATGAAGGATAGCCCAACAAAGTCACCTACATGCGGCCCAAAGGGAAACAGGAAGTGTGAAGCATGAGAACAGGGGGTCAGGAAAAAGATCATTCATTCTCCAGAAATGGGTATTTAAAGTATTTTACTGTAAGCCAGAAGACCTCAGTCTGATATCATACAACAAATTTTCACACAGCCGGTGTGGTTTCTTCCTTCCATCCCAAAATGCCACAGCAAGGACGCCATAATGGAGTTCAAGGGCATCAGTCTACTTACGTTGGTTTGCGGGGAAGTCTTGGGTGCGATGATCTTCAGGGTGTACTGAGACGGCCATGCCATGAAGATTGCGTACACACTCTGGGCTTTCGACGTGAACCTGAGACAAACAGAGACACAGACAGCACAACATGGACTCCAGTTAGGCTACATGATGCGTACGACGAGGGTCCCTCCTCACATACAATTTATAGCAAAACTAATACTGAAATCTAACCATTAGCCAGCTGCAGGAGACATTCCTCAGTAAGCAGGCATGACAGCGGCAGGGGATGATGTGCACACTCACCAGATAGGCTGGGTGACCATCTCCGTCTGCACCCTCCACGGCCGGGAGGCATAAATTGCCTCCCCATTGACCTGCAGCCATTTGCCCAAGCCACGGAGCCGCTCCTCGAACACTACCGCGATCGTGCCATCTGACGTGGGGCCCACATTCAGCAGGTAGTTCCCGCCGAGGGCTACGGTGCGAACCAAGTCCTACCACGAGAAGGTACCATTACGCCAAAACTCTGCACGTGTCTGGCTCCCCGCAACAACAGTCCATTTTTGGTTAGCTGAATAACTTTAACCCTCTCATGCATGAATTATGACTGGACCAGGCTTTAACACTTTTTTATTCTTTCAGAATTTAAAAAAAATATTCCTGTGATTTTACTCCAGCTGTACTTTAAACAAAAATACATGTACTTTACTGCATGTATTTGAGTATTTCACTACAAGATCAAATTTTTAATATGACTGACAGTGAAACATATTTGAAACCTTTGCTCCAAGAAGGACACCATCTCTTAATGAGGATTCCATGTATCTTTTAACTTGAAAAACGATCCATAAATGAGACAATGGGGATTTAAATAGCTATCCACTGTAGTAAGCACGATAAATGAAGGAGTTAAGAAATTGTAAATACAAGGGTTTGACACAGATGCCAAGTGCCCTACAGTGACTCCAAACAGTGAACATGCTCACAGCAAACAGCCTTGGACTCACGTTTATGATGGCAGGAAGGTCCAGTAACTGCTTCAGCTGCATGTTTCTGCGGTAGCCCCAGGAGTAGGTGTCGATTGAGTTGCACTTCTCCCATTTGTGCTTTGGCAGCTGGCCCGGCGTGTACTTGTCGTTGCAGTTGTAGTAACCTCCATGCTTGCAGCTACATCCCGCCCCCCAGCGGTCATTGGTCACCACTGTATCCTGTGACCGGCACACCAGGAAAGATTGGTCCAATCACAACTTGGGCTGTCTAAAGGTCCCCCATTTCTTACTAAATTAAACAATTTTTTCTTACACTCTATTCTCATGCAGTACTAAAATGCAGATGCAGGGAATCTTTTGTGCATGACTTTTAAAGCTACTCACATGAACCAGTAGTATCAAAAGAGTCGAATGTCAGTTTTTCTTCATTAGTTACATCTTTGTGTCAATTTGATAATTGTGACCCATGATCATATTAATGAGGCATATTTAACATGTAATGGAGGCACACCAGTGCTCACCTTGACTGGGCTGTCGTTATAGAGCCAGGCCAGGAAGCTGGTCGAATTCCAATAAGTGTCAGGTGCTTCCCAGTCCCCATCTGACCAAATCAGGTCTGGTTTGTACCTAAAAGATTAACAGGAAACATGTGACCTACCCACCATTAACTGAGATTCATTACGTATTAGGTGGTTAGGGTGCAGTCTCACCTGTTGACAAGTTCATAAAGCTCTGGCATAGTCTTGCGGAAGACAAATTCCTGGGTTTTGAAACCAGCCCTTTTGTCAGACAGGTACAGTGGGTTGAACCATTCGTACAGAGAATGATACAGACCATAGTGCAGTGACCTGAGAACAGGAAATATCACACAAAATGTATCTTACAAATTAGTCAAAGGCCTTTTTTCAGCATAATTTGGTTTGAAGTTTAAGAAACCACTCCCAAGCTCACTCTTCTTGATCTTTGCAAGCTTTGACAGTAACAATACATTAAAAACACACACACACACCTTTTCCTGACTGCTGACCCGAGGTCCGCCACAATGTCCCTGTGAGGTCCGTTATCCACAGAGTTCCAGTTCCAGGAATTCGGGGAGCCCCAGTTTGTGAAGCCTTCGTGATGTTTAGAAGTGAGGACCACGTACCTGGTGGTAGGTAGGATGAAGAGAACTTGTAAAACGGGCCGGCCCAAAACTATAATAACACCAGATGGAATTGTTAGATTAAACTGACAAAGGGACTGATGAACATCTTACGGTTGCTTACTTTGCACCGGAAGACGCAAACACATCAGCCCACTGGTTCGGGTCGAAAAACCGCGCATGGAAGTCGGGTGCAAATTCCGGGTAGGTGAATCCTGGAGGGTAGCTCTTATTCATGAAATCCACGTATGCCTGAATATGCTGTCCCTGCCAGTACCACCAGAACCATTCGCTCCCGAATCCGGGCACCGAAAACACACCGAAGTGAACGAATATCCCGAACTTGGCTTCGTCGTACCACGCAGGCAACGGTCGAGAATCCAGGCTCGTCCAGTCCGGAGTGTACCGCGCTCCCACTTCGTGCGCGAAGACGAGCGCAAACGAGAGGAGGCACCGTGCGCCCGGTGCCAATCGTACCATTTTACAACAGCAAGAAGGCAGAGGAAGACGACGAAATCAAAGCGAATGCACCGGTTTAGAGAACCGACGCCTCAAAAGGAGGAAGTTCGGGAGTGCGCTGATGTGGCTCAGTCATGCGAGTAACGAATGATTTCGTTCTGAACGAATCGCTGGATGATACCCAACTACCCGGCTGACTTTTAAGCCTATTGGCTTATTGTCATATCTAGACATACACTAGCGGCGAGAATGTTAAGTGGTGGTCATGTGACTTATCACGTGAGCGCCTTCCGCGTCTCGTGACGGTCACCTGGCTGTGCCATGCCGACCGGTTAGACATGAAGAACGACACGTGTGAAGTCCTGAGAGACAGGAGCCGAGGGCTGATGGAGGTGGTGATTGTCGTGAGAGCCCAGGAATGGGGGTTGGGGCTATGGCGGAGAGAAAATCACGCGACCAGGAAGGGGGTGGGATTCCAGAGAGAAAATCATGCGACCGGGGACGGTCTTTGTTTTGTATGACCAGGCGTTTATACAATGAGAGAGACGGAGTCGGTTCTGGAAAGAAACGATCTAGTTCACTTAAGAAGCGCGCATATTACGTTACAGAAAAACCCACTGCACTATATACGTATCATCCACCCTGCATAAAGCACTCTTTCCTACGGATGATTACAATATACTGTACTTGATATACCGTCGGTAGGTACACCTGGGTCTTTGGGATTTAATAACACGTCACGAAGAGTGACCCCTGTCATGCGGGTTAATTTCCTCATGTAATCCAGAGAGATGGCTAGTGAACTGAGGACTCTTTCTTGGAAGTCTGTATATTTCCTGCAATGGACTGGCGCCCTCTGCAGGATGTTCCCCTGTATTGTGGAATAAACTCCAGTTCTTTCTGTGACTGCAGCCTAAGTATTTGGAAGATGGATGAATCTCACAAATAAACCTAAAGACATACAACCATTAAGTATGTTATTCTGTGCTTGATGAAGGGAACAACAGCAGCAGGTATATGGTGATGCAATTATATGGCTTTATAGTATAGGTTAATCTGGTTGACAGGCTGATGAGTATCACTTCATCAAATATAGACAAAACCAAAAAAGGCCTGGGAGAATCGGGAAGGCTTAGTACTAATTCTTCCCATTCAAATACCAGAGTTGAGTCAACAGCCAGATGTACCATACCCTATGACCCACTTTGAGGCTTTACTCTAAGTCGGGTGGCCAAAGAGAGCCACATATGGCTCTTTGTCATACATTTGCAGCTCTCCTATATCGCGACAGAAACAAAAAATTCAGCATCGAAAAAAGGTTTTGTGAGGCTTAGCCCCAAACCGTTTATGGATTTTTCCTCACAATTGGCACCACCCCACACCCAAGCCATCACTCGCATTTTTCAGGACATTTGTGTCTCTCCTTGTCCAACTAATTGGCCACCCCTGGTTAAAACCATAGAAATTCACCTTGACATCATCCATAAATCAAATTTGCTTTAAGTCTTCAGCTGTGATTATTTATTTGAACTTGAAATACTTAAATTTACATTAAACATTGTAAACTTGTCAGAATCCCAAAATATTAAAAAATGAAAATTTATATAATGTCCAGCAAAACATCACATATAAATATATACCATACAAAAACTATTAGACAAAAATGCAAAGCACTTAAAAAAATCCAAGCTGTGAACAAAGAAGTAAACATGTACATCACCCACACACAGCTCCATTTCCAAAGTTTGGGCACCCTTTTATTTGCAAGGTCTCAAAACTTGTCAGGTCGATCGTCTAGTCTATCTTAGCTTGTGAAGGTGTTAGTGTGGTCAAGGACTGTCATTAATCATGGTGAGCTGATGAAATTGTATGACTTTCCAAACATTGTGCAACACTCAACATGGGCTCTTCTAAGCAACTGTCCCAAGATCTGGAAATTAATCTAAGGCTTACAAAGCATGGGGAGGCTATTAAAACATTAAAGTGCTTCCAACTAGCAATTACCACAGTCTGAAATGTCATTAAATAATGGCAGTTAAGGAGAAAGAGTTCAAGCCAAGATCCAGCAGACCAAGAAAACTGGCTGATAGAACAGCATGTACACTGTGCAGGAAGGCACAGCAAAACCCCCATATTACTCTGAGGGACCTGCAGGCAGATTCAGCTGAGAAAGGAGCAGTGGTGCACATGCCTTGCTTACACTGGCACGGCCTTCATGGAAGAGCCATCAGAAAGAAACCTTACCTGGCATGACATCACAAAACTTCACAAATCTTAGTAAGACAGAGGAGTTTTGGAACCGAGTGCTGCAGATATATGAAGTTAAAAATCAAGCTCACTGACCACAACCACCAAAGGTTTATATTTGGAGAAGAATAATGAATCAACATTTTAAGAAAACCTTTCCAACAATTAAGCAGGGAAAGGATCTATCATGATTAGGGATTGTGTAGTAGCAAGTGGCACGGGAAACAACGTGCGAGCGCACGGAAGAATGGATTCCACTAAATGTAAAATCGTCAAGGAGAATGTCAAACCGCCAGTCAGGAAAGCGAAAAAGCGTGGCTTCTGTGACAAGACAGCTATCCCAAACAAACTTCAAAAATCTACAGTGAAGTACCACAAGCTGAAGGTTTTGGAATGGCCCTCACAGTCCCCAGATCTGAACATCACTGAAAAATCTTTGGGAAGATCTTGAACTAGCTGTGCATGCAAGAAGGCCCAAGAATAACTCGGGTGGAAGCCATCTTAATGGAAGAAGTGGGAAAAATATTCCAAAACAAGAAGTCAAATTCATATTTGGTTACAAAATAAAAGCAGGGTGAAAGTAAGTTAAACCTTAGCACGGTGCCCAAACTTTTGCAAATGCCACATTTACTCATTATAATATTTTAATTCATCAAATAAAGCATAGATTTAGTCACATTTTCTTGGCAGTGCTACTGTTTTAGTTTGTTTCCTGTCAGAGCTGTATTTACTTTTCACACCATCAAGCCTTCAGCACAGTGTGGCTCTATAGGTTAGGCAACTGTACTTGGAAAAGCACCAGTTCAAATCCCGCACCCAGCAAAAAGAGTCCATATCAGTGTTAGACCCTTAACTCTAAAACAAACTGGTCCAGGGGTGCTGCAACCTCCAGCTTGCTCTCAGGTGTGTGTATATCCTCATGGAGCAATTATGTGGAATGATACATTCCAGTGGGGTAAATGGCATTCTTCAGTGTCAAGAAAATACTTCTCCTGGGCTGGTCAAACTTTTACATGTAACTTAAGTGTTTTAAACATATAACCCCCTTCCCCCACAGAAACACCTTCACTTTGGTTTTCTTCCTAGTCACTCAACTTATTTACACATTTTGCATTTTATACAGCCAGCTTTTGTATGGGAGGGAAATTCCTCACACAAGGGCACTTTGTCCCCAACGAGTCAAAGCAGAAGTTCATGATTCAGATTCCTGCTAATATTCCCACATGAGCATCACAAGCTATCAGCATAGTCATTTTAATTCCAACTCTAAAAACTGTCACAGTAAATACACTTTCTAAAGGGAGTGAAACACCAGCTCTTTTTGCGATTTGCAGAAAGACCTATGACTGCTCGCACCAAGTTGGTCCAACCATACGGAAGCACTGGGAGGGAGGCTCTTGGTATCAATGGTATTCCGAGAGAGGCTGAGGTGTCAACACTCACTCCTGGACCTCCTCTGTGCCATCAGCATGCTGAAAGAGAACAGCAATCACCCCTACTCCAAAGGGTGACTAAGCTGACCAAACTCCATCCCAGGTCCATGAAGAGGAAATCCCACTCACTCCCACTCCACTACATTAGTCCATCATTCTCTGACAGCTGCCTCTGAAGTTCCCGCTTGTCCTCCACATCGTCGGCATCACCACTGGGCTCGGCCTCCTCATTGTCATCCATGTAGATTGGCCAGTCACCATCACCCTCGCTGCGCTCCGTGCTCTCGGACTGACTGCTGAGATTTATGGGGGCGGAGTCATCGTGGGTGGTGGTGACACAAGTACAGCTGTCACAAAGACCAAAGCGCTTCAGGCCGTGTGACACCACCCCTGTGAAAGTGCGCCGGCAGCCCTTGCACACGATTGGCCAGTTAGAGCGGTGGACCTGTTAAAAGAAATATCACCTGTGACCCAGCACAAAAACATTTACTGGTGTTTTACACACTGGAGGCACTGCTGTAGGACAAACATACTGGACCAGACACTTCACATTCAACATCAAACTTGTTCAATTAGAGAAAACCAATTCAGTGCCTAATTGCTAAAGCAGAATACACAGCAGCCCTCTCCAATAGTTGGGGGGGGGGGGTCGGGTCAGAGCTAAAGACCGCCTGCGCACTCACACTGAGAGAGTGGCTGCGCAGGTGCTCTTGCCGCGTGAAGCGTTTGCCGCAGGTCTCGCAGGGGTATGGCCTCTCGCCCGTGTGGCAACGGATGTGCCTCTTCAGGATGCCCTTCTGCTTGGCCGTGTATGGACAGAAAGGACAGCGGTGCAGCTTCACGGGCACCACCAGCCCATCACCTGGGGGAGGAGGTGCACATGGGAACAGGTCAGGGGAAGCAGGCGCCGTGTTCATATCCATATTAGGCTATGTGATATAGGTGTATTAACTCCCAGATTTAGCTCTAGTTTTGTTAATTTCACAGAGTCTTGTGTTGCTTTAATAGATTTAAGATCTGTCCACTAATAAAACGTTGAACAACATGCCAAAAAAGATTTACATGGTCACCACAGCAAGGACGTTTTCAATTTATAAGCATGTGAACTGTTGAAGCTTTTGCATGCACATTGCAAAATTAAGGTCCAATTTAAGAAATTTTTTTAATGTACACAAATTTTTAATTTTGGCCTTGTTCTTGAATGCCATGTTGTGAGCCATTTTTCCCCAGGTAAATTCCATTCAATGTAGTTTTATTTCCTTATTTGGTTACCTATTAGCCCCTCAGAAGAGATGGTTAAAATATGTATAGTATGTGACTAAGTACACTAGAAATAAGTGAGGAACAATATGACAGGACAGCAACCAGGAACCTGCTCTATAGAATACTGATGGAGAAAAACCTGTCCACTGCAAAACAAAAAAAAGCTCTGTTTTTAGCAAGCTATCCAGTCTGTCAGTTTGCCCCAGTGAACCACAGTCCTCTGGTCAGGAACTGACAGCCATGAAAAGGAACACTTCTCCAATGGCAAAATACATTTTCCAAATAAGGAAAAAAGTCAAACTTGTTAAAGCAATGTCTTAAGTATGTATATTAACCCACATGCCTCCCATCTTCAAAATATGCCAAACAGCTTAATTTCACCCATTCACTGATAAGTACAAATAACCAGTTACAATCTCTCTGCTCCTTGGCAAAAGCCACTAATATCCATCCTACCCTCAAGCTGAATTGCAAACAGTTCCTCACCCACACAGATAACGACATGCAAGTAAACTCCAAGCCCACAGAAACGATGCTTTCCTAGGAAAGTCTGCAATCCAAACATTTGCTAAAACGCTAGGTTTAAAATGTATACCTCAAACAAGTGCCAAGCTGCGCCATACTTCACCTCAAGGTGAAAGTACTCTCAAGGACAAATCTTAATTTTCAGAAATAAATCCATGGCAAAGTTAACAGCTTAACAAAAGCTAAATGTATAACTGTGTGTGCTGCTGTAGTACATCACTTCCCAAAGGCTCCCACACACACTTACAGTAAATGGACGTCACTGAGATGGTCATGTGTATGGCTAACCTAAACAGCATATCTTACTACCATGACAAACATTTGACTGTTACAGGGTGTTCACCTGTGTCCTCTCCATACCAGTCGCTCTGGATCTCCATGATGGAGGACCCACCCAGTCCCAGCCCCTCGTCTACGCGGCTACCCCCCGCCCCTCCGCCCAAACTCTGGGCAAAGTGCTGCACCAGCTCCTCCCGGCGTTGGTCCACCCCGCCCCTCAGCAGTGCTTCCAGGAACTGCTTCATGTGGTAGTTGTCATATGGCAGGGAGGAGAGCTCACTACCGGCTGCCTGGCTGGATGGATGGGGCCTATCACCATCGAGGGACGGCGTGCGGAAAATGGGCGTGTCCTTGCCCTCCGGAGAGTCCTCCCCTTCCTCATCGGGGTCAAACTCAGCCTTGGGGTGCACCAGGCCCAGGAGGAAACCAGACGAGGAGTTGACCTTGTCTCCCTGGCTGCCCTTGAGGGCAAGGTCCACCGGGTGGAAGCTAGGAAATTCCCCCCGGGAGCTCTCGCTCTCAGAGTCCCGGGTGACGAGGGGTGTGGCTGCAGTCGTAGGCGGGGTGACTACGGTCGCTGCCGAGCTGGGCATTTCGGAGCAAGAAAGGGCTCCGCTGTCCTCTGGGGAGTCGGAAGCACTGGCTGGCGTCCCACTGTCAGCGAGGCCCTCCCTCTCACGTTCCCGTTCCCGATTGCAGATCTCCAGGGAGGAGCGGATGTAGGCCTTGCAGAAGCCAACCACATCGGTCATCTGCAGGTAACTGGCAGCAGACATCACCTCGATGACATTGTCGCTGCGTAGGTCCAGTCGGCCTGAGTAGAGGAAGTCCAAGACAAGCGAGAAGGCCTCTGCTGTAACGATGTCCAGTGAGGCCGTGCTATGACGCTGTCCGCTGTCCTGCAGGTAGTGTACCAGCAGTGCACGGAAGTATCCACTGCCGGCGAACAGCACGTTGCGGTGCGCCTTGAAGACACGGCCCTCCACGATGATGCTGCAGTCACAAAAGAAGTCCCGCTTGCGCTGTTCGTTCAGTTCACACAGCAGCTTGGACTGGTATGATGGAACCTCCATGTTTCCCCTCTCTAAACAGAGCACAGAGATGCAGAGTGGGCTGCAGTACTCATTCATCACACTAACATCACTTAGTGGTTCAGCATACTTTCACCCACGGTAATTCGGGGTAAACTGCTCAAAGGTACAGCAGCTCAGCCCCTCCTGGGACTGCAGTCGAGAGTATCTTATTAGATATTAAACTGATCTAAATTCCTAAAACCTTACATTACCTTGCATGCATAAATAAAAACAGTAACTCTGCTGGTACTGAAGTGGTCCTTCTCATATCCAAAACTGTTCGGCTTCCTGCTATCTGGAGACGTCTTTAAAGCCTCTGAAGGCGCACCTAGGAAGCCGCCGACGTCGTCCAGCACAGCGGCGACGATAGGAAGAGGCACGCGGCGTTACGTAACGAGATAACGCCGCTAGACGGCGGGGAAAGGGGCCAAACGGTAAGTCCGCTACCCGAAAGAGGGTTTAGCGGAAACCCGTCATCTGCCTTGGCATGTCCGAAAACTGCGAGGGCTGAGGCAAACGCCTACGCCGGAAAAATGAAGAGATGGCTAGCCTGTTAGCATACTCCCACCAAAACAATCCCATACCAACCGGGTTTTATAAAGAAAACCCCTCGGGGGAGGGGCACCTTTTAACACCTTCAAGACGCGATGAAGAGAACGTTAACCCCGAAACACCTTTTAAAAAGACGAGGGAAGAAAGAAAAAAAAAAACGAAGTCGAGACATTCTTACCTTGGCGCAGGGAAACGTCAGCTCCTCTCGGCTGTTGACGACTGTGGGTCCGCTCACGCTGCTTCTCGCGACCGCCACGCCACGGCTGATAGCAGCTCTACGCTCTCAGCTGGTAAATAAGGTACACAATACGGACCAATCAGAGGCCGAGGGGCGCGCAGAAACCGTGCTGGAGGGGGTTGTGGGATTTGTAGTTTTAATGGTCATTCTACCGTTATTCTTTCGGATCTGCTAAATAATCCCCTGTGCGTTTCTTAGGGTCAGACAGAGTTTGGTTCTGGAAGTCGCTGCAAGTATTAGGGCTGTGAATCTACAGGTTGTCATAGTTGCTGAAATGTTAAAGGTTTAACGTAAACTGATACAGAATGTTACACTGCTTCTCATAATATATTAAGAACGCAAAATCATTTGAGGTGAAAAATATGTTGGGATTTTTGGAGAATTCCGAATTTTTGACCTTTTCAATTAAAATCCCCATTTTAAACCGGAAATAAGATCGTTCTTATATTTTCTAAAATCGATGGATGGATAGATGGATGGATGGATCTTTCATTATAAATGAAAATGAGTCTGTCATTCCTCAGAACACGTATATACAGTACTTGCATTTGCTTGTAGTACGCATGCATGTCTGGTTTTTATTCCTGTCAGAAGAGGGCGCTGAATCCCAGGAGTGCGTTAAACTAATTTCAGGTAAAATTGTATGTTGAAGTTTTCGTAGGCCAACAAATTAAAATGTGATTGTTGTAAAATAAAATGTGCATGAGTACACAGATATAATCACCACAATTAACATATTACACAAAAAACGTGCTCGCGTCAGATGAAACAAGCCTGGAAAATTATAGGATTAAAAAAATTATTGAGGAAACGCATGGTTCCTCATATATGGTGTACTGCTGTAGCGGAAAGGAAAGCCCTGTGTACGCTGCATCTCCATGCCATCCTGGCGTAGAGTGACGCAAGTGTCACAAAGTGCCCTTCCCTGCTGGCTTCTCTCATCTACGATAGATATTTCTGTTTGCACTTCACCTCAGAGACAGAATAATTCCCCTTATTCTCCGGCCATGAACGTTAACTGACGGTTTCCACACCCAGCACCCACACTTCTCTATACAGCTCCCTCAGAAGTCTCACCCGGTGGTCGTTGGGTTATTTGTTTGTTTAAGGAATTTTCCCAGGGTAAACAGAAGAATGATCTGTCATAGGACACTCAGAGCACAAAGGCATTGTGGTGGCCACTCATGCCACATGGTAGACATCCATGCATGAAAACTGCATTTATAGAGCCGTATAAAATCCTGTTCATACAAACAGACTAGGATTAAAATTCCATCTTTTCTGACTTGTTTTCTGATGTCATTCTGTGCATCTCAGACCAACCCTCAAAAATAAATGGCAGAATTTAATGGGGTCTAATATGTCTCCTTTGACATAACAAGTGTTTCATATCATCCATAATGTATACTCATGAAATCAGCAGCATTCATTGTTACATTTCACTTCTCTTATCTCCCATAAATAAAAGCAATCTATGGTCATCGGCTTCTTGAAGAAGAGGGCGAGCCATGTCAGAGTGTAGACTTGACTCTGGAATTACATTTTCCAGATGGGGACGGCATCGTAATCAGAAACGGGGGCTGCGCTGGGGGCAGATGAGATTTGGAGTCCGGGTGCTGGCACAGTCCAGTCATTGGGAAGCTAATGAAGCAGGCGCCAGGTTTCGCTTTGAAACACAGCATCCCAGTGCATCTGTGGAGAGCTGGGGAAATCCCTGAAAAGCCCTGCACTCTCTGTAATCACTGCCTCATTTACTTTTGCAGTTCGAGAGAAAAAAAAAAACCTTTTTTCAGTTCTCCTTCTCCAATAGGCTGATAGCTGCCAGAAGCTATTGTGTCATCCTTCATATTGCCTTTAATTTAGGCAGAGAAACAGATAATAATTTCAGACTTAAACTTCCGGCTGGATCAGAGGACTCTGGGGACTTTGGGGATCTGCTTTCATCTGACCTTTTCTTCATTATTTTTGGCCCGTTTTCATACATTCGCACAGAGACGCACTCACACACATATACTCATTCTCCTCTGTGCCAGCAGCTTCCCTCAAATGGCACTGCAGTCATTTGTCATCTCCATCTGCATTACATAAGAAGCGTCAATATGTTCCCGTGACCTAAGGCTGCATCCCTAATATCTCCGGGTCACGAGTTCGAATCTCTAGTGGGAGAGTAGCACAGCCTGCATTGCTTTGTATGGAAAGTTGTAGCGGAATTATCCCGAGAGATTTCGCCTGCTTGGGAGGCAAGTGTAAGGCAGCTATTGTAAAGCCTCTAGGAGGAAAGGCTACCAGAGCTCCGGCCGTCATCGAGGGTCCTGACTCCCAGGCCAGTGCCTTCCCATACCTACGGTTGGGCCACCGCTGCACGCTGCTATAATTACAGGCGCGCGCCTTTGTAATTAAGTTCAAACATAGCAGCGTGGCAGCAGAGGCCGGAGGCTCTAATCCCCCAGTTACCACGCCACCCCGCCACTGGCTGACAGCTTCCCGGGCACCCGCCAGTAGGTCGCGGCATTGTGGGCCCAGCTTCGCACCCACTGCCTCTCCCCACTCACGCAACGGAGGCCTCTCCCATTCCAATAAGTGGCGTCTCTCAGGCACTGACGGCTCGGCGTCGACTGTGTGGGAAAATAAAACCACCCGCAAAAAGGCGACTCACGTCCAAGTGGAGTCTGGCCCAGCTGAGATCTGCTCTTCCTGCATTGTGTGTGTTCTGTTGTTGTTTTTGCTTTTGCTGTTGTTGTATTTTTTCCTTTTTTTATTTTTTTCCAAGTTAAAGACATTTTCTGAGCTGCATGTCGTCTATCATGGGTTCGAGTCAATCTTCCCGTTCACATCTCAATGCCTCTCTCCACTCCTTTCCTCCACACCCTGCTTAATCCCCGTACAGGGCTCTAAAATTAACTCCCCTCCTGCATGCCCTCATGTGTTTTATGACACTAACAAGCTAATTCCTTCTCTCTTGAAATTCCGTCAGCCAGAAGTGTTGGCTCGATGGGCTTGTGATAACTCCGACCCTTGGAATGCCGATTCGATCCGTGTACAGTTCGGGTAAGTTGATTTAAATAGGCGGATGTCAGTTACCTCTCTGTACCTTTATTTTAACTTTCTATCATTGACATTTGGTGGTGTGAACTTAATGCTGGTCCCTTCATCAACAATTGTCACTTTGAGCATCTTTTAATAAAACGATCACTGGTGTCAGCGTTATTAATGTCTTAATATGCATTTGCTGACCAAACACATAATGCAAATACATACATAGGATATGCTTAAGCTGGTGCCCCTATGTGAAATATTCTGGTTAACTGCCTTAGTTGTACTTAAACAAACTTAAACAAGATTACACTCCTCACTCAATGATTTCACACTGCTAATAATTTTATACTGATACTCGAGACAGTTTTATAAAAATTTGGTTCACACAACATTGCACCATACTTCTTCTATAAAAATAAAATTTCTCATTTAAACACCAAACTACAGAACTTCCAAAGTCGACCTAATTACAGGATGCACAACTTTGCACATGAAATTATTAGTCTATTTTTAAAACTAAGAAGTGACAGTGTGGGCTGAGAAAATAGAATTATTTTTGTTTCTTTTATTTTTTCATTTGTCAATTTGGCTCATAAAACATTTTGCTCTGCTTGTGATGTGGCCAAAGACCTTAGTCAGAATGTACTGATTACCACCGAGTTTGAAATCCTTTGAGTCATGGCACACAGTGACATTCTTTAGGGTCTTAAAAATAGTAACAGTCTCCTTTTTTCAGTCTTGTTTTTCCCTTTCGGTGTCTGTGGGGCATCCTTTCTTGGTTTTTGTGCCCAGAATCATAACCAGATACTCTCCTTTCTTTTTTGCTCTTTCTCTCTGTTGTTGGAGCTTGTTTAATCTTGAGGAGAAAATTGACTTAGCGTGGGAAAGGCGGAATTCTTTGGGGATAGGTTTTGTTGTTTTAGAGTTGCATGTTTTTTTTTTCTTCATCCCTGAAAAAGGCCCACTTGTGCCAAAACCTCATAAAGTAAGTTTAAAAAAAAAATGAACAAGGAAAAAAAGAAGGAAGCCACAACACCACGACAAAGATGGGGTCTGTCTGCGACTAAAGAGCTTTACAAATGACAGTCTTCAAAAAAAAAGTAGGGGGGTGAAGAAAATTTCGATGGGTTGGGGGGAAGGGGGTGGAGACATTCCCTGTGCCACATTAAAGATATAAAAAAGAAAACAAACAGAAAAACATGTCTGACATGAAGACACTGGTTTCTGTGGCGACGGACAATGCCTGCTTGTGGCCTAGCGAGGCCTAACCGTCCTGTCTGGACCCCGGCACCAGTGAAAGTTAGCGCAGTCGGGCCGTCGCTCAGGGGATCTGCTCTGTGGGAACGGGCTTGAAAGAGACCCTATCCGGGCCCACAAAGAGGCTTTTTGCTTCCTCTCGTCGCCTTCTACCCTTTTTATTTGTCTTTGAGGAGCCGGATGAGGCTGCCTGTGCCGGCTGCATAAACAACGGCACCACTCGGCATCGCCCG
The DNA here is from genome assembly GCA_009936485.2 of Gymnarchus niloticus. Taxonomy (NCBI): domain Eukaryota; kingdom Metazoa; phylum Chordata; class Actinopteri; order Osteoglossiformes; family Gymnarchidae; genus Gymnarchus; species Gymnarchus niloticus. The sequence continues at coordinate 11,112,306 of JAACJT020000038.1, read as the reverse complement.
TAAAGTCCACGCTGCGCTCCCCAAGCATCCCGCGTGTGTCTCTGGCCGCCGTTTTTCCATCGAAAAACGTATGACTAAGCACTGGTAACCATAGACGCCAGAAACCGCTTTCCGTTTCAACAGCCGAACACTCCAGTCATTTCTGGGAGGTTCACAAAGGTGTGGAGAAAGAAACACAAGCCCCACCTCCCGCGGGACTGTTAGACGTTGCCAGGTAACCAAACCCAGGCTGAGTGTCATCGTGCTGAATAAAACAGCTCGAGTGCCTTCAGTAGGGAAATCAGGTGGGAGAGACGTGGAGTTCCTCATCCTTAAGAGCAAAGGAGGCCGTAGAAAGGTCAAAGAGCATGGTGAAAACACAATATGTTTCAGCAGCTTATTTCGCTGTTTCATTGTTTTCAGCCACTTTCGTTTTTCAAGAAGCCTGTGAGGGAGAACTGACGAATGTTTACTTCTTTTTTATTGAACCGTCGCACATGAGACTGGCAACGTGATCGTAAGATCACATGATACATGATACAGCAGACATGTTAATTGTACACTGTATGAAAAACCAGCGCCCACATAAGTATTCCTGCCCGCCATTTGCCAAAACTAACTGGACTGTGCTGTGAAAGTTGGGCTGACATTCTGAATGAGGAGCTGATTGATTGGTTTCAATTTGTTTTGACTTTATTATTGGATGTTTGGTACTTTTTCAGTTGTTTCTGCTTTATCCCATCAGCCACACAGTGTCAGATTTTAAAATTTACAGTGGAATTTGAAATGATGCCAGAGTTCCAGTGGCTTTAGCATTCTGTTGGTTATTCATATTTCCAGATTTGTTTTCCTTTGCCTTCATTGGCACGAAAAGTCTCAATTCATTTCACTTATTTGAAGCAGTGACAAGCCAAAAAAGTCACTTGTGCTCTCACAATACAATGACTTTCAGGTATTTTGATGTCCAAAGATGTTGCGATTCATCTGAGCTGACCTTCTTTTCTGTCCAAAGTGGCTGAACCAGCATCACCTTTCATCTGGAAGCTAGCGGCGCTAACCTCGAACTTTTGTGCAGAACCGACACGATGCCCTAAAGTTTGGGACTGTGCTGGTATCTATATACTCTTCCACAGTTTTTCTCATGAAAAAAAATCACTAAACTGCTACAGTTTATTAGGCTGCACGAAACACACATTGGTCAGAGTGATAAGACACGGAATGCTATTGACAGGAAATATATTAAAAGCAGAGATAGGAGACTGAGGGTAGACTGGAACTGTGATTAGTATCATACTCAATAAATGGCACCATTGTAATTATCTTTTATTACGTTTGTCTATTACCTGCTCCCTTAGGGTCTTAAAGTGGCCATTCCCTTAAAAGTAATCATTCCACTTTAATGAAGGAAGACCAATTACTTCCTGATTAGCATATTAACATGGCAGATCTAACTTATTATTTGCATAAGTGAGGTTGATACCATTCTGGTTCAACATAATTTTGTAAGTCAAAATCTTTGAAACTACACCGCTGCCGCCATTTCTGTCCTGTCAGAGAGACGTTCTCACTTGATCAGGAACCACAGAGGTTGGGAAAAAAACAGAGAAAAAAAACGCATGTTTCACATTCATCTGAGGGACAGGAAGTGGCACGGGTGCACCAGCATCGCAGAGATGGGGGACTGAAAGAGGAGAGGGCTTCAGTGAGACTCCAAACGAGCCGAGTTTATTCCTGGAAGGTTTTGAAGTGGGCAGCTTCCAGAACAGTCACTCGACATTCCTGCCATCGCTGGCGAGATAATTTCTCCTAGGGAGGAAAAAAAAAAAGTGGATGTTCTCTGCTATGATTTCAGCTTCTCAAGCGTGAGAAGTCTTTGGTAGACGGCGGAAAACAAAGAACACCAAAGCGTTCTTCTCTGTCTCCCTTGTATTTTTCAAAGACAAAAAGAGGGAATTATTTAATAAATAAGGGATTCGTAATTAGAAACATTTTTGCATGCGTGTGAGCCTGTGTGTGTCTCAGTAATAAAAATATGAGCTTGTTAATTTCACTTGTGGAGGATGCCTTGTTGTGGCAGAGGGGAGGTGGGAGAGAGGAGTATTGAAGTGGCCAACAAAATTGCATGAAGTCCATGGCAATACATCCTCCTCCTCCTCCTCGTTCCACCAGCTTCCTGCTCACTTTGTTCCTCTCTCTCACTCTCCATTCCCTTTCGTACCATTTCATAAAACACTCTTTTTTTTATCAACTGCATGGGTTTACTTTCTTCACGTCTGGAGTATTCTGGCCATGAGCAGAGGATGTATGGCGAAGTACAGATCAAAAACAGAATGGAGGGGCTTGTGAAAGAAAAACAAGCACAGTAGAGAAAGAGAGAGCAGACCTTTGAAGTCGGGAGCAATAGAACTAACAACAGAGACGTGATGAAGTCCCGACTCCACAGAATGCCGTTCCCTTCTTCTCCCTCTCTGCCGTTTGACGGACAGCGGAGGGAAAAATGAAATCCAGACCTCGGCTGAAGGAGGGCCTGGTAATGGAAGCATTAGGAGTTGATAGAGTGGAGATGCCACACATCCGCTGGCGGTGACTCGCGTACGCACGCACACACATGCACGCACGCACGCCTGCACGGCCTCAGAGCTCTGGTGCGAAGCCCACGATGCCGAGGGCCAGTTATGAGCCTGTAAATTAGTAGAATCGTTGAGGGCCCGCAGGCACGATGGCGATCTGAAGTGCAGTTTGCGAGACGGCCACACATTGGGCTGGAGACAGCTTAAAGTCTCAGCTGGGGGTCTCGTTCCTGAGCTTAACTGCAACCACGTGAGAGAAAATAGATAATATGAATTATTTTCAGTTTAACTGGGAAAGAATAAAGCATACTGAGCACCTGATTAATGTTAATGATGGTGGAACAGAGAGGCAGCCATGCTAAGCCTGAAGACGGACATGATCACACACAGCTCGCCTTTCTTTCTGCTCCTCCTCCTCCTCCTCACAGTGCTACGTTTCGACCGGAAAAGCCGTAGGTTGTCTTGGAAGCGAGGCTGCGTCTTTCTTAACCGTCTCTCAGTCGCCTTTAGATTTGCACACCGCATTCAGCTGCTCGATGATGCCTTTCAAGGCGTGAGGACTGAAAGCTGCCTGACGTCCTCATTAGATTCTTTGCTTTCCGTAGTAACTGTCTGCATCTTGTGCCAGACAGGAGGGGCAAATGTGTCTGGCTAGGCATGGGCAAAGGGGCAGGCCACTATGTCTGCTAACCCTCCTATTCAGAAAACCAACTGACATCTAATGCCTAGGGCTCCTGTCGCCATGGAAACCTACACCAGCCAACTTCCCACGGTAACGGAGGAGGCCAGAGCCGAGTGTCGCGGCGATGGCGGCATGCACTGGTGACGGTGGATGGACGTGGGCTTATCCAGTGAAGTGACCCTCTGTTCCAACACTCACGGGGCCTTCTCCTCTCTTGACCCCCGGGTGTTCCCCCCTCCAGACTAACCGTTATCGGCCTGCCACTTATGTTAGGTCGTCTTTACCTCGGCTTTGACGGCGAGGCGCAGCAGATCTCCGGGTTCGGCTAGATTAGCGGCGACTGTAAAGTCAAAAAAATAGACATGTTGGAATATGTAACAGGTAGCTGGCGGCAGGTATGTTGCAGATTGAATCTTAATGGGGAGATTCTAGGGGGGCACACAGAGGAGGGGAAGAGAGAAGCAGAGAAGACTGGACCAATTACCCTCTGGGGGTCAAGACTGCTTTTGGGTGGGGGGCTGTGATTCCTGTTGTCACACTCTCAGAAGCTCGGTTCAGCCCAAGCTCGAGCTTCATGCCTCAGCTGAGGGTCAGAGGGAGGTGGTAAAGGCAGAACGTCTAATTAGAAGAAGACAGAGGGCGGAACGGGGACATGACGAACAAGGGAAAAGATGCTGATCAAATGGAGAGCCGGGGGCAGTGAGGAATGTGGGGGATGCCATAAACGGATGTAGGAGTGAGAGAGAGACAGACAGACAGACAGACATAAAGAGAGAAGGGGAGGGAGGGAGAGAGAGAAAGAGAAGAGGGGGAGGAGACAGAGTGCTAGTCAAAGTGCCCAAGTGAAGCTTCTTCATGTTCTGGCTGAAAAATGAATCTGTGTTGATGGGAGCTGATGACATAGTGACCTCTGGGATAAAGGAGTAAGTGAAGGAGCTCCCACAAAAGAAAGACCTAGGGACAGACAAATGTTGGGGACAAGTCCTGGTCAAATGTTGTGAGAAGGCAGGGACATTGTGGATACCAGTGACAAGCAGATCAGCAAAGGGGTAGGAGAGGAAGGCATGTGGGAACAAGAGACAGGACAGAGAGAGAGAGAATGACAAGGACAGACTAACACATACTGGGGGAGCAGAGGAAAGGAGTAACACTGCCCTTTGCTGAGAGAGAGAGAGAGAGAGAGAGAGAGAGAGAGAGAGGGGGGAAAGAGAGAGAGAGAAGGCGAGGGTGGGCACTGGCACAAAGGGTTGCCCAGTTTCCAAAGAGCTTTGCTGGAAGGACAAGCGAACTAAACGCCTCTGTGGCTCTCCTCCCGCGTCCACAAGCCCTCCACACACAGGTCAGGCATCCCCACCCCTCCCCCAGCTGCACATCGCAGGTTCCCCTTTACTCGACCATCTCGAGCTCTACCGACGACACTGAGTCCAGCCATGAAGAGACCCTGCGACTACAGCTCCCCCGACACGGACGGCGAGGAACTCATCGATGTCGGTCAGGAGGACGGATTCTGGTGAGCAAATCGTCTGGGAAACTAACCCTGACCCTGCAGCGGCAGTCACCTGCTTAATTCTCTCTTCCCACCTCTTTAACCTGGTTACTCAGATGGTTACCCACCTCTTAACTTATGGCATAGTTTGGCATGCAGTTGAAGAATGAAATATCGTATTTTGTCCAATACATTTGTATAGTACAAGTAATGAACAGCCATCTAATGTTGTGTATTTGTAATCCATTTATTTATGTCGAGATGTGCATTTGTTGATTTGTATGAAAATCTCCCTTCTCTTTTTCACAAACAAATTGCACATGTCTACAAATTCCTATGAAAGCTACCACTCACTGCTGTTTTTCATTTTGAGACGTACCCCAACTTTTGAATTTGAAAGGGACGGAAAATCACATGCAGACTGGCACTGGGAGTTGAAAAGCCTGTGAGAAAGTTGATGTAATGCTCCTTTGATCTGTGAGCGGCAGAGAAAATCAGCACCTTTACATTTTGAGCTTTAAAATGTTTTACAAACAACCAGAGGTTTTTGATTCTTTCAGCATCATGGCTTCTCACTGGAGCAATTAGTGAAAGCCTTAAATGTTTGTCTGGGAAAAGGCACATTTTAAATAGTGAAATGTTAAAAGATTTGACAGTACTCATTATCTAAAACATTATATATGAATTCATGTGCAAGATACACATTTTCTTTTTGTTTTGCTGTATGTCCAGGCCAGGCTAACATTGGAATTTAGGTAAAGCATATTTCTGACATGGAATGCGATTATACTTTTTCAAGCAGTCAATGAGCAGGATTGTTAAAAATTCTTTCAATATTTTAAACACAATTAATAGCCCTCATAAACTGCTACCAACATGTTATAGTCAAATGGTGATACATGACTGGCATGTTTTATTGGTATAATTGCTCATTTTTGTTTGCAGCTAAAAAGGTCTTTTAGAACTTTTAGAAGGACAATGTAAGTCTGCAGTCACCCAAACCAGAAATGACAACAGACTGAAAGTCAATTTTCTTGCTTTGACTAAATGATTCTTGTTTATAATAAGTTGAAAGTAAATGCTGAAAGCAATTATCGATTACTCCATACTTCAAAATGTTAAAAACCTTTATGAAACCAGCAGCCCATTTCTTGTCCAGTTGGAACCACCTTTTTAGGAGAGATGACTTTTCCCTTCGCAAAGTGACATTTTGTCATATTGACAGAGGAGCTGTTAGTTTGCACTTCAATGCCTTAGCCTCCATAGTCCCCTGCTGTTGCATTGCCACACGTAGCCCAGCAAAGGCCTGCACAGCGAACGCAGGCGCTGGCTCTCTGCTGGGAAGCGGCAGAGTGCCCCACCTTCCTAAAAAGACCCCTGTCATGCTGGTAACAGCTCACGGTCCGTCCGTCTCTCCGCCTGTTTCCCCGCAGCCCCGTCACGGGATCCATGTCTCCCGGGAGCGCTTCGCAGATCCTCGCCCGCAAGAAGCGCCGAGGGGTAAGTGTTGTTACCAGGTTCGTCGCCTGGTTCCAGTGTGCAATAGCAAAACTGCAGTCCGCACTCGCGTGATTGCTTGCAGTCATTTGCTTGCAATTACTAGACCTCAGTCATTTGGGTCAATTGATCCAAACCAGCAGTGTCACAAGTTGTTTTGTGCAGACAGTTACCCTAGCCTGTTAGTGGACTCAGAACGGCTGTCGTTGACTGCCTCAGCTAGCTGATACATTGCCCTGCTGCATGTACCTTTCTCCATACTAAGCCTGTGTTCGTTGTCCTTCATCCTATAATTGCACTATTGGATTTTTGATGTTTCAACTTTGTGCACCTTATTTCCCCTTCAGAGATTAACAAGGTCTGTCTGTGTGTGTGTGTGTGCCTGTACGATTTTTGTATTACGTTGTGGGGACAAAAGTCCCCAGTAGGTAATAAGAACCTGACTCAATTTTATAATAAAAATCTGTGAATGCAATCAAAAAAACAAAAAGATGCAAAAATCTTGTCTTTTGTTGGGTTATTTCTGGGTTAAGATTAGGGCTGGGTAAGTCATGGTTGTCATGCTTAGGAATCGGGTTAGGCCCATAGGCCCATGAATGGAAGGTCTCCACAAAGTTGGAAATACAAACGTGTGTGTGTGTGTGTTTGCCCAGCCATGTAGTGTTAAATAATAATTGACACACACAGTGACAGCATTTAGGGGCCTCTGCCTCCTCAGTACAGATTTAACCCCTCACCCATTTCTCAGATCATTGAGAAGAGGAGACGAGACAGGATCAACCACAGCCTCTCAGAGCTGAGGCGTCTGGTCCCCAGCGCCTTTGAGAAACAGGTGACGGCCCTGTCTTTACCACTGTCTGTCTTGCAGAGCCTTGCAAGAACACAAGGTTCCGGCTGTGTCACGAAGGCAGAAATGTTCTGTAGATGAGTTGCACTTGCAGGCAGCTCAGGTGATCACACTTTTAGCCATGGTGTGTTACTGGTCTCGTGTTACACACTACCATGGCTTGTTCAGGCAATGCAGCTCTCAGCTGCACTTCCTGCGCTGGGAACAGACAAGCAACCACATCATTACCGTTTGATTAACAAACTCACTGCCGCCGGCTCTCGTGGCAACAGGCATGTTGAGGGACAGGATTCAGCCGAGACTCTTCTCTGTTCCAGGGCTCCTCCAAGCTGGAGAAGGCAGAGATCCTCCAGATGACAGTGGACCACCTCAAACTGCTGCATGCCATGGGTGGAAAGGGTATGCCCACCTTTCACAGGGTCGGGATGGAGGGCAGAAAATACAACAGGGTTAGATAAAGGAGTCTGGTACAGAGATGGAATGGAAATATAGGCTGGGTTTGGGGGGGGCTCAAATGACACTGCAGTGCTCCAGCAGGTGTATGAAGATGGAGGGATTTATGGAGGAAGCACTGATGTGATATTCTGTCTCTCTCAGGGTACTTTGACGCCCGCTCCCTGGCTGTGGACTACCGCACACTGGGCTTTCGGGAGTGTGTGGGTGAGGTGGTGCGGTACCTCAGCTCCCTGGAGGGCATTGAAGCTCCAGACCCCATTGGGGCTCGGCTAGTCTCCCACCTGAGCCACTGTGCCAGCGAGCTGGACCCACTGCTCCAGACCCCTGCCAGCCTGCCATTTGGCCCCTGGCCCTGGGCCGCTTTCCCAGGTTCAGCTCCCCCCACCGCAGCGGGACCATTTGCTGGACCCCCACCCCGACGGGATCTGCCACCCCACGCCACAGCTCTCCTGGGCTCTTACCCCACAGCCAGCCTGCGTGGGGCACCCATCAGCTGCCTGCCTGCTAGCCCCCCAGCAGCCGTGCTGGGTCCCACCTTGACCACGGTGCGTAGGGTGCCCTCCCTTCCCTCCCCCACCCACAGACTGTCACAACCCTCCCCGGAGGCCCACGGGACCCCACCCCACTTGGCCTCCCCACCCTCATCCAGCGGACCTCAACCGTCCTTCAGGCCATTTGCTCCTCGGGGCTCCGGTGCCAGGCAGCATGGGTCAGGCACCACCAGCAAGGCCTCGCAGCACTGGGGCACAGAGATTGGGGCATTCTGATGGGTCAATTACAAGCTGGGACAGAAGAGTAGGCAGCAAGAGAGCCAGAATGAAAGACTCTTCCACCTTTCACTCCTGGCTTTGAGCCATCACAAAGAACCAAGATGTCCACCCATTACCACTGTTCCTTGAACCTCAGCCCCAGAAGGTGATCTGAACAGCAGATTTTGCAAAAGATGGCATATTCTCCTGGGTAATGGCCCACAATGTTCTGTGACTCTCCATCCTGTTCATACACATTACATTCTAGTTGCCTGCATAATGCTTATCCAAAACTGTTTTTACCCACATATACAACTGGATGTTTTACTGAAGCACTTCGGGTTAAGTACCTGGCTCAAGGGTTCAACAGCAGATCACATAGCAGGATCAGCAACATTCAGGTTATGAGCGTATGGTTATAACTTTTAGGGACCTTCGTTGGATACCACTTTGATTCAAACCTAATACTACCTGTTCAACCCTAGGACACCCCTCTTTTACCACAGCACTCGTCAATGGTATAGAGGCCAGACACATGGATATTAAAAACAAAGCTTGTTGATCACTCCTGCAAAGAGCGGGAATGAAAGTGATCCAGGCTGGTGGGTGATGAACAAGAGGATCCAGATGATGTGAAGAAACGGGAACAAGGCTGGAAACAGAGAAAAGTTCAAACCTCCACATTGTGGGGATTCTAAGAAGCCCCTGATAAACAGACAGGGCGGAGGGAGTAGCTCACAACTCGTCTAATTCAAGCTGTCACACCTAAACATCTCAAGCTAATGTTTTAGACAAGAACCACAGCGAAATCTGGCGTGTCTTTGGGCTTTTTTTTCCTGTTTGTTTGTTTGTTTGTTTCATGATGGATTGTTTTGCTAATGCCTTTTCTTCCTTTTAATTCTGCTTCAGCATTTAAACATTTTATTATGTTGAACGATCCTTTTATATTTGGCTTCTGTTCAGAGGCTTTATGTTGTGGGTTTGTTGGATGATATTAAAAGAAATGCCTGAGAAGACCAGACAGAGAGGAGAGGTTTTTTTCTGCCTCAGCAGCTCTGTTTGTATGTGTTTTTGAGCATTTGTTTGGCACGTTCACGGGTGCGGTGTGTTTGTGTGAGAGAGAGTTCCCCCTCCCCATTTGCACATCCCGGCAGAAACACGTGCATCGATCGAACAGCTACAGAGAATTGAAGTTCCTCCCCTTGCTAGCCACACCTACTTGTCTATACTGCCCAACCAGAACCTACCTTTCTGTGTTTAGGCATTGCTATGGTATTTGCAATGGTTTAAACAGCTGAAATTCAACAGCTGGTCAACACACTGCAGGATTAAACAGCATTTTGTGCAGAGGCTGATGATTCAATGAAGGTTTAACCCTAAAACTCATATCCATGGATACACAGGTTAATTTTGGTGAATAAAATTCCGTCTGCCCATTTTACATATCATCTTATCCTATCCTGTGTCAAAGTTAGCCCAGAGGCTATCCCAGAAAGCACAGAAGCAGGGCAAAACCTTGTACAGGATGTTTGAAAAAGTATTTTTCGTGGAAATCTTATTACTTGGCACATTTTTTTGACATGGGCAGGAAAACTGAGCACCTCCCAGCATTGCTAAGAGATGATTTTGGGATACCCCATATGACATTAGTAGACGGTCGCCTGATATCAAAAGGAGGGGCTTGGAGCTGATTATTCATTACCCAGGGAGCACAAGTATCCTCTGTCTGCCTTTGATCAACAGGAAGGCTGGAAGGGGATCACATGACTGTATTATTGACTCAAGTCACCTCAAAGCCATTTCCTAATAGCTTTTACTTAGCGGGATGGTATAAGGTCATTTGCACAGCTGCAAACAGTATGATTTGTAATTTAACTTTCTCATCTGTCAGAAGAGCATGGAGGACATCATAAATAAAGAATAAGTATAAAATCTGTGTTTTCAAAACATAATTATACTAATATTTGTTGAAGCCTGTTAAGTTGGCAGACAATACAAAATGTTATTGGACATTTGTATTTCTTCAGGACTGAAATTAAAATCAATCATGTACAATAAGTCAGACAAGCAACACTACATCTTGATTTTACTAAATGTTAATGGGTGTAGCCAAATGCATGTGTGCCAATGGCCTGAAACACTGGAAAAAGCTAATACGCAAATCCCAAAAATTATATCATGTGAAGTAATTCCATAACCTCTGATTCCAGCACAGGGTCATGATTTTAAATAACTTCAAACATTAAATTGCTTGATTTTAACTGCAAACACAATGAAACAAAAAAAGAGAAAATTAATGTTACAAAATGTTGGAAAGTATACCTGAAACCAAACATTTACATTTATAGTAATATTCCTGAATGAAACTAACAGTTGACAGTTAGACTGCACAATAAGAAGCAGTTCCTAATATCTGTGGTCGGGGGTGTCCGATGCTTAGAGTCTCACCCTGGTCTACAGCCGCGCATTACCGTCGCCAGCGTATTCAGTGTGTTCATGGGTGATGAAAAGAGCAGAAGACGAAATAACCCGGAAAACACGATAGCACCTTTTGTAACAGCCTTGGCGTCGCTCCTGAGTAACGTTCCATTCACAAATCCCATTCAGGGAACAGGGGGTGGCAGGGGTGGGGGTGATGAGGTGGCATAATTGTCAACTACAGTGAGAGTTTCAGGAGAACCCTGCTACATCATGGGAAACAGCTCTTGTCCCTGAAATGCTGTAGTACTGAAGCATTTGGCTGTTGACCGAAAAGAACCAAAACATGGCTCAAATTGACCTTGATCTTAAGGATGGATTTGAACAGAATCTGGGTGAAGGACAGGCACCACACAAAAGTATTACTGATATTTTAACTAATAAGCCTTGGTTAATATACGAATGTTATTTTATTTGCTGTTGTGTTGAGGAATCTATCTGAAGAAAGCACCTGCAATGTACCACAAGGATGATGACCCCGTCTTCACTACCCTTAATTAAAAAGAAAAAAATCTGTTTCGTTCTGAACAAGTATCCATTTCTGAACTTTAGCACTTAGAGGAAAGGAACCCTCAGATCTGACACTTGGTGACACACCTTCAATGGGCAGACTGGGATTCTGTCTCCCTGCTAACCTGTCCCTGCTTTGCGTCAATTTTTGCATCTGGATCCTAATCACCATATGGTTGCTTTTCGTTGAAGTTACCTCAAAGCAGTGATACTGTAACCCTGAAGAAGGACCTAAACACACCTCGTTCTGGTAAGATGCGTGTTTAAACAAGACGCTGAGAAAAATAGAGATTCACCGAGCGTGGCGAGCGGCCGGCTGTGGATACGAATACGGCAAACATCAGGAGGTCTCCTGTCAAACTTCCCCGTCACACAACACAAACTTGGCACATGTTGGGGCCTTAGTGGTGGGGACAGGAGACTAGTGTGCGGAAAGAGGACACCGGCTGTGTCCCACGGACGTCGGTTGTGTACGAAAGTGCGAGTTCTTCGCAACTGAAGTGGTCGCTCAGCAATCCCTCAAGTGAAACAAAAGCACATTCTTGGGATCAGACGGGAAACTTGTTTTGGCCAATCACAAGGTTGTTTACAAAAAAGGTTGCCCCGTCTGTGTTTGTGTGGGTGCGTGCATGGGTGGGTGCGCGCGTGTGTTTCTGAGTGAGGTGGGCTAGGAGAGGCGTCTCTCCCATTGTGTCCCCCACCTCTTATATGTCATAGGGCACAAACCGCTGTAGACATCTCTCTCCCTCGACAATGAAATGTTTAACGGACGGCTGATGAAAGGCTGTTTATTTTCTCAAGCACAGAGCGCAAATGCTGTTTACAAAAACATGGATCTTGTGTTCTGGTTTTATCTTTGGCGAAATCCACGCTGTTTATGGCAGTTCCCACAATAAACGGCACCAGATTTCTTCAGCCATTTCAATATGTTTCGTATAACTGGCTCCTATCCTAATTCCCCATCATCATCTTTTTAAAATAAAGTACCTAGGGACCGTTGCTTTTTAATTAAGGGGACACATCGTTAAACCGGCACTGAAAGCGGTGATTTACTTGTCCTACATTCTAGCACGGCGACGACCGCAAGTTTGTCCCCGTCCTGGGAACGGTAGGTTTCCCGTACAACGCTGGCAGCTCGCGCATCCGGTCACACCCGCCCGGCTTGATTGGTGTGTGTCCAAGCGGGTGTATTTAAGACAAAGTGGCCATGGGTGTGTATGTCTGTGTGTTTCTGGAGCTGTTTTTTTTTTGTCTCACGTTTGTGTAAGGATGAGTATGTCGACACGGTCTCGCTATCATGAATCAGCTCGTGCTCAGTAATGAGTGCGTGCGTCTCTGTCCAATTATGGTAAAGTGCGTGCCGGAGGGCGCTCGCGCGTCCAGCCTGTTCTCCTCAGCCCAGGAGCTTGTGGGAGCTTTGGGGCAGCCCATCCAGGCACTCTCGTGTGAGCGGCGGGTGGAATGTCTGCGGGGTCTTCCCAAGCCGGGCATTTTTCTGGCAGCCAAGCCAAAGCTGGTGCCACTGCTTCCAGGAAGGGTGACCACAATCACACAGGGCAAACGTTCCCACGGGGAGGGGCTCTGAAGTCCCGAGGAAAAGGGAGAACTAGCGGGGGGGGGTTTGTCACACACACATTATCACACACAGACACTCTCATACACACTTGCTCAAACTGCCAGTCTGCTCTTCACCTTCCTAGTCTGTGACACAAGTAGTAATTCATATTTGTCAGGACAGACTCCAGTCACCGGAGTGTAGTTTCTAACAGTTGACCTGTACGAAACAAGATCAGGGACCCATTCATTAGGATCCCAGATTAGCCCATTCATCATGGACCAAAAAATGTGAACTGACCCGGGGCAGAGGTGACACAAAATGTGGGACTGCAGTCCTTGGATATGCTTTTCATGTTTTTAGATTTTCTTCTATGCATCAAAATCCTCCAAATTACTCTACAATCCAGAGTAAAAACACAGGTGTCCCCAAATGCTTAATATGGAATGTGAACTTTAATCCATTTTGGGTCACCAAGCTGTTGTATTGTGTTAAAGTATACTGAGGTCAGGAATACATTGCACTGGCATGCTAGGTTCACCCAGACGCAGCTGGACAGCAACGAGTTCCACGAGGTTGGCCTGGAAACCACCAATGAGGAACAACAACAAGACACATTTGGCACCTGCTCATTGCCCCACCCAGGTTTTAAGCTGCCCGGAGGGGGACTGAGAATGAAGAGGTAAACAAGTCACTTACACTTTTTTGGGCCTGCAGAACTTTCTGCATGGAGGATGACCATCCTGAGCAACCTGCAGTTTCCTCACTACCCTGTCTTTATGTTTCCTTCAAATAAATCCTACTCCTTCAGGGTATCAACCTGCACCCTTGTTTTCCTCACCTGCTTGATTGCCATAGCATCAGTTAAAGGAAGACAAACATCAGCTATCAATATCAGTAATTCTCACATCAGTCATTTGATTCTGTAGTAAACTCTCAAAAGTGCTATCTGTCCTGATTGGATGACTTTAAATGTAATTTGGATTAATCTCCAAAATCAAACTCCGCTGATTCACTAAATACTGACCTCTTGTGGAAAATTGAGAAACCTTCATTCCTTATGTATTCAATCATCAATCAATCCATCAATCAATCTAGTACATGATCACAGGGGGTTGGTTGTGTGCCTGTTCTGTAGTCCAACATAGGGCGTAAGGCAGGGAACCCCTTAGATGGGATGTCAGTCCATCAAAGAGCACACACACACTTACAACCTACAGGCAATTTCAGAATGCCAGTTGGCCACACTCCTGGAGGAAACCAGTGCAACATGGAGAGAACATGCAAGCTCCACACACGCTGTTCAGAGGAAACAGGAGGACCTTGAGGAAACCAGTGTAACGTGGAGAAAATATGCAAGCTCCACACACACTGAGCAGATGTGTCCATGAAGACAAGGCTCCTTCAAATTTATTTATAAATTCAGAAATACAGGTGGAAATTTTACAGGGTGTTTTGACATATTCTGAATACTGCCTGATAGATGTGTGTGTGTGCCATATTTATATTATGTTGTGGGGACAAATGTCCCCAGGAGGTAATAGAATCCTGACATTTTTGCCTTTTGGGGACAAAAACTCAATTTTATTAAAATCTGTGAATGCAATTAAAAACCAAAAGAGTCAAAGTCTTGCATTTTGTTGGGTTACGTATGATTAAGGTTAGGGCTGGGTAAGGGTTAGGATTGTTAGGATTAGGGTTAGGGCCATAGAAATGAATATAAAGAGAATTATGCATCTGTGTGTGTGTGTGTGTGTGTCTGTCTGTCTGTCTGTCTGTATCAGGTGACATGCTTGCTTGGGTCACTGGTGAGTTACAGTAAAATGACACACTTAGATATGATGGCTGTATGTACAATGACAGGTGGTCGTCAGCGAGACATGACACTCTGGATCCAGTCAGTGTAGTTGGCCACACGGGTATAGACCCCCGGCTTGAGTGCCTCACCACATCCATCCCCCCAGCTGGTGATTCCCACCAGGAACCAATTGCCACTGAGCCGGCATACCAGAGGGCCCCCAGAATCTCCCTGGGTATCAGAGTAAATCCTAGGTCAATATACATGAACTACTCTGTGCCCAGTGATCTTTTCCCTGGGAGTTGGTGGAGGTCATGTGACCACATTCATACTGTACCTGACAGGTGTCAATGCCCCCTTTAGTGTACCCGGCACACAACATATTATTGTAGACTTGGTTCTCCAGCTGAAGTAAATTGCAGGCTTCAGGTCTGATGAGGGGCACCTGTGCTTGCTGGAGGACATTAGGAAGGATACCTAGGAGGAATAAGCAGGACAGGTTCATCCCAGATTCCCTGGGCTTTGATGGAGGGTGGGTATATATTAAACAGTAGGCTGGTTACCTGAAGCTAATTTTCCCCATCCTGTCACCCAACAGCTCTGCTCCCAGAACCCCTTTTCTTTCTGTTCGTCTGGGAGGCACACTGACCCCTGCAAAGCTGTAGAAATAAAACTCAAGCACATGTGCTGATCTGCTTAATGGCTAACTAGAACAAGACATGTAGAACATGGTACACAGATGTAGTCCTGTACCAAGTTACGGCATTGCCCAGAGGGCAGCGCATCAGCCTTCAGTAACCACTTAGGCAAAAGCTCACATCTGTTACAGTATAATCATAAAAAGGACTCCCCTCTAGTTAGATGGAAGTTTCCCAAGCAACTAAATGAGCACACAAAAATGAAGCAAGAAAGGCTATCCTAAATAAGAAAGGGTAAACATGGACGACATTCTTAACATCAGCTGCTTGTGGAAGGTAAAGTGCTAATACATTGTATCTAGGCAGACTAAGTTCCTGTGACATACTGAGCCTTTTATGAACTCTTGTTGCGACCAAAGATTTCAAGAGTATTTCTCCTGATACCGATGGTAATAAATACAATTAAAGCTCTTGCCCAACGAAAGTTAGGTGAAGGTTTCTGATGCACCAAGCTTCCATTGTCCAGAAGGCTAAACAGAAAGTAGACTGTCCTCTCAGACATGCTGACATGGGTATTTCATGCAGAGATTCACCAATTTGAGCAATTACAAGTGGCTAAGTGGATATCTCATACCAGTCTTTTGAAGGGGAGTCTTCAGTTTGAACAGGGCAATGTCATTTTCAAAGGTGGCGTCATCAAAACTGGGGTGCTTGATGATGAGATCCACCTTGTGGAACTCTGTCGCCTCGGACAGTCTTACCTTTCCACTTGACACGGTGTAGTTTGACGCATTCGGCCTGCAGTAGAGAACCAGG
Source organism: Gymnarchus niloticus (assembly GCA_009936485.2). Classification (NCBI taxonomy): domain Eukaryota; kingdom Metazoa; phylum Chordata; class Actinopteri; order Osteoglossiformes; family Gymnarchidae; genus Gymnarchus; species Gymnarchus niloticus. Next base: position 11,096,245 of record JAACJT020000038.1, on the reverse strand, counting down.
ATGGTTTTGTTGACAACGTAGTAGATCTGGCTAATAAGCATGCTTATGACTGAAAGTGAAAACATCATCATCTATTCCATCTGACCATATACAGGTGAGCATTATACCCGTGGCATGAGGCAAGCAACACTCTTGAGGATCAGTTTGTGACAGAGTTGTTGGAGATGGGTGGAATTTACCTTTCCACACAGTGAGCTGCAGTGACAATCCAGATTGGGCTGATAATCGACCCCCCACAGGTGTGGATGTAATCACCAGAGCTGCTCTTCACCTGTAGTGAGACCTGCCAAGGCCAGGCGCCAGCAGTGGCATCGCTTCCTCCAACCACCTTCTCCTTGCTGTCTTGACTCAAGCCGCACTTGGGAACTTCAGGAGACACTGAATGGCATAGGATCAGCATGGAGGGATCTGATAATGGTAAGGATGAGGTGAAGAGCAAGGCAACGTCCGTGGAATGGGACAGACTGTCACTGCGACACTTGGATCGCATGGGAATATTGAGGGAACTTACAAGTACAAGAAATTACAATCATTTGGTTAAGGTTCTTCAGTGAGAAGTCCCATTCCTGGCCCTCACCTGTTAAGGCCTGGGCCGTGGTTTGCTTGCAAAACCTCAGGTGGAACCCAGACACCACGCCCTGCTTAGCGGCAATCTTTGTTGGCAATGGAGCTGTGATGACCTGCTTTAGGAAGCACCTCTTCCTACAGAGAAGCACAAAAACAAACAAGATTTTCAAACCCATACTCATATTCCTGTCCTTGTCTAATTATACTTAAAGTGTTGGAATCGGGAGATATGCAGGTTCTGGGTGTGAATGATTGTCAGTGCCTGGCCTGCTGGTGGAGACAGACTAACAATGGATACATTTGGGTATAAGTGACATTTAGAGGAAATGAGCTGGCACTGACTTGAGACTGGGCAAGGGGAGGGTATTGGAGACGTAGGTGTAGAAGTGGCAATCTGGGTCACTTGTGCAAGCCGCTTCACACACTGCAGGACTATCGATCATCAGAAATTCACGAAAATTGGCCCCTGTGAAGTCTACGTTCTCGTAGCTCAGCTTCGTACAGGCTAGGAGTGAAGGCGAAGGACTTCTTGTTATAACAACTTCACAACAAGGTACAGTAATAAGAAAAGGACAATAGGAAGTGACCTCACCACCTTGTGCTTACCATTTGAAGGCCTACAGAAGCGAGCCGGTGTCCCTGACATCACATTAGCTTTGGATATAGACACCCGCTCCTCAGTGTTATGCTTCAGAAAGCAAAGCAATTTATTTCTAGAACACAACATATGCATTAAATGTAGTGTATAACAATATCATCATAATATTCCATCAGAATATTTACGGGACTCTACATCATTAGACCTACATAGGTAATGAACTGGAGGATAAACAAATATGGGTTTAAGACCTGAGGTGGATGTAGAAGACCTGAATGTCTGCCAGACTCTGTTCCTATAAAGGGAACCAGAACTGCTAAAGGAAACGATTCATCAATTAAACTGTAGGCTACATTTCATAGTAAAGATGGCAGGTACGGAATCATAAAGGGCACCTGCTAAACAAAGAAATAAAAAAAATTACCAACAATTCTATCACTGAAAGTATATATTAGACAAGCTGTTTTACAAGATGGATGGATGGATGGATGGATCAGTAATCTTGCCTCCAAACACATGCCCTTTCTCATAATGTCTCCTTTTGCTCACTTGACAATCTGGCATGTTCTGCACAAAAAAGCCCATACAAATTGTAATTTACACCCTGTGCTATACTGTACTACGCGTACATCATGTCGAAGCTGGCAGTGGTGAAGGAAAAGAAGGTGCATCGAGGATGAGCGGTGCACAGGATCTGGCAGTACTCAGGTGAGGGGGCAGGAACTTGCTCAAAGTCGTTTCCAGGAAAGTCTGTGTCTTTCAGAATCATTGACCTGCACTCTGTTTACAGCAGCAGAAAAACAAATATTCCAGAAACACTGAACAATACTGGCTTCAAAAAATGCTAACATTCACTAGATCACAGAACAAGTCTTTGTGTGCAGATGTGTGCTCTAGGTAACAGCTGTTTTGATGTGTTGACGCATGGTCTTTTTCAGTTTAATAAGCATGTTTATTTCAGTATAGTTGTCTGTGTCTTTCAGGTGCCACAATACTACACTTCCCACCATGCACTTGTGAATACGGGTGTCTGAATTACCACTTTCAATGCTATACTGGTTGCACTGTTTTTTGGGGAAGCCAGAGATCATGCCCTTCCCGACCTTCACAACCGGAGGCGTTGGGAGTGTCCTGCTGTACTTTAGGTGGCACTTATGTCTGTGGTGAGGAGAGTAAATTTGACCACATGTACAAATGATAATAGACAAGAGCAGAATAATGGAAAACGAAGGTTTCTAGGGTCAGAAGCAACACAAACAAATACAGAATTGGCTAAACTTGCAATGCAATTTATACTCAGTATAAATCAATGAGAAGGACAAAATACTGCTATCTAAAAGCACCTAGTTTTCCTGTAATGTGCCTCCTGTGTTTCAGTCATTTCCAGCTATAATGTAGATTCATCATCTTGCATCAGCTAGAGTAAGCAGAACCCTCCTGAACAGCCTCAGAATATCTCCCTTGAATGAACAAGGGCTCATTGGACTGACATCACTCACTCCAGCACCCAGCGGATCACCTGTGTTTAGCACTGGGAAAATCTTGCGTGTTATAGGAGAAGAACTGGCAAGCTGGGTCCATTGTGCACACTTTCTGGCACTCGGCAAAGCTGTCAGTGAACAGAGATGTATAGTCTGCTCCAGAGAACTCCACATTCTTGTACACCGTAGAGAGGCAGACTGGAGAATTCCAGGGAGGGAATATCATCAGGTTTTGTCATTTTAGCTTGATTTTTACTATGTAATGAATCATCCTCATCATCTTCCTGCCACTCCTAGTGAGAGTCTGGGCCATAGTTAATTATATTTCATATTATTTGAAAGAATTAAAAAGTGCTGTTTGGTTCCTGATTCCTTACCTTCATTTTGTTTATCATTGCAGTGCCTGAGTGTGAATCCTGAGGTAGCTCCCTTCAAGGCAGTAACTTTAAAATTGGCTCCAGAGTCTACATGCTTCAGGTAGCAGTAAAATTGTCTGACAAGAAACAAGGAAGCAGGCTGTCATTTCTCTGAAGGTGTGAATTCCAATATGATTTTACATACAATCTTGCAGTACAAATATTAAACAAATGCTTTTTTTAAAACTGTAGACACACTAAGATGTGATCGGAGAGCCATTCTTGTTATGATCTCAGCACGTTACAAGAAGCTAAAAGTCTGAAGATCACTTCTCTGGCTGAAAACCCTTAGAATTTTTTGCAAAAAAGTCACAGATAAAGGAGGGCATTTCTTTTATCCAGTACCCTACAATTTAGAAAATGTTCAAAATCTCTCCAAATGAAAATCCCTTACGAATTTTTACAACCTTAGTCAGCTTGGCCATCAAGAACATTTTGGATCAGCTTTAAAGGCTTAACCTGATCAGCATGATTGCAGAAACTAGTCTTGGTACCGATTATCATTGGTCCAATCAGATCGAAGGAAGGTAAAAAATGAGCACAAATGGTGTTGGGTACAAGCCAACTGGCAGAGAAGCAGGTCTGGAGAAAATATCTGGAGAATGTCATTCCCTGGGAAGTCGACGTCTTCCTCAAGCGTTCGGACACATTCTGGGAAAGCACACCATTTCACCATTCATTGGTTACACATTTGAAAAACACCACAAACTTGCTTACTATAAACTTAAATTAAGCAAGATACAGTCTCAGAACATTAACCTCTGCACTCTTAATAATTTTCAATACTTCTAAAAAGTTTTCCTCAATGTCAAACTGAAAAATGTCTCCCTAAACACAGTTTTGCCTTATGATTTATAAAAAGATCAAATATCACATGATTTAATGAGAGAGAACTAACCATTACTTAGACTTGCTCTCCAGAGACCAGCCAAGTATACAACAAAGAGACACTTATTCATTCTTGAGTTGCATACAGTCATCTCTCGATAAACTGAGCCACGGTAAACGCTGAGCCCTTTAGCTGCTGTTCGAGTAAACAGGAGTAAAGTGCAATGTTCTTAAACTTATCAGGAAGGTTAAATTTACATAAACGCACTGGCTAAAATAAATCTCTCATTAAAGCACTTCCAATATTTCACTATGGCATGAGCTAGTAAGAGTAAATATATGTGTGTGTGTGTGTGTGTGTGTGTGTGTACGAGCTGTGGTTATATAGTATAGTTTAAACCAGAATTTCCCTGCTTCTGTTCCAGTTGAACTTTTAATTATGACTGAAAACCCCCTACAACAGTAAAACAGAATAAATTTGAATTCATTTCATTACCTGCATCTACAGATCTATACTGTGCTGTTGTGAATTTGAAAAATAAACTTTGATTTGAGAACACATACACTCCTGTCAAAATATATCAATTTTAAGCCATGCAAATACAGCAGCAGACCTAGGAGGTTGCGAAATGTACGTTTACAGATCCGGGCTATTAAAACAATGAAAGTATGTTTGTCTCCAAAAACTTTAGGGGATGATCTCATGAAAAGTGCGAGCACTGGTTACTAAACTAAAGGGAAATGGGTCATTAGGGTAATATTTATTTGCACTACGTGCAGAAACTCAGATGTGGAGAAGTGTCATCTTTATGTTCTTCATGATTGCGTGTCAGGGGGAAAGCCACCAAACGTGGTGACTTCTGGCAGTGAATAACAACGACCAAAGGCTGTTGTCATTATTATGAGAAGTTACACAAATCAATAACAGCAAAACTGTATTGGTCACTCTGAAGTAGGTCAATGTTGGTGCCAAGTGAGGCTTCAAAACCCATGGTGCGTGGGAGATCCCCGAACTACCTATCAATGCCGGCTATCGGGCTATCGCCAACATTGATTGGTTAGTTCTGGATACCCCGCCTATCACGAATTTTGACTCCTTATCTGCCCTATCATTAGTTCGTCCACGTTTACATCCGGGTCAAAGGCTGATGAATGAGCTAAAGGCTTCCTGGTAATATGGCGGCTACTAAGCGTGTTCTCTATGTTGGTGAGTAGAAAGCATACAATAACTTTGAAATCAGACTTGTTCGTTTCAGTTTATCTGCCGATGTAATGTCATGTGGCGTAGTATAAAATATTCCGATTAACATTTTTATCCTAATACTTCATTTTACCGTGACGACTTAAATTCAGCCGGATTACCATATAGTGGATGCTCATGCTGTGAGCTAAATTCATTAGCTGATGAGTGGAGACGGTAGGATTGTAGGTGTCGTTAAGGCGCTCGTTGATTGCGGTGTCGGACAGGCGGGCTCGCTGAAGAAGTTGATGAGAAGGTCCTGCATGCTGCATTCATACCGTTTGGAGACGTCACGGATATCCAAATACCTCTGGATTATGAGACAGGTAGGATGGTCTCTGTACTTGCTTGTTTTGTTTCTACGAGCCGCACTGTATATGCATTGCATATATATCGCTGGCTCCATATAGCCACTGCTTATTCTGCATTCCAGAGAAGCACAGAGGGTTTGCCTTCATCGAGTTTGAATCGGCAGAGGTACGTATTTTTTATTTTTTTTTTGCATAGTATATTTTGCTAATTTGTCACAACAGTCCAGCCAATCGTCCTCACTGCATTGTGAATGTAAGGGATTGTATGCTGGTCAGTCTCCTTGCTGGATTATAGATCTTCATCTCATTTACCTACCTAACCTTAACCTTTTCCTGCGCATGCTACAGGATGCGGCTGCAGCCATCGATAACATGGTAAGTGAAGTCCAGGCATACAGAGGTACACAGTCAGATGGACTCAGACTCTGTGTAAAACTGGAAAACAGCAATGCTTGTTGCATGTCAAGAATGATCAGAGTTAAGGAGTCACCCGTGCAAGCGCACCAAGTCATCAGTTTGTGATTGCCTGTCAGACTCCACTGAACGAATGTACTTTTCTCTTTAACAGAATGAGTCCGAGCTTTTCGGCCGGACTATCAGAGTGAATATTGCTAAGCCCATGAGAATAAAAGAAGGTTCCTCTCGACCAGGTGACCGTCAGCTCATTTCTTTACAATATAGCTCTTTCTCTACAGTACTCAGGGCTTTTGGTAATGGCTGACTTTCTCCCTGCCTAACAGTATGGTCTGATGATGATTGGCTGAAGAAGTTCTCTGGGAAGACCGCAGAGGAGGTGGAGGGGGCGGAGCCAACTGGCAAGGATGTTGGCAAGGAAACGCAAGAGGTGCAGATCTGTTAGCTGGGCTACTGTCACATGTCTGAATGCATTTTGCTGGTGTCTAGATATCCACCTCTTCACTTACACTGCATACAGGGAGAGCCCCCTGCTAAGAAAGGCAGGACCAACCCTCAAGTCTACATGGACATCAAAATTGGCAACAAGCCAGCAGGCCGTCTTCGCTTCGTGCTGCGATCTGACATCGTGCCCATGACTGCAGGTAGAGCAGCTCCCTAACCTGGCTGAGCGTCAGTCCATTTTGTGTGGTGACTTTGGGACTTGGCTAAGTGGTAATTCTGATTGGGGAAAATGTCACCCATGGCATTCTGTCAACCTCTACAATATAAAAAGGTAATATTTTAGCATGACAGGCAAAAAGAAAACTGAATATTTTTGCCTCCTATACATCACCAGTGGGTTCACTAGGTTTAGATATTCATTTCAATTAATATTTTTCCTCAGTGAATGGTTATGTTTAATAATTCAAGGAGGATTAGAGTAGGACAAAGTGAACATTAGCATTTCTCAGAGTTTTTGAGCACCTTGGCTCCCCACCCTACGAAAGTGAAGCTGTGCATTAAACTGTGATCACACTTAGCAGGCCTAAAAATGGAACGGGCTGGCATTTCCTGCTCACCTGGGGATTCTTATCTACGATGCCTCCCTCCAACCAGAGAACTTCCGCTGCCTGTGCACGCATGAGAAGGGCTTCGGCTTCAAGGGCAGCAGCTTTCACCGCATCATCCCGCGGTTCATGTGCCAGGGCGGAGACTTCACCAACCACAACGGCACGGGGGGGAAGTCTATCTATGGCCGCAAGTTTGACGATGAGAATTTTGTTCTCAAACATACTGGTGCAGGTAAGGAGGCTGTGCAATTCTAAGTTTTCCAGAGTGTACAGTGTGTAATATTGCTCTTAATACAAAGGACATGCGAGTGCTTGATTAATACAGCCCCATTATTTGGCACTGATGCCCATGGGCTACATGGCCTTTCCTCATTGCCCGTTTGCCTGCGTGGAGGGTAGTCCTTGTGTTCATGTCACCGAGTGTCTGTTGGACTCTCTGTCCTCAAAGGCCAGCTCTCCATGGCCAACTCAGGCCCCAATACCAACGGCTCACAGTTCTTCATTACCTGTGAGAAGACAGACTGGCTAGACGGCAAGCACGTGGTGTTCGGAGAGCTGATAGAGGGCATGGAGGTGCTGCAAGCAATGGAGGTGAGAAAGGCCCCCTCCCAGCACTGCTTCCACCCCAGCCTATGACCACAACAACAGTCAAGCACTTCATCTCACCAACCTGTACCAGTGAAAACAACCCCAATCAAAAATGTTTTATTTTTTTAAAGGAGCAAGGTATGAAAGATGGCAAGACCAAGCAGAAGGTGATCATCTCAGACTGTGGAGAATATGTGTGAGGCTGATGGAGGGGGCAACTGGTCCCACGGTATACTGAATCTCCTTGGATACTGGATATGCTACAGCTGCCCCAACAAATGAGCTTGTGGGGAGCTTGTGAAGAACTCTCCCTGTATGGGAGACTGGCAGAGCACTGTAAATACTGTGAATAACTTTTATACATTCACTCATTTTGGCCTTTTTGGATTTATGGGAAGAGTGTCTGATCTGCTCAACTACGTTAGGAATAAATAGCTTCATTTCAACTCTGATCTTGCCAATGTATTGGCTATTATTAGCCAATGCTGTGTTTGGCCTTGATGTAGAGGTCAATCTTGCCTGTAAAAATACCACCTAAGACACAGATGACTCCATTTGTGGTAATTTTTATTTATAGCACTTTAAAGCAGTCAAAGGGTTTTTTTTCCCTGTCCAGAAAGGGCAATCCTGAGCTATTATGCTCCATGATGACCTTCAATGCCCCTTCATTACGTACCACTAAGCTATTTGAGCAGCAGACACCAGCACCAAAGCTTGTTCATTCACATGTGCCTCCTGCTGGCTGCGGGTCGCGTGAGAATCTCAGCTCCCTCCAGATTATCGTGTGTCAGTAGTATGGCAGAAGACTGAGTCCCGGAGGAAAGTAGTTTTACAACCATCACATGAGCTTGGCAAAGGACTGGCTTTCGGAGTCAGAACCACATGCGTGTCATACTGGGTTTTGGGTTCCTGTGGCTGGATTAGTGGGTAGAGCCGCCGCGGCATCGACAAAATGCAGTGTTCCGATATGCTTAATTTTATACCAGTTATGTCAAGGTGGAGAATGAACAAGCTGCTGTTTGCCATTAACAGAGGTCAAATTCATTAAGCCACACTGCAGTTAATTTCTGATAAAAATTCTTAACATACCAGGAGTTATATTTTAGAGAGGTTAACATTTTAATATTACATTTAAGCTGCAGCAATGCTTTTTTTCCCCCAACAAGTATACTAAAACTGCAGAGATTTGTCTTACCACCTCCTTATTTGCACTGAAGACGTAGTTGGTGGCACCAGCTGATTCCTGTTTTTCCAAAAACTGATTTACTGGTGCTTCTCTTCAGTCACAGCACCAAAATCCATCTTCCAGTAGCTTGTCGGTTTAAACATTAACCATATACAGTAAGTTGCTGTAGCCATTTTGAAGTTCTGAGACTTAAAGTGAGGGAAACGAAAAATTAAGGCAATTTTGGAATGGACTCCTACCATCCCAGTCCCCCAAACATGCTTCCTTCATTCCTGTGGTTCTTTCAGAAGACCTTACTGGAATACAATATATAGTGATTAACAGTGCCATTAATACTAGCATAATTACCATGGTTACACAGCGGCCTCCAAACCACTAGGGGGTGCAAGAGGTGTCCCTTGCGCTCCTTCAGCCTCGACCCTCACATTATTCAACCCTCAGAGCTGGAACTCATACAAATGAATGCACATTCATGCATTCCAGCTGTCACTCATCATCTGCAGCCTCCGTCTTTGACTCTTGCTGCTGCTGAGGTGAGGCTGGTAGAGTTATTACTGGCTCAACAGCCAAGGGGCCCACATCTGGCTCAGTATCCTTTTCAGAGGAGACTTCTTCCTGTGTATAACAGAGTGTGTATATAATAATGCTAGACCTGCCCATTATGAATAGATCTCTGTTGGCATTGGTTTTATTTTACTGACCCTGAAGGCTAACTCAAATGTAAATCAATTACAACCTTAAGTGGCAAAACAAAATCTCAGACTGATCTTTGATTTCATTTTATGTAGGATTACTCCTGCTGTTACCCACAAACTGCATAATATTCATTAACAAGAACAACATTTACAGACAGTGCTTAATAGGAAGTTAAGAGCATTTATGAAAAGTTTGATATTCTGGTCACAACATCACACATTATGCTTTTTTACTTCTGAAGGAACCAAGTTTTAGCATCTCCATTAAACGCACAGCAGCCCTGCCCACAGAAGAGTCAGAACCAACAACCTTCAGAAGCAGCCAAGTGAAAGGGGCAGGAAGTGACCCTGGGAACCCACCTGCTCGGTGAACTCCGGCACCTCCGCCTCTTCACAGTTCGAGTGACAGCTGGGACTCGGGACTTCAATTCCATGGCTCTCCAGAATGGCGGCCTCTGAGAGCGAGTGGGCAGGAGGCTGTTATCATTTGGGTTCAGAAACAGGAATGCGTCGCGTAAAATCCAGAACAGCGGGCAGCGAAGGATGCCTGGATGTCTTGCGCCATGTTACCATGTGGTCTTTTCAGGCTTTATGAATGACCTTTTCATTCATGCCTCTTGTACACCAAGATGACTGAATGCACAAATAAGATGTCAAGTAAACAAGGACATAGAGTCTAGTACTACCTACATGTAATGTGAAGAGATGTGGATTTATTAACACATCTAGCTTAAAGTGAGAGGGTTCTACCACCTATGTTGGCCCGTCTTTTCATCTCCTTTCTGCGATTGGCGAACCAGTTGTACACCTTCAGTGCAGTGACACGCTCAAATTCAGACAGCTTGCAACCTGGAAAATGCAACAACATTTAGCAGCCTCTCAGATACCTTAATCTGAAGTAATATAGGCTTACATCCTCCTATTTATAGATATGGATAGTTTTACCACAACTATTAACGTTTTAGTACTTTTTTTTTTTAAACTAACATAACGATTAGCCTGGATCCTGGTGACGAGTTCTGTGCTCCGACTTAAGCAGTTATTGGTGGACAGCTACTTTTTTTGCAGGTAAATGACATCTCGTTGAGTTCAGTGACCAATGTGGCTCTTCAGAAATGACGATCCAGAACTGACCTGGCTTCTGAATGGCAAAGTTACAGGCATTGGCAATCTCTTCTCTCTTTGCCTCATCTGGGTACTGGTTCTCTATGAAGAAACTGAGATGACAGTCCGCTAAATAACATCACCCACATGACAGGTCACTAACTGGAAGGCCATGTGACCGTGATTATCAAAAACCTATGGCTTACGGTGAAATCTCTAACTAGGCATTTCGTCTAAGTCCTGACATGTGCTGGTACAATTGTTAGGCATCTGCTTATGGTATCATGAATACATATTTTCTCCAAAATGCCCAATCTGCAGCAAGTAAGCACATCACTGAAACACACCGTAACTAATTAATTAATCAGCTAAATCCCCTTGGGCCCAGGACTATGTAAAGCACTTTGGTACAATGCTCCTTGTTACAGGTGCTGTACAAGAAAAATTAATTAAGCATAAACCCAAGCACAAGTGGTAGGTGCTCATGCACCAAGCGAGCCGATGTGTGTTACCTTTCCATGATTGATTGGCACTCCTTCCTCCAGGTGAAGCGACTGCCCCTCCTCAGCCTTAGAGGTCCTCCACCCACCCCACTTCCCCCCGTGCTGGACCCAGGCCTCCAGTCTGGCTCCTCCTTCACACAGGAGCGTCCGGGGACTGTGGCAGCACCTGCGGGAAGGGGTTCAACTCACACCAACATGTACTGATGTCCTTCATGTTAATCGATGCTCCTCTCCACTGCACGATCCCGCATTGTGCCGGAAGCGGTAATGATAAACCAAAACTCGGTGTGTTAAAGTGACGGCGGACCGTAGGGTCATTACCTGGCTGAGGAGGATGTGCGCAGTACCACGGAAGTAAATGGGTCAGCAACTCCCTCTGCCGGCACCAGGGGTGCTCATTCCGGGGCCTGGGGACCTGGGCGTGCTGGCTTTCAGTCCACCTGTATCCTTAGTTTTTGAAGGAAATGAAAAAAGGTTAAGAAGAAAAAACAACATGCACCTCACAACTCACTTCAAGAACCTATCTGGACATTGTTAGCACTATACCGTGTCCTCTGAATTTGTAGCAAGGATGTATATTTATTGCACCCCTATGTGTTTTGTGTTATATGTCCAGCAACAAGACGAGCTCCTAGTGCATCCTGTACTTTGCAATAAAGGATTCTGATGAAGCAGCGGTGGAGCTGTTAACGTTTGGCCCAAAACCCCACCCAGAGAAACCCCTCAGTGACCGAGCTGTGATACAGCTAGAGAATGGATGTTGTTACAGGATACATAAAAAAAGGCTAATATCCACAGACCCCTCGATATTCATTTAGTGAAAGCAAATGCTTCCCAACATATTGATGTGTAGGAAATTAAAGTGAGAAGAGGTAATCATTCCTCTGAGGTAAATACACCCAGATAAAGGACATGGCCAGCCGTTATTTAGGACTGAGCTTGCAAAAACAAGGAACAACAGGAATGAAAAACACAATGTGTTTCTCAAGGTATGTACAAGTATTCAAAACAACTTTGAACCTGAGGAGCCTGATACATTCCCCTACACTCAAAACCATGAAATGAAGCACCTCGTAGAGGTATGGGGGTGGAGTTATGCACACAGGGTAGTAAAATTAGCCAGTTCATGGAGTCCCCTCGAAGGCCCTTGGTGAACTACCCCTAGATTAGAGAAACCTGTCAACATTAATAGGCCACAATCATCCAGGTTTAGCCCATCTGTGCACTCTGTGGAGTACGGTCCGCTGGGAGCCCAAGTTTCATACCTGGGGTGTTACGCTCCAGTAAGTACCAGCGGTAGAAGGTCCTCCGCTTGGAGTCACTCATCTCCAGGCCCTGCTGCAGCAGCCACTGAGAAATGTAGCTCTGGCTGATCCCTGAGGAGCCCCAAAAGGAGAAGAATCACACCACAGCCACCAAGAGTTCTCACAACTTCAGATCAGAAGGGACATACCACACGGTTCATATGAAGTAGTTAAAGGGTCTTTCTTTGTGTTCTTTTTATTATGATGTACAGATTTCCCCTCCCTGAGACAGCCGGCAGGTGAATGGTGGGTGGGAAAAGGAGACAACATGGTACTGAGTCTCTGAGACCGACCAGACTGTGGAAGGTTGGCCGAGACGACGACTGACGGAAAGACCATTTAGAAAGAAACAAACCAAAGAGCCAAACTTCCTTAGTACTTGTGAAATGTGATTTGTGAAAGCCTGCCACTGAAAACCAGCATTCTGATTGGTCACAGCACCTGTCACCTGTCCCACAATGGCCTGTGAGATCCTCCTACTGTTAAGGAATGCCTTGATCTCCTCCTTCACCAGATTACTGTCTCTCCTGAAATCAAGATATATACAGGTTAGAGGGAGATCCCAGAGAAAAACATAGAATTACTAAGAGTTTTATAATTTTTTCATAAATCATCAGTCCAACAGCCTGTCGTTCTTTGATATGTACTTTAATGTTTCTGAAAAGCTACTGTCCCATCTTAACATGATCTTTGAACCCCCACACAGGATATTAAGTGTTAGTTTTAGAGAACCTCTTTACCAAGAGCCCATGGTATGCTCTGTACCTACAGTAACTCCGCATTAAGGCAATCCCGTGATCACCAAAACGAGATGGACATATAATGTACAGAAAGTTCTGCAAGATATGAATAGTGGCCTGGCTGTGATAACTGTATCTCCTATCAGGACCAGAGATCCGCAACCTGTATTGCGATCCATACAGGATGCTCTGAACAGGACTTTACTCCACTGCATGCCGGTCACACACCATGGACCCAAGTTATACACCTCAAATACCATAGACTGCATACATATGTATAGGGGAAGTATTTGAACCCAAAACCCTGGCGGCATGAAGCAAAAATGCTACCTGCTGACCTATTGAGCCACCATACTATCCCAGGCCATAAATGCTGTATGGAAGTCTAAAACCACACCAATACAGCTGTGACAATTAAAGGTATTTCATAGTAGGTAACTCCCCTGGGCCCGCTTGTCCCAGAGGCGATCAGATCTAACTTTAGCAGTATAAAGGCTACAAACTAATTTAACGGCTTAATGGGATGGCCAAAAATATAACTCATCTCTGGAGATTTCACTTTTTAAAGTTGGTTATGACCGCTTCAGAAACATTAAAGCTAAGAAAACTTGTGAAATGTGGATTTTTTTTTTTTTTGGTCTTTCTGCATGTAGTCTTGTGTTTACTTTGCTTCATGTCATCCAAAGAGTTATGGATTTTACATTTTTTGACACATTTACACAGCTGGACACATCCACTTCTGGAACAATGAGAAGATGAACTCATGACCTGAACCTGCTACCATGTGCTTAGAAATAACTTCCTTTGCCAGTAGGGAGCATAATGGTTTTTTTAAACTAGCAGGTCAAAGAGTCAAGCAAGGTCTTTACCTCATGTATTCCTCCACCTTTTGCTCCAAATCCCACTCCTCCTCAGTCAGGTCATAACTGAATGACCTCTGCCCTCCACTCGTAGGATAAAGAGGAGGAGGAGGAGAAGCCTCGTAGCTGTTGCTGGGTGACAAGGACGCGTCCAAGTTTGGCGTTTGCGTGGTGGCAGAAGTGAGAGACGAGGAGGATGAGGAAGAGGATGAGGGTGCAGCGGCTGCTGGGGCGGGATTCGGGGGGGTGTGAGTGTCGTAGCAAGGCTGCCGGTGGTGCTCTGAATCTAATCTCTCCAAGGACTCGAGGGCCTGAAGGATCTGGGGCTTGGACATTCCTGACAGACGCAGACGTTGGAGTAGGTCTATCTGTTCTATGGTGTACCGTGGCTCCACCTCACACTCCTCCATCCTGTCATCTGATGCATAAGCAGCAAACCAAACATCATTCATAGTATTTTTTGTTTCTTTAAGATTCATTACCCTGAAAAGTATTTATTCAGCCCATACAACCCAGTCACTAGATACTACAGGAGGTCTAAATACTAGGACAATGCCATTCCCACCAGTCTTAATGATATGGACTGATCTTTGCACTTAGAGTGCAGTGTTGGGAGAGCTACCACATGCAGGCAGGACAGCCATCACCACACACCTGAAAGCTGCGGAGACAGCCTGTCGGTCAGGAGCGGCTCTGCGCCGGGGGCCACAGCCGGAAGGCACCACTGTCGCATGGCTCACGGAAACAGGAGAGTTACTGGCGCCAGGCCAGCTGAAAGAGCCAAATCATATTTACCGACGCAGCCACTTGCAAAAGCACACTATGAGCCATAGATGAATGTCTGCAAATGTCACACACTCATTTAGTTATTACTTATTGCTGACCTTACCAGCCCACATTGTCTTGCATTTAAGTTCCAGCTGCGCCTTTTCAGCCAAGCACCCCTCTAGGAACTGCTAATACCGCATCTGACTGTGCTTGCGAACCAGCTACTCGTTAATTTCACTTCCACACTTGCGGTTAACTTGCGGTTACTACCCAGTACCTAAAGGCAACCGAACAGGGGTCTTCTACTGTAAGGACGAGGTGAATGCATGCATGCAAAGCGACATATGTATCACCGAGACTGTCAACGTCAATACGTCCAGAGTACTCGTCGCTTTCAGCGTTTCACGCAATCACAATCGGCGTGGTACCCCCCTTACCTCTCTGCCCTGCAGCGGCACCCGGGGAGATGAACCGTGCGGCGGTGTGTGCAGGAGCCCTAATCCCCGGAAC
The DNA here is from genome assembly GCA_009936485.2 of Gymnarchus niloticus. Lineage (NCBI taxonomy): Eukaryota > Metazoa > Chordata > Actinopteri > Osteoglossiformes > Gymnarchidae > Gymnarchus > Gymnarchus niloticus. The sequence goes on along the minus strand of JAACJT020000038.1, from coordinate 11,081,080 downwards.
CCGTGCTCCACACGCAGCACCGAGCGCACCGCTGAGCGCACTGGCTGCCAGCAGTAATGCCGGGGTCACATTGTCCCGGGATGCGACAGTGCATGGCAGCCTCCGGGAACCGGAGTGTCTGTCCGACCTCTCACCTCATCTCGTCCCAAGCTGCTGCAGGAAGTACTACTTCATATTCTGGGAGGGAAACTCAAACCTGAAAGCCCATTAAAATATCATGTTTTTTTTTTTTTTTCTACACTGGTTAATACTCCTTTTTGACCATAAGTATCAATTTCTCATTTTCCACAGTGATCAGCAATTCAAACGAACTTGATGACAATTATCCAAGTTTATAATTTAATTTGTTCATTAATATTCATTAGTGTAGCGATATTATCTTTACTAAAATTACCACGATATTTTCCCGTACATTGAAGGTACAAAGAACGAACGGCCATTAATAGTAAAACCGTGGGAAAATCATAATATGTATTTGTATCTATTCTTAATTAAATTAGGTTCATACAAATGTGTTTTACTGTAAGCTTTCCTTTACATTTAACACACTTTATGGTTCCCTCTCCGTATCTACGGTATCGAATTGCTCTGTAACTCATTCTCCTTTTTTAGGCAATTCATACTTTTTGTAAAATACTTCATATAAAAGAACATCGTTTGCTATATCCCAGCTAACAATTTTGGGTTAACAGGACGTTTTAAAAACGTTGTTTTTAAGTTGTTAGAACGTTCGTGTCCAGTTTTCTGGACGTTCCAGGAACGTTTTTGAAAAAACGTTATTTTAAAAACGTTCCTACAACGCTCTTTTTGGGTAAGTTTTCCGATCAACGTTTAAAAAACGTTACACGAACATTACTTGTATAACGTTGCAAACGAACCTTCTAAGAACCTAATGAGAACGTTACTGAAAGTTGTTGGAACGTTCCCTGTTTGCTGGGATGTGTGATTGGACGCGACCACTCCTCATATCATGCGGTATAATCGTTGTGAACACACGGGCGTTCCCAACTTCGCCACTGTGAGCTGTGGAGGGTGTTACTTGATGACGTTTACCTATGAGCTAAAAGGAGTGTTCCACCTCCCAGCCTAAAAAGGTGTATTGAACTCTGCTCTATTCCATACTTTAGAAAGCGAGACTAACTAGATGGGCATAGCCTGACCCTGAGTCTGTTCTGTGTTTGGATTGGTATCGTCAGAGAGGCTAGGTGCACGATGAACTGGGCTTTCCTCCAGGGCCTCCTTAGTGGGGTCAACAAGTACTCCACGGCGTTCGGCCGTGTCTGGCTGACAGTCGTCTTTATCTTCCGCGTGCTGGTGTTCCTGGTGGCCGCGGAAAAGGTGTGGAGCGATGAGCAGAGCAACTTTAGGTGCAACACACTACAGCCAGGCTGCCTCAATGTCTGCTATGATGAGTACTTCCCGGTACTGCACACGCGCCTCTGGGCACTGCAACTCATCTTCGTCACCTGCCCCTCGCTGCTGGTAATGCTGCACGTGGCGTATCGTATGGAACGCGAGAACAAACACACACTTAAGTACGGCGAGGGTTGTAGCCATCTGTACACCGACACCGGCAAGAAGCGTGGTGGGCTTTGGTGGACCTACCTCCTGAGCCTCATCTTCAAGGTAGCGGTGGATGCCATCTTCATCTTCCTGGTGTGGTACATCTACAAAGCCAAGTACTTCCCACTCCTGGTGGTGTGCAACGAGAAGCCCTGCCCCACCGACGTGCACTGTTACATCTCCCGGCCCACCGAGAAGCGCATCTTCACCATCTTCATGGTGGTCACCAGCTTCGTCTGCATCCTGCTCACCCTGTGTGAGATTGTCTACCTGGTGGGGAAGCGATGTTATGAGTGCTTCTCGAGACGGAGACGCAGCCGGCCATTCGTCATGCCCACCGCTCCGGCCGGCAAGGAAATCAAATCTGTTGACGAGTCCCAGCGGTTGAAGGTCACTAACCACAGTAACATGGACACTACAGATCTGGCGTGTAACAAGACTATTAAAAAACTTTAGCATGAATTACTGACGTTCATAATGATTCGAATCTAGTCCAAGATTCTCATCTACAACGATATAGGTTAACTGAGGAGACTTAACAAAAGGCATTGTTGCATCGTTTTCATATGCTTACAAAGCCAGTTGCTCTTCTGAGAAAAACAAAGCAGTTAAAACACTTTTGCTACAGACAATGAATGATTTGATTGATCACTGAATTATAATCACATTATTTAGGGTTTCATATGCATTGTCAGGCTTAACATGATTTTTAAGCTAACGTAGTTAAGTTTTTCTTCAGAACCTACATAAACCATCCTCACTATTTATCCCTGTGAACCCACTTTGAGAAGCAGGACAGGAAATAGATGGATTCCAATGATCCTTGTTAAAGGCGCTATATAAATTCAATTGAATGGAATTGAATTGAATTCCATATTTGATGATTTGTAGATGCTGGTTGCTGTTGAACATGTTGTACATGTTATTGTTGTCTGTTTTGTGTTTCCTAATTGACATTTTCTTTTGGTACACAACAGCTAGAAAATGTCTGAATTATTTTTGTTTGTTTGTTTGTTTGTTTGTTTATTAAGGGTAAACGTTATTTCAACTCATGTTCACAATGTTTTTCTCTTGTCATTCTAAAATAAACTTTTTAGAAAATAAAATAGCTTGGTGTTTTCATTTGTGTGATCATTTTTCTCAGTCAAATCACATTATTTTGATATTACTGTACTAAACAGATTGGAAATTCTCTTTCAGACTTTCTGCTAAAAATTGGCCTCTTTCCATTATGCCCTAGGGGACCTTTGATTTTTAAATTTCATCAAACCACCTAACAGGAAACTGGAAGTGTGTCTAATGGGTGTATTTCTTGCCAGCAGTCACGTTGAATCAAAATAAAAGGTTCTTTCTTGAAGTTCTCTCATCGACTGCCATTATTGCGCAGCCTGAGCGTGGTGTCTGGAGCTCACAGCATATGTTGCATAACTTCACACAACTATGGGTGTTGCCTCATAATAGACACATGCATAATAGAACATCATTAATCATCTAAATTCACTTTTAACATTTTAGTTGCTTGATAAATGCAGTTGCGTCGAGGATTCAGATTAATGTCATATCTCGTTTCACAATAAGGTATGCGAAGGGATGCCAGTCAACCAGAAGCCGTTTTTCACATAGGTAAACCTTTATTTATCCTGGCTCTCTGAAAGGTAAATTGAAAGAAGGGGTAGTCCAGTTAGAACAATCAGAATAATCACGACAAGTCATTGGTGAGAGGGCTTATCTCAGCCCTGCCTGCTCACTGTGATAGGCACAGTGATTAAGAACAGGGAACAGGGCGTGGTGGTGCCACATGTGTACCATTGAGGCTGTGACCTCTCGTGCTTGACAGATCACCCTTTGTTGCGTAGTGAAGTCAACGTTTCAGCATTACCAACCAAATAAAGGAAGTACACAGGGAGGGTCTGCCATGCCCATCCCTATCAGGCGTTGTTTCAGCTTGCCATACGTCTGGCACTGTCGTGCCTTTGTGATGACCTGGTGCACCAATACGTGGCCGAGCTCCCTGGTCAACATTAGTCACATCTGAGACATCTGGGTGCCCACGGTCACCATTCTCTGACATCCTGCCGGATTCTTCCTCATCCTGACCCAACGCATACCCTCGTTCCTGAAGTCTCATTCATAGCTGGTGTAGATGAGTGACCTTCAGCATTTCACAGCGGCAGGCTGTACTTTTCCCTCCTCCCCACTAGTCTACTGACACCTCTGAGGCACCCATCAGATCCATATACAGGATGCTTCCTCAGCACTATCACAACGAGGAATAGTGAGACCACTGAAAACTTATCCAGCTGGTCACATGATCACCCAGTGACCAGAAAAAGAAAAAACTGGACAATGTATCTTGCGGATAATTTAAATCCCTTCTTCCTCTCACTCAGGGCACCTTCAAAGGTAGGTCAGCTGGCACAAACAAGAGTCATTAATTTTGAATTTTTTTATGACCACGCCCCGTCAGGCAGAAAAGCCAATAGTCATGACTTAATCCATTTCAGATAAAACAAACTTGGCAGGTGGTAGAAACCAGTTGCACAGTTATGCTCTACTCATTCCTGGAACAAATCAGCAAAAACCAAGACAGTGGTGAGCTAGACATTTGGAAAAGGTCACCCTGAGGTTTCTGTAAGTACATTATAAAACAACAGTGTCTGCGACACTCAGGACAAGCAGGAAATGGCAGCTCTGTACATTTTCTAGATTTTTTTTATATTTAAATGGTTTAAATATGGTTTTTATGTTGTGTCGAATTGACAGCATGAAACAAGAATCCAGGCAGAGGGTTTTGGATATTTTTTACAATTTGTACACAGTTAATTTGAAATTAATTTCTATTACTTTACAATTTTATGCAGCTATGAAGGACATTTTGGAATAAACTCGATTGAACATTTGTAAAAAATGATGCAATGTCATCATCCTTCCCCAAAAGCATGTCTACAAAGCTTTCTGCTTTAAAAATAGTTAATAATGAGCACAGGGACTTTTTTTATATTTTGATTTCTCTCATTGTGACTTCATGCATTTCCCTGTATATCTTAATAAGAATTTCTACTGTATATTTGGAAGTCTAACAGTGATTTTGATTCATTGCTGCCTGAGATGTGACATCACACTTGTTGGCAATGTTCTATATGGTCACTAAAGTCACTCTTTTTCAGTTCAGAAAGTTTAATTTCAAATCCATACTCCTACGTGAGCTGAAAAGAAATTCTAAGGTTTGCCACAGAGAAACACTGACTGCGGCTCACTGTGAAAAGAATCCATTACAGCAAAAATGGGACATATCATGGGTATAATGTTTCTGACACTAAATCTGAATGCAGCAAAGACTGGCAAACAAATTGTGCTTCGCTTGAAAATTTTCTCTGTCAAAAACTGAGAAGACAGTCTTTTCCACAATTGTTTCGAGAACAGTGTTTTTGTTCAATGTTTACTCTGCAAACAAAACATTACACTATTTTTTGTATACTATATGTTCTCGTGTTTATATTAGGAAAGGGTTTTTTAACCATTATGATTCATTTGTCTTATTTCCTGAAGTTTAAACCGTGTGATAGAGCAAACTATATGCATGTATTGTGTTTCCTCATGTTTTTAATAGGGGCCTCATAAAGCTACCAAGTGTCATCATTTACAAAGGAAGTTAACCCCCAGTCTACAAAGACCATGGATTGGAAGACACTCCAGGGCATCCTCAGTGGGGTAAACAAGTACTCCACCGGGTTCAGCCGAATCTGGCTGGCAGTGGTCTTCATCTTCAGGGTGATGGTCTTCGTGGTGGCAGCGGAGCGCGTGTGGGCCGACGACCAGAAGGACTTTGACTGTGACACACGGCAACCAGGCTGCCCCAATGCGTGCTACAACTACTTTTTCCCCATCTCACATATCCGCCTGTGGGCCCTGCAGCTCATCTTCATTACCTGTCCATCCTTCATGGTAGTGATACACGTGGCATACCGCAAGGATCGAGAGCGCAAGTACCGCGCCAAGCATGGCGAGGACACGCACCTGTACAACAACCTGGGCCAAAAGCATGGTGGCCTTTGGTGGACCTACCTTCTCAGCCTCTTCTTCAAGACAGGCATAGAGATTTGCTTCCTCTATTTGCTGCATCTTGTCTACAACAGCTTTTTCCTGCCTCGGGTTGTGCAATGCAAACAATGGCCCTGTATCAGTGAGGTGAGTTGCTACATAGGCCACCCCACCGAGAAGAACGTCTTCACCTACTTCATGGTGGGAGCCTCGGCCCTCTGCATCATCCTCAACATCACTGAGATCTTCTACCTTATCTTCATGCGCATCCTACGTATGGCCCATAGGGGGAGCCGAAGCATTTCACGCCATGGGTCCAAAAATGATAGCTGTAACATGTGCAACCTCTCTGTTACCAAACTGGACCTCAAATCCAACCAACAGGCTGGCAAGGAAAACCAGGGTTGGTCCACAGCCTAAGGTGTCATTGGTCTCAAAAGACTCGAAAATTCTTTTTTATTTTGTTTGAATTAATTTGCCTGTGTATATGTCTGACAGCATTTCTTAACCGTTTGTTTCTTCATTTCATTCTTAATTTTTTTCATTTTTCACTGTTACTCCTTCAAGGCTGACATTAAAGGGATTGTTTGAAGTGCACCGGAATAAGAATTCTGTCAGATGATTCAGAGGACTTCTGAAGCACCGATATATATATATATTTTTTTGATGAGCTTTTTCATTCATAGAGGACCCTAGGTTATGCCAAAAACAAAGCAAGCTTTAAAAAGCAAACTTTAAAAGCTTCTCTTTTAAGGCTAAACAGTAACAATGTGTAATGAAACTATTTTCACCTTAGAAAATTCAAATCAACAATAAAGTACACATACAAAGACAGCTGTACCTTTATTAATCTTAAGTAATATATTAATCAAATTACTTAAGTGTACACAGGTGAGCAGATCGGCTTTAGAAATACTAACACTAATCCATGCATTTTACATTTTAATTAAACCTCAGCTTCACTATATTTATACATTTATAAAGTACATCGCATCATATGTAGGGAATGGAAAACCTGAAATTGACATGAGATAATAATTGTTATCTACTATGAAATGAGAGAACGTACAACGAATTTCTGTAACACAGGTTGATGTACATAAGTTGTTATATATCCTACCGAAAAAATATAACAACAAAAGTTTTTCACGCAAGAAAGGATTTAAATCAAGAAATCACAGTTCACACTAAATCTAACTGTCACTGCATATGTCTGGGAGTAAACAAGCGGTGCTGTCTATATCCTCAGCTGTTGAACGTCACATTTACATTAAGTCCATATCAAGTCAGCTGGGAAAGTTATGACACTGTTATGTTGAAGGCATGTACGTGTGTAATGCGTTCATACACGTCTTAACAACATCACATTATCAATACCGTCACTGCAACTCATCACCGCAACATTTATACTTTCATCTATGTTTAATTTATATTTTCAAAGCTCAGAATTCAGCTATTTCAAAAACAGTGTGAAACCCTCCTTTGGCACGCATATATGCGAAATCATGCGTCAGTCATGTGGTGCAGGTGCACAGAAGGACGTTGTCTCTTTAAAGTAACTACAGTACATAACGTTTGCTCAGAGATGTACCTGGGCTAGTGAGAACCGAGTACGCGGACGTGGGGACTAATGGACACCGCTGGACAAGCGACGATCTAAACGATCAGTGGTTTAAATCGCTCGCTGGCGATGGCAAACTTAGGTAAGTATTTGTCCAACATGCGCAAGACTCCTCCGATGTCAGCGACGAGATGCGGATTAAACGGGCGCTTCAGGGCAAAGTTCATATCTATGAAAAACATTTTCATTTTCTATTTTTGAGTTAGAACATGCAAACGGACTGAAGAGCACGTGCTAATTTCAATATTATGTTGTACAGTTCACCCACTGCACGGTTACATTTCAGCCAGTCATGGTCATGTTGAAGGTGTGAAGAAATTCTGACAAAGTAGTGAATCTTGCTCTAACATACCCCTGATACACTTGTTTGAGACCACCTTGTCGAATGAAATCCATTGCCTACCCACTATCCCTCTCGTTTTGTTCTAAGGATAAAAAAGTACAGAAATTGTACTGTACAACTGATTGGACCCTACTACCATTATCTGTATGAATCTGCATTGCACAGGTTGGCCATTTTATTGCTACAAATATTGTTCTTTTTGATTCGCCAACAAGCTGCTGGTTAAATTATTAAGCGTGCTGTGCTGTTTAACCATTTAATATATTTAATACTTCAACCAAGCATTTAATCGCTTTCAAAGAACATCATCTGTGTAAATGGATATGTTAAATTGTAAGCTACAAACATTTTACTCTTGAATAAAAATATCTGCCAGACAATTGGATAATGTCATTTTAATACTTTTATGTTCTTTTCAGTCTTGAAATGAAGCTGTTAAGCTGGGTGTGATATTATATAGGCTCCTTTTTTTAATGACATTGATGGAGTGAAGCTTTCTTTGCAGATCATTTCTCAGCTTCTGTACCAAATAAAAAATCAACGATAAGAACCAGGTCATTTTATGAGAAAAATTATACTTGGATTAACGCGACGTTCCAGCTTTTGGTAGCATTTATCAGGCCTTCCCTTTCCACCAATAATCAAACTTGCTAAACCATGCAAAGAGAATCGCAGTATGGAATCATGCTGCGTCTGTCACTCATGTAAATACGATTTGTGACAGTCTGTGATAGATATTCATGAGCGATGCCAATATGATGCTGTTCGAGAAGGTCCAGAATCCACTAGCGTGTTTATGATTATGTCACGGTAGATTTCCGTATTTCTATCGGATCCGCCTGTTTTGTTTTCTTAGAATGCCAACGCATATTCTGTGGGTGGCAATTAGAAGGATTAGCAGGTTAATCGGCCCTCGTGCCACAAGAAAACCCAACAAAGAAATTCAGTCTCGCAAGAAAAAGCCAGAACTTGCACTGAGGGCTTTGGCATTTTCCATCCTGTTCTGTTTACGGTTCTTGAGCAAGACAGATTCATTGAGTGTGCTAGGGAACTGCACACTGTGTGTTCCTTGGTGGGTAATCATTGATGGTTGTTATCTCTTGTGTACCTTTTAACTTGGAAGCGACGTTGCCAATCGATGGGCTGTAATCGTTAGCCTCCTAACTCAAGTTCTAAAATGGAGAGTGTCTCCCTACAGGAATGCACCTAAGCCAACCTGTTGAGTGTCTTAATTGCTAAACTCTTGGTTTTATTTTGACTTTGCAGGTGCACTCATTGTGACTCTAAAGACTAAATTTACACTGAGAACCCTCAGCTGAGAGCCATGTAAATCATCCCGATGTGACTTGCACGACACAATTTTTAATACCTCACCTATTTATGTTGCTGGTTCTCATTGTGTGAATATTAAACCACCGCCTGACCCCCTTGCCTCCCACCCCAGGATGTGAAGCAGCATCACTTTGGTCTCTATTCCATTGCTGGCTGTACACTACCTCCTGACTTTATAGAAGATAAGTCTAGAATGTTGAAGAGTGTTTGGATGCATGGTCTCTTTCTTCCTGTAGTTATTGTAAAGCACGCATTGCAGAGGCAGCTGGAAATGCCGTGGCGCCATATGACTTGTATAACTTTGGACGGCTAGAAGCGGTGGCGCTCCCGTGGGTCTGCCCTTGTCGACTTTCAGCTCCCCTCCGAGCCATCTGTTAGCTGTTTCATTCCTCCGTATCCATCACCCACTCCTGCCCTCCCACAGGTGTCTGCCATGAGAGCATAGTGGACGGCACGACCTTGATGAGGGCGGGGTTGGCCGTGGTAGTGGTAGGCCACGTCAACTTCCTGCTGGGGGCGCTGGTGCACGGCACTGTGCTCCGGCACATCAGCCTACGCGGGCAGAGCCACGCAGCGGAGTACACCGTGGCACATGTCGCTGCTCTAGTAGCTGGACTTGTGGTGAGAGGACTGCCCCACCCCCACAGTCCTGCATATCATGGACCAAACCTTCACCTCCTTTCATTTGCAGTCAAGGCTACTATTAAGTCTCAATAGTAGTACTGTTCACCATTACACAACTGATCATATTAGTTACTGCTCAGTAGTAATGGAAATATGCTGTTAATCTCTCACCTATCGGCTTCACAGGGCATCATAGCTGGAGTATCAACCATTATCGTATCCAAGCAGAAGAGCAAAATGCTAGTATGTGTCTAGTTATGTACCACATAGCCCTGAAAGACTCTCTACTGTACTCTTCTGTCTTTCTCCACCTAACACGCTCTGATTTCCAACTACGCTTTACATGGTATATCAAATCTCAATGGAAGGAGACTCTGTTCTCTGGAAGGTGAATCGATTTCCTACCATTCTCATTTCGTACCCATGTTCCTGTGCTCTATGCCTCACACTCGCCTGGAAATGTGATTAGGTGGCCAGTGTTGTTGAAGGACTGGAAATGAGCAGAGCAGTTCATAATGAGCAGAGGAGTAAAATTAGATGGTTTTTGCTCCAGTGCTCAGTAATTGGTTATCTTTGTGTCCGCTCTTGTTTACATGCAGTCATAGCTACCCTTAACCCAGGTGTTAACAACAGCTAGACCCAGGAATTGCGTGAAATGTTTCCTACATATGTGAATAATCTATGTGCATACAGAACCGACCAATGTGTGAGTGCTGATGACTTCCGTGAACGGACATGTCCAGTGTTATGAAATAGGTCTCATTGATGGACACAGTGACTCTATTAAGGCTGTCAGAATGTGAACTGAGGACTAGTTACAAGATGACCCCTCCTGCTAACCAATCATTGGCTTCTCTCTAAACTCACTACTCTCATTGTCTTCATTTCTGCCATGTGTCATACCCGTCGTAGTCTATACTTTGTAGATTACCCTTTCTCTGACTGTGCCGAATCGCTCATACTGGGAACTAGTAGTTTAACAACATCTGTACCTTGATGTCTTATGTCAATAGATGTGGTACCTACTGTGGATCAGCTTGCTGGATGGGCTCCTGGCTGCCGGTTCTGCGGCGGGCTTGACCGTGACCTTAGGGAGAGCTATTGCTTTGGGGCCCCAAAGCCTACTGGCCCACTGCAAGGTCCAGAATGCATCCAGCTACCCTGCCATCGCCAATGAGTGCCCGTTCAACCCCACCCGCATCTATGTGAGTTTGCGCAAGCCTGATTGTGAGTGGCATGAGGCGTACTGACACGATGAATGCTGGCTAGGGTGAGGCGATGTGGCCACATCTTCAGGATGCAAACAGAAGTGCTGGAGGTGAAACGAGTCGTCAAACCTGAGTTACTATTACCAGAGCAATGATGTGAAAGGGCATCGCATCCCCAGGATGTGTGGCTTTGTGGATAAGGAATCTGTGCCCATATCCAGTAGGTCGTTGGTTTACATCCCATGGCAGAGTAGTCATGTCCACATTGACCATTTACCCTGACACCTTGTCCAAAGACACTTGATTAATGTCTAAACCAGTGCTCTGATACCAAGCTTCGCTCACACCTGTATATAGTTATCTATGTGTCACATAGGAGACACTGATGGGATATGCGAAAATCAAAGAATTCCTATATACCTATTCTACGTACTGCGTACAAACAGCAAGTGAAAGTATCACTTACCTTCCTGGATCCTCTGTGCCAATGTTTGTCCATTAAAGACCTTTTGAAGTTAGGATTAGCTAGCTGTGTTAGTGTCACACAGAGGCCTACTACACACTTGGTTTCCCCTTGAAAGGCGAAAGAAGCTCACCTGAACCGTATCGAAGCCCTCGATCAGACCGTTCATCCAGAAGCAATCTTCTGCAGTCAGAGCTGCAAAAGTGCAGCCCATGAGCTAAGCAGAAAGAATCACCTGGTTTAGGAGACAATGTAATTTTTGTTGTACGTTACTCATGAAAGTCTCCATCTCAATACATTTCACACCCATATGTGCACATATGGAAACAAAGAAGGAGTGAGTCTTACCATTAAAGTCACGTCTTCTCATTACCAGGGAACTACTATTGTCATCTGGGTTCCTCTCATTGTGTTGTGCTTGGTGCAATCAGCCTTCTTGGGGAGGAACATTGTGTCTTGTGTCTCCTACCTGCACTTCCCTTCCCCCATCTGGGCCAAAAGAACCATTAATGCCACACAGGTATGAGTCATCTACCTAGCTCTCGCTCACGACTTCTAAGTCACCTTTGCTGCTGGCCTAATGTTCACATTTTTTCCCACGCACTCATACCTTAAATCAGATCATCCCGCTGTGTGTGTGTTCCTCAGGCTGGTTCTTCTCACACTGACAAACAGCAGCTCCTGTTCGTCTTCAAAGTAAGTGTATGTTTCAGGTGAGAGAGTTGAGGCCACAGGAACTGACACTGGCTTCCTGGGAGGAGTCTCGCAAGCAGGGGGATGGGCTTCAGCAAGATTGGACCAAGCCTTCAGAACTGAAGGCCGAAGCTCGGAAACACAAGCTGCAAGGCTGGCACAGTCGGTTCAACAGAAGCAGCCTCTGGATCTAACTGCTATAGTAGCTCTTTTATAATGAGTAACTGTTAATAGCTATAAAATGAATGCACCTGGAATTAGAAAACTAGATGTACACCCATTTTGAACCTCAGGTTTTGAGCATTGATGTTGTTTTAGACCGAAGGCTTCTTTGATTCTTCAGGAGGTTACTGTCCAAAAGCTCAGAGTCTATTCAGAATAAGAATATTTATTCTGAAGCCCGTCTGGTCTCAGCTTCAGGGCAGGTGGTTTTTTTTTTGCTCACCAGTTGCAACGTCAGCGCATTGGCTTCTGTTTCATGCCATTGTTGATGTTTGTTTTTTCACTTTCATATTCAGTAATTCAAAAGCATGCCTTTTGGCATTCTGTGCTTGCATCTGTGTCCACGTGATCAAAAACCATTGGCTACATGTGACTTTAATAGTTTCCTTTGCCTGCCTGTCGGGAATTGTCCTTCGCCAAAAAAGACAGGATTTTTCAGCTTCCTTTGCAGCAAAAATAGTAAGCAGCCGAGTTAAATGTATTGCGAGTCCCATGAGAGAGAAGAAGACCTGCAGTAAAGGGGACAAAGACGAAATGTCCTCTGTACAATGAGGAAAGAACACTAACGTCCCCACTGTTTCTCCTGCCCATAACTGTAACCTTTGACATCTTAATTGCCATCACAAGAAAGCCAGTTAAACATTACACCTCAGAACAGGCGTAATTTGGCCCACCCATTTTGGGACACCCCTCTGCAGTCGTGAACAGCCCATGGTAACAAACGGGTGGTCCCTTGGTACATCTTCAAAGAGATGAGGGAACACGTTTCGCTTAAAACTCGACTGATGCGTAGATTGTGCGACAAGTGGGACTCTTAATCAGTGGCTCAATGAAGTCAATATCATTTCAGAATTATAGGGCTTTTTCTTTTCTGAATTTGGAATGGTTTGTTCCCAGGGCGCAGAAGCTGATCTGAGAAATGGGGCTGTACCATCGAGAGGTTAGCAAGGGGGAGGAAGCTTGCATTCAAACGACACAGCTGCCCTTCCGTTAGTCAGCATCTGTTCTATGTGTCATGTGACCCCCCCACCCCCAAGCGAAGGCCAAGAAACTCGACCAGGCTGACGTGTGACAGCAGCGACTCAAAAATCACCTGATGTTTTCCTTAAAAGGACGTGTCAGTCCTTTGAAGTAGCATCAAATATCTGGCAAGCAACATGTTTTGATTGCGACAAAAGAATCAGTCCAAAACGTGTAATCTAAGTATATTTCCATGAAACGCGGGCTGGGGAGTGGTGGAGGGGGGACAAAGAAGATTATCATCCAACAAGAAAACAAAGGGAACAATTGTGTAATGGAAGGTTTAATTGACAACCCAGCATCGGAGTGCCATGGAAATAGAGCGGCTCAACGGCGACTGCTAAATCAGAGGCTGTACGAGTGCACACCTGAAGCCGCCTCATTGTAGCAGGAATGCATTATGCAGGCGGCATTCCCTGTGCGCAGGGGGCATTTTATGGTAACACACTAACAGCAGACCTGGTCATAGCTGACTGAATGCCATGTAGGACAAAGAACCCCCCTGTTGATGGACTTAATGATTCCTCTTAGCAAGTGGGGGAAAAAAAGATCTAAACCCATCTGAAGTGCACGTGAAAACAGAATATTTAATACATTCTCTTCCTCGTTAAGTTGTAATATCAGCGGGTGCAATGTACTTATGGACAAACATTTCAAATTTGTTTTTTTTTTGTACACAATGCAGTGCCTGGTAAAACACACTGTTGCCACTGCTGAAACTTGTAACAAAAATCCTGCAGTGTTTAGCTTTGACCCACTCGTACACACACATACACACTGTACACAAGCACTGTGCCCTGAACTAATCTACTGGTCTCGCTAATCCTACGTGTACGTTTCACAGGAAAAAAAAAAAAAAAAAAAAATCCCCAGTAACAAATCCTTAACACAATTCAGTGCAAAGCCTGATGGAATGGTAGAATTACACCTCAGGATGATTACTGGATGAATGCAAAGCAGTCAGCCTTAAAGTCTCTCTTATCCCAATGGCTGTGGTATGATCAGCCTAAGAAAAAAAGAGCAAAAAGAATTACACTAAAAAAATTTAATTATACAAAACAATTACCAAAGAAAAATAACAAAGAAAGTAAGTAAGTCTTTAGCCACCCTCTTCTTTTGTAATAAAAATCATAAAACTGCAGGAAGTGTTAAACTGACATCGCCTGCCTTGGGCACAGGAGAGCAAAGCTCAAATAATTAATACTGCCTTCATGGATGCTGCATACATAAATCCATACATAACCATGGTTTTGTTTATATGCGTTTCATATACAGGCAAATGTGAATACAAAAGTGGATTGAAATCTGTGCGTTCAGGAAACCAGAGCAAAGTCATTCATACATGGTTAACAGAGCGGTTTTGTCACCTGGAATTACACAGCATGTCAAACACTGCCTGCTCTGCCTTGCAGTCCTCGAACCCGAACGCTTTCATCATCCATCACTCCTCAGTTGCGTAGCAGATGACAGACAGCCGACTGGCGATGATACCACAGTTTCTTCTTAAGCATGTTCCTTTGTTTTCTTTTTTTAAATTAAAATGATTACACTTTGTTATCCTTTAACTCATTCTTCTGATACACAAGAAAAATAAGATGGGAACCTTCATGCATTCTGTGTTTATTCTCCTCTGCTGGGGGGGACATTCAGAACTGTGACGCACTGCTCGGGTCACACTGCAGTAGCCTTACGATGGAGGGGTCACTTTTGGCACCCTTGATGAACTCTTCCAGGGACAGTTTGCCTGTTGTGGGAGGGGCAGGAAGTAAGCAACCCACTTAACTTAAGACACCTGCATGTCTGACATCGTATGGAAATGTCATTAGCAACCGGCAGCCTTATCAACGCTGGATCCTGTCAAATTCTAGACTAAAAGGTCCCCACAGCGACCTAACTCACCGTCATTGTTCAGGTCCATCTGCCTGAAGATTTTGTCTGTCCTCTTTTCTGGGGTGGACTCGTCTTCTGGCATTTTCATCACGGATGACACCATCTTGTATATGGCCTGGAATGAGGAGAGTTTTGGCAGGAAGCTGAACATTAGAACCTCAGAGCAGAACTCTTAGAAAAGTCAGGAAACTTGACCTGAGAACAAAAAGTGTCTTTGCTGAAGTGTGTGATGGGATGGACCCATTTTTAAAGCCTGCTATTTCTTCTGGTTGTGCTCCATCAGTTAATCAATGAATTGATTGCACCAACAAAGACACTTTGGCTCCAAGACATGCACATGGATGAGGGTGACCTACCCCTTTGATTCCAGAATAGGAAAATGAAGTGATGGAGATACCAGCCATGTACGGTCAGGTTGTCAACCATTTATAGTCACACCTTCCCACTTTTACAAACCCTTGGGATGAGAGAAAAGACCCACAATCCTTGGGTGCCAGAAAACCGCAGGCTCGATTAGCCTCAGGGATAATCTCTTGGTTCTGCACACTCAGGGATAAATCCCAGTTAAATTTACCTCATTAATCCGAGAATGACTGCTAGTCCTTGGCCCGCGTGGCCCACCAGCACCAGCTCCCTCGACACCCCACCCCCCCTCTGCCATTCCCTTTCTCCCTGCATATTGTCTTGCAACCCAGCAATGCGAATACCGCAGCAGCGGGGGGCTTAACGACGCTGCTCTCCCACCAGGCTACGAAGGTCAGTCTGTTATTGTTTTCAGTCATTAAGCCCACGGTTTTACACGACAACCTGGCGCTTCTCTAGCCAGGACTAGGTACACACAGTGCTTGTTCATGTGAGGCCGTTCTGGCTCGCTACTCGGATTGCATGCGGCATATGCCTTGAGATAATTTATTTATATGCTTTAAAATATATATATAACATCTTAAAAAAAACTACCCTCATTGCTTGTGATATCTACTGGGAATTTATATGTTTTTCTCTGTTTTACAACATAATTACCCACATCGCTAACTTTAACTGTTTAAAATGTAAAGTTTAATCAATTTAAAACTGTGTTTAAAATGTTTATATAATTGCCCAAAGAAAATCCTTCAGGTCACTCTAGTGTCGATTTCCTCAACTGCCTTAAATTTGTTTTAGGCCTCATGTCACTGGGGTTTCCACCGTAGGGGGGTCTTTTGGCGCTAGCCTGTGCATCCCTACCTGCACAATCTCCAGCATCTCCTCCCGGCTGATGTAGCCGTTGCCATCCAGGTCGTACATGCTGAAGGCCCATTTAAGTTTCTGCTCCAGTTTGCCACGTGAGGTGACGCTCAGCGCGATGATGAACTCCCGGAAGTCGATGGTGCCATCGTTGTTCGTGTCAAAGGTGCGGAAGACATGTTCGGCGAATTTGGAGGCATCACCATAGGGGAAGAAGTTAGCATAGATCTTCTTGAACTCCTCCACGTTGAGATGGCCGCTGGGGCAGTCTTTCAGGAAACCCTGTGGTTGGAGTGGAGTTGAGACTTATAGGAAATGTGCCACTTCATCCCCAGCTCCACCCTCTGGCAGATTGGGGAATAGATTTACAGATAAAATAAATCTAAATGTGGCTATTTGGGATTTTAAAGACAGCCCTGTTAAGTTGATGAGTCATGATCACCTAGTGATTTTCAATATGTTCTTTGTCATTATGACAATAGCTTCTGCTCAAAAAAACGAGGCGCAACCTTGTGACTTTTCATGCATCTATCAAAATGAGCTTCGCAATGGACTGGCTCCCCATCCAGGGTGTTCCCCTGACTCACAGCCTTTGCGTCCTGGGAATTCCTACAAGGTCACCAAGACCCAGTAGTGGAAGAGTAGTTTGGAAGATGGTTGGATAGATGGATATATGGAGTCATTTTGCTATTTTATCTAATAGCTCATAAAATACGGCATTTGTGAGCAAACACAGACCTTCTTTGTATTTTCAATGACATTACCTTGTACCATTCCTGCAGTTCATGGTCCGAGAACTCCGTGTTCTCCCTCAGGTCCTGCAGCATCTCGGGCCTGAGCTTGCTGTTCTGTTTTCCCATGGCAGCGAGTCTCTAAACGAGCCCCTGGTGAAAGGGAAAGGGGGGTCAGCCACCAATAGGCAAGCTTTATAACACCCCCAGATTCGGGAACCAACTCAGCATAATCCGATCAATACCAAGACCCCGGTGTCCAAGCCAGAACAAAATCAAGAACTCATGAACTCATGAAAAAATGGTGGGCGCTGTTCACTTGCTGTAAAATACGTAACGTTCTATGGAGAATCTTTCCACAACTATCGGTCTTCGGGGAGGCTTGAAAAACCAACACACACCTTCAGGGCAACATAAACTTCTATCTGGCCAGGTCCACTGGTGTTTCCAAATATGTGACACAGGATAAATAAAAAGTCAACGCGGAATCTGCAGAGACGTTGTGTAATTCTGGCCTTTTTTTCAGCCTCCCGAGAAAGCCAGAGACTTTATTAAAAACTTGTTTTTAAGCCTGCAGTAATTAACAAGCCAGCCTCCCACACCGTCTGCTGAGCCAGTATCGCCGGAGTCACGAAAGCAAACACAGCAGCAGCAACTTTGTAACCCCCCCCATTACCCTGCTGTCTGTGTTGCACTGTATCCCTTGTATTTATTGTAAATCTGTACCATGTTTTTTTGCCCCCCATGCCCTGTCCCCTGGCCTGCAACTCTAGCACAAGATTTACACTGTGCTCTCCAGAACACGTGTGACAATACAACTTGACTTGACTTGATGGTACCATCGGGAAGCACTGGGGCGCTGCGCTGTGTTTACCCTCAGGCTGCGAGAAGCCCGTCTTCGCCCTGACCTCAGCTACTGTTCCTCCAGAAAGTGCTGCATCAAATGCAAGCAGCTCGTTCTTTTTTTTTTTTCTAGACCAATTCTAGATCTGGACAGGAGCTCAGCTCAAGCTAGTTTCTTCTGAATTATTTTCATATTGATTGTATGAATAAGATGTCAAATTTTCTGCAGCATCACATGGCACTTTCTTTACGAATGTAATTTTACAACGTTCCAGGAGGGCTGATGAACACTGACTTTGAACTGTAGGCAGGAATGGGTTTCATATGGCTTCTAGATCTGGAGATGGGTGAAACAAAACCATGGGAAGAATGAAAATAAAATTGCAATTTTGCCAAAAGCGCAAGCAAAAATCTCAGGGAAACAGAGCGGGTGCTGAGGCTTGGAAAGGATTACAAGTTTGCATCAGCTTGAGTCAGGGAACATGTTCTGAAGGAGGATAGGGAGAGAAAAACAGAACCCAATTTTAAATGATTGGCTCAGGTGGTGCAGATGAATCAGCCTGACTTTGCCCTGCCCCTGTTTGCCCCCCCCGTCTTACAGTAATGTAAAAATTTTCCATGCCAGACTCCTCATCATTATAGGTGGCTCATAAATATAGCAAGTGTTTCATCGTTGATTCTCACAGAAAAACACAGGCAGCGTGCTGGTGAGGGAACTGGGCTTTCTGTGCAATACCAGCTTTGCAGCCTCAAACAATGTACTTATCTCTCCGGCAAACACTGGATCCTGCAAACAAATTAAGGGTGTTAAGTGTAATTTGTGTCAAACCGTCTGCTCAGTAGCTGAACAGTTGCAAACACTGGCTCAAAGGCCAGCTGAAGCACGATAAACAAATAAGGTCTGGATTTTGCACATTCCTCCCTGAGGTGCATACATTTGCTTATTCCCTCACTGCCATTTACCCAAACAGACAATATTTATATAAACCCTCAAGCTGGCTGTGGTCATCACCTGCATCTGGTAACTGTTAACGCTACTCCCTTCCGGCAGTTGGGCCCCTTGACAAACGCAGGCTACCCATTATTATAAAAATGGCTCACATTTTGAATCCCACGGTGACAATAATGCATCTTTTCTTCCACAGGTGCCGAATCCATACACCAAAGCTGGAAATAAACAGCACAAAATCTGTCTCTTCTTGCAAACATATCTGTAATCATGTTCCAAAATGGATTTGCGTATATTATCCTGATTGCTCAAAGGCAGTCTCATTTGAAATGTTTTTTTTTTTCATTTCAAAGGGAAGAAAATACATCTATTAATATTTGAGTATTCACGAGTACAGATCTCTACAGCCGAGCCTGGTGTGTTAACTGAATTTGTCTGCTCACAGATCTCACATTACATGAGTAAATCACACATGCTATCACATGCAAAGCATGGTACTCACAACCTGTGCAGTGGTGAACCACCACAAATATTTGTGTTTAAAATGAAGTATTAGCTTGAACAAACACTGGAGGGAGGGCAGGACCTTGACAGTTCCTAGGAAATCCAAAAATGGAAATCCCATCCCCACAAAACTCTCATTTCCAGCTCCCTAATAATCTAACCACGGTGGGTGATGATGTTATCACCCACATCCCTCTCTTGGACATGCAACACTGGTCTTATTTTAGTTTGCTTAATTTTTTTTAGTTACTTAGAAGCAGCTTGTTACTGTCGATTAGGATGGTGACAGCGTCGGATGGCCAAATTGTGTAGTGGTTTGGGCAGCGTCAGCCTTCACCGCTGTGCTCCTGTCAAAGAATGTTTCGCTGCTGAGCAGAATACCGCCATGGAAACCACCCCCCACCCCCCCACACACACTCCCTCTGCCCTTACTCAACCCCAGCAGAACTTTTCTCTTAGTGGAGGCAGAAGATTTATGATCGCCATCCTCAGACTCAGACTAGCATGCATCAGCTGCTTGGGCGGAGACCTGAGCTGAAAATTGTAGGGGGAAAACGCTAAGCCGGTTCTTCGTGTGAATCACAGGGGCTGTCAAGTGTGACATGCATTAAAACCAGTGGCTTGACATACAGGACAGTGAAGCATTGCAACTGATCCTTCGTGATGGGACAAACATTTCCTTTGCCCTGCCGGATGTTCCATACATTATGTAGTCCTGCTGGAGTTGTTATTTCTTTTATTGTGCGCACTCTGCTGTTTCATTTTGTTGCATTTCTGTTCTCCACCTGCCCATGCACTATTCTCCTTTCCTGGGGTGTTCCACTTGGAGATCCGGATACAAGGGAGCCCCCAGTTTGTCTACAGGTGTATGTGTGTGTTCCCTCCATGCCACTGGCTCACCAGCTCAAGAGTTATCGGAGCCCCTGAACCTACCCGTCAACCTGATTACCGGTCTGCCCGCTCCAACATGCCCCTGCCTACCTGTGCAGCTCCAAAGTCTCTCTGGTGCACATCATTCTGTATTGATGATCTTGTCCTGCCCGGTACCTGCCAGAGGAGGATAGGATTCCCTCTTGAATCCTTCAAAGATTTCTTCCTCCAGAGGGAGTCTGTCCTAGCCTCTGTCACCCTTGGCTGACTGAGCTCGATAAAGTACTTTGTGACAATGCTCCATGTGAGTAATTATAATTTTGATGACCACGAGGTAACAATTATTCAATAAATTACAGCAACAATCAGGTGGGCCCATGTCCTTTTAACACCGTGTGATTTAAGTCTTTGTTTACTGCTGTAAAGACTTTAAATAGAGCACTGAAACACCCCCTGTATCACAGAAGCTCCCTGCCACATGATCTGTATGTCATGTGTTGAAGATTTCACGTGTCTTGCAGGATTATGCAGATGTGACATCGGAGTCAGAGCGGCCTTGGGAACGGTGTGCAGAGCGCCAGTGACCTGTACTCACTGAGAAATTGTGCCCACATTTCAGACTCCCTCTGCTTTAATAGCACTGGCCAAAATGTTTGAAATTCTAATGAGGAAGCCTGCTTCTGGGCTTTAACGATGCTGGCCCCCGACTTTCAATACCGTGGGCCAAGCACCAATTTGAGGATGCTACAGCTACCAAATTATTTCTGTACTTCACCGATTCTGGAAGCTCAATGCCGGGACACCTTTTAAAACTGGTAGTGAGAATTTGGGGCCTGCAGAATGGGGTACAGGGGCAGCTTTGATTTGCAATTTTACATTTTTCAGCTCCAGCCCTAATTCAAAAACCAGGACTTACATCCAGTATCTGAAATGGAAATAAAAAATGTATAGAGATACTCTGATGAACTGTTTACCACCCTTCCCACAAACAAGACTACTTGCAGACCTCTGCTACCATATCATCTCGCCTCAGCACTCTGCAGGCCGCCCCAATTAGCTGCCTGGGGCTGGCTTCCATGCCACAACACAGGATAACCCTTCTGCTTGGATGGAGTAGTCTGTGGGTGGAGGGAGGGTGCTGGAGTGATGGTACGGGGAAGGCGAGGAGAGAGAGAGACAAGCGATGCTAATTAGAGAAAACGACAGTGGGGGGAAGGGTAGGATGATGGGGGCTGAGATAAAGGCAGGTGATGACAAGCAGGGTTGGGAAAGGGATGAAAAATAGAGGGAGAAAAAGAAAACACGAACGGAGGAGTAGATGTCTGAAGGGCAGACTGCTTCTTCTCCATCTACCAGCTGGGATTCGGCTAGGTGTGGTGCCATGTGTTATATGACCCCCGATCGATATTACAGAGGGAGAGCAGACGGCAGTACATCTCTCAAACAGCTCAAGTCGTGCAGGTCGGAGAGAACATCACTAATTCTGGACCCAAACCCACCCCAGAAGAACGCTACACCCTCACCTAGACTCCAACTGAGTTAGTCTGTAAAGTCTAACAGTGCATCCGGCTCGACCGTAACCACAAACGCTCTGGTAATTCACCTCAGTGTTTGATCTGATTCATTTTCTCTTCTTTACCTTTGACCTCCACTCATACTGTATGGAATAATAAGCTTAACAGGATGGATGGATGGATCCCCTCTGGCTCGTAATCTCCCCTCTTACTACCCCTGGTGCTGGCCATTCTCGTTCCACCCAGGGGGACAAAATGGAGCCAAATCCAGCCCATCTCGTGCTTGTCACTTGTTCAAGACATTTGTGTGCTCAATCCCAGAAAGTCTTCAGGAGGACAGCGGCTCCAAGAGAACAGCCATGATTCTGCCTTTTTATAAATGTACACCACAGCTCAAAGCCCCTGATAAAACCGGCCTTGTGGTAATGGCCTCCCATTAGCCCAGCAACAGGGAGGACCGTGGGCCAAAGCGTTTGACGTACGACGTGTCTAACTCACTTAGTGGGAGAACAGTAGTACAAGTAGTAGCATCTCAGGCCTCTGAAAGCCAGAAACAAATGTAAGCCAAATGCTGAAAGCTTGTCTTCGGCGTCAGAATAGCGGATGATGGCATTGATCACCTCCCCCACCCACCCACCCACCCAACGCGTTCTCTCCATCATCAGAATTCACGATAATCAAAGATCCAGTCTGTGGAGACATGAGCTGCCTGTCTGAGCTCACGCTGCTCTGAAAACTCCCTCGCCTACTGATGGCTCTTTGGTTTCTAGCAGGACTTCCTAGATCACAGCTCTTCTTGGTGTTGGGGTGCTCTGATGGAAGACTCCCCCCCCAGCTTAATGGTGAAGGTATGTCAGCAGTGTCTCTCTTCCCAGCATACCACATGCTAAGAAGGCTGTCTCTGGAGTTCCGGGCAGGAAGTCGATCTTTTGTAAACATCACGGAAACACAGAAGACAACAACATCTTTCTTTCCTACGCCTTCGCTCACGCTGCAGAAACATCACGCCAACATTACAACTCATTCCTTCAAAGAGGACCCCCCCAAGACTCCTATACACCCCCATACAGCAGCGACATACATTTGTCAGACCTCCTAAAACTCATGTCCGCATCGTGGTTGGCTGATGCCCGGTGCAAGGCGGCTGGCCTGCTGGAAATGTGCCCACACTGGGGTTTCGCAGAAGACATTATCTTGGGTCGAGCTCTGACCCAGATCGTCGGGTAGCTAATTTCGCACGTGGTCTCAGAAGACCAGAGGGAACAAGCTAATCAACGTGGTAAAAATAAGAACAAGGTTGTGTCCTGGGTGGATGAACGTTCTCCAGTACACGGAGAACATCAGCTCATAATAGTAAGGATGGGCATTTTTTTTTTTCAAACAGGCTCCATGTGGGACTGTGGCCAAATTTTACTCATTGCCACCAAAATAGAGGAGGACTGAAGATTGAACAGCCCCGAACTGGTTGGCAGGACAGCATTCGATAGCAGTACAGAGCACTGTTTATTTTGGCATACCGCCAAGGAGGTGGCATGACAGCTCAGTGGTTAACACTGTAGCCTCGCACCTCCTTGGCTGTGGGCTTGATTCGTACTCAAGATTCTCTGTGCATGGAGAGCCAATGTCCTACAGTTTAGTGCTACCATTCAAAAATGTGCAGTTAGGAAAACTCCTGAGTTACCCCTAGCGTTCATGAGTGTCACAAGGTGCACTGTGTAATGGACTGCATCCTGCTTTGTGGCTGCTTCCTGCTTTGTGCCCTGGGCTTACTGCGACCCTCTTCTGGGTCTGCATTTCTAGGAGCTGGATGATGGATGGTTGGCTAGATATCATCTTGGTTGGTGAGTGGTCATAATATTTTTGAGAGTACCATTTATCAGCCATCCATCCATCCATCCATCCATCCATCCATCCATCCATCCATTTTCTAAACCACTTATCCTATGCAGGGTCACGGGGGGGGGAGCCTGGAGCCTCAATTATCATTCATTTTACTGTAATTCTACTCAAATAAATATCATGACCTGTGAAACTAACCTGTGCCCATTCAGGCACAGCAAATTTCAGGAAGGTATCTTACTCAAGGGTGCTCCAACAATGCAGCCAGCAGGACTTCATCCAGAAACCTTTTCTGTCATAGAAAGCAAGGCCCCCATCCATTACACTACCTGCTGCCTTTAAGTTGACTTTTAGTAGCCATTAGTGCCTCTAAATAGGTCAGAGAGAGAATGAGAATACAGAATTTCATCCTAGACCAGAGGCCCCGCCTAATGCCAAAACCTACCCTTGTGTTACGATCTCCATCCACTGTCGCTAACAGTACTTTTTATCAAAAGAAACAAACATGTCTGCTGAGTAACAAGCTGTGAGACTGGGATCTTTGTGAAAAATTCATGCAATTAGAAAACAAGAACAATAAGGCTGTATAGGAGTGTGAAGCTCAAGGAGCCACTTTTCATTTCATTACCATGATAAGGTGCCTGCCAGTGACAGACACGGACCAATGGGAGGCGGCCCAGAGCAGACACTCCTTCAAGTCGTCCCCCACGAACACACCATTCACTTTCGATTTATGGTCCCCGAAATTCTACCACAAGGCGATGGACGTTGGACTTAACACCCCTGGCATGCGGTCTAACTGCAAGTCAACAATCAGCAGATGAAAGAAACAAATGAACCTTAAATCGTTCCAATAAGCAACAGTGTGTAGACAGTTGTCAGTCTAAGACTATGATAAATACAACACATCTTGACTATACAGCTGCCATTGTTAATGGTCACACTGCAAGATGGTGGCCTATCAAAATGATTTTATCAGCAAAAGCTTTCATATGTACAAAATTGTTTAGCAGATACATATTCCACAGAATAGATTTTTCCTGAAGTAGATCGTAACTAATGGCCTTGTTCAAGGCTACAATAACGTGGTGCAAGCTTGAGTCGGTGTCGGTGACTGTTGCTCACCATTGTTATCAGAACCAGATGATGATCTAAATCGAGGGGGATGGGGGGGGGGGGGGGTACTGATCCCTGAGGAACTCTTGTTCCCGTTGAGTTTCACTCTCCATCAGTGGTATACTTACATCTGGAGCTGAGGTAAGGATCTGCCTTGAAATCCCAACACAAGAAGGCAAACAGAAAGCGGACAGCCCGGCAGTCATCAAGGAGTAGGAGCTCAGCCTCGGCTCAAGCAGACCGATCTTCTCCCAGTTCATAAGTCAGTCCAAAGCTGACACACCCTACTGAGCTGCATGACCCATCGCAAGATTGGCAGAGAAATTGAATTATGTACAACAAATCCCACTTAAAGGTGGAGACGCTAATGCATAAATGTACTCAAAATGTAACTGGCTGATCTGCTGGACTACAATCAAAAACCATTAAGTGATAATGGGACAAATGAAGCTTCAAAAATGTTGGGGACGAGAACATTTCAAACTAGCACCAGCATTGATCAGTTAGTCCAGGACACTCCACCTCCCACTGCGGGATTTGAAGCCTCATTTAGCACCAGCATTGATCGGTTAGTCCAGGACACTCCACCTCCCACTGCGGGATTTGAAGCCTCATTTAGCACCAGCGTTGATTGGTTAGTCCAGGATACTACCCCTCCCACTGCAGGATTTGAAGCCTCATTTAGCACCAGCATTGATTGCCTTGTTCGGGATACTCCCCCTCCCCTCACGAATTTTGAACCCTCATTTAGCAAAAGCACTGATCATTTAGTCAGGGATACTCCCCCTCCCACCACAGGTTTTGAAGCCTCATTTACTGCCAGCATTAATTGGTTTGTTCAGGATACTCCCACCCACCACAGGTGTTGAAGCCTCATTTGTCCCATCACTGCCATGATGGATACCCAGATACACCACTGTGACTGAGCATGCACTGATAACCCCAACTTTCAGCATTTCCTCTATATTATATACTACACAGAAGGTCAAAAGCAAGCAAAATGTTGGCATCATCCTTATAATTCTAATTTACAGTAATGTCTAGATTGCTAAAAACTACACAAATCAGTAAATGGCTCTGTAATGATATAAGCGTCATTCTTTGATTTGATAGACACTCAAAAGACACAAGAAATCACATCAGCCAAAACTGACCAATTTTGTCTGCATGGTCTCATAATGACATGAAGTATACAAAAAATACTTGCATTAATCAAATCCCCTTTTGTTGTAATTTAGATTAAACACATTTTCGTTATGTTCCACAGAAGTTGTCTTCAGTTATATTAAGTTTGTTTTGGTATTAGAGATGAAAAATGTGAATAAACAGGTAAATATTTAAACTACTGAACCAGTTTGTAAACAAAAACGCATTATCATCCATTGTCTTGCTCTAGAAGGGAGACTGGAGTCTCAGTAGGGTGGGGGTTTGAATCCCCTCCCCCACCCTGTATGGGTGGGTAGTCTGCATGTTGTGTGGCTTTCCTCTGGGTATCCCTTTTTTCCTCCCTGTTTAAAGACATGCTGTAACCAGATGCATGGGCTGGCATCTCTAAATCAGCCACAGTGTGGCTGCTCTGTCATGCATTAATATCCAGTGTGGGGTATTCCCCTGCCCTTTGCCCCATGATGTTTGGGTAGGCTCCAGCCCCCCACTCCACCTCAGACCCTGTACCAGATTAGAGGCTGGAAGATGGATGAAGCGATTTCTTCATAGAGGTGAGGTCAGTCTGAATAAAGAAAAGATACTGTTGTTTCTTATTACAATAATATGGATAATAATACACTTGGAAAATAACACAAGTTTTTACAGACAGCTATGACTCCTTATTACAAATGCATATACTGTACTTTGGCACTGACACAACACCATCACGCATGGTTGAATCATTAATTCTAGATTCAACATAGATGATCTAATTAAGGCTCACTGTTAAGTCTGCAGATGTTAATGATGCCTCCAAAATTAGGTGTCAATCAGGGAGACAGATCTCAGGCCATTACGGAGAATGAGACATACTCACAAGCTGTGCTGCTGGTCTCCAGCCACCTTTCAGAAAACCTTGGCCTGAACGTACGGTCAGAGAGACCAACTGCAGCCGCAGTGATAGATACCCAAAAGAGCTGGTAATTTAAATGAAGAAAAAACGTTCCTGATTTCCAAATTTTATTGGCCAACCCCCCCCCCAAAGGCATTCATTGATTTATTTTTTCTAGAATAGATTTTAATGCATCACATTTTTCACATCTGGACAAAGGCAGTGGGTTTACATTTCCATCACTCTCTTCGGCTTTCAAATCAAGACATAATTCTGTTGATGAGGTCATATCCATTTATATAAGAGGTCACCAACACGCACTCCCAACAGCAAACGTGTTGTACAAACTAGCACGAGCTACATTTCATCTCCAGGTAGACAAAAGGAGCTGTGACTGGCAGAACCAACTTTAGGTACGGCTACGTCCATTCTCCTCCACAAAAAAGTGACCATCTGGCCGTGTCCTCGGCTTTAACCCGCCCCTTATAGTGGTGGCCATGGAGTGAACGTGAGCGATGTGTCACCCAGGAAAGTATCTCAGATCTGGGACCCAAAAGAGTGCCACAGCAAGTCAAAAGAAATTAAAACAAAATGAAACACAAATAGGGAAGCCGATAATAAGCAGAATCATCCCCAATAACCCCGACTTAACCAAATATGGACCCTGGAAGACAAAACACTGGAATGCTACCTTCAAATTCTGTGATGCTTATTTGATAGCTGTTGTCTGGTTTGAAGTATGCAGTTCATAACAGGAATTTAATCTGCTTTCTGTCCATTTTCATTAGAGTAATTAAAGAGCCCTGTGGCCCTGTATCCACAATAGTTGCTTGCACTGCACGGAATGTCCAAATGCCCCTACTCCTGCACAGGAGCCCTGGGCACAGCTGAAAACCCTTCACCTGTCCAGCCAGCAGCAGGTCATGTCATCTATGAATCTTAGGAATCGAAGCTTCTGGAGTTGGGGGTCCTTTAAAGAAGATCAGTTCAGGAACCTTGGTCAGAAACCTCCTCCCACTCCAAGACCACTACCCTCAATCCCCCCTCGATCCCCCCATGTTCCTGTCCTTCCTGACAGTTCCCCCCTTCTAATTACCCATCAATCACTTCCTTATGCCCCACCTCTCGTTCTGCAGGATTATGTTTTATCTCCCTGCTTTCTCCACGGCAGGATGCCACATGGAGCACCACGTGACCTCACTGTCCTCTAAGGACAATCTCCGGCAGCCTTCCTGTCATTATTATCTCACCCTGTCACTCTCTGCCTTCTCAATGACTGAAAACCAATTTGAAACTGTTACGTCTTCATATATCTTCTGTGTTAAATATTAGAGCTGTGTTAAATAATGCATTCATCAACATAATTAATGTTGCGCACTGTGCTGCACGCTGAAGGACTCCGTGTTGACAAGCAGAAGCACAGTCTGGCTTCAGCTGGTAGAAGCACACCGGTGTGACGTCGACCCTGCAGGTGGCGACATAGCCAATAACTACTCGAGGGGGACCGCTTTCATCCAGACGGGGCTGTGAAGGGTCTTCTCAACTGGCAGGTGGGAGACCACTGCTTCCCGTCCTACCCAGGCCTCAACCACCCTAACATACGGGCACAATCAACACATGCGCACGCTGGGGGTGTAACGGTACAGTTTTTCCATCGTACGGTAGGTGTTATGGTTTTTGGACCACGGTAATGGTACGGTTTTGGTATCTTTATATTTAAGAAGAAAGAAAAAACACATCACCCTTTAATTAAACAATGAACTTTATTCTGCCTGTCTATTTTACACTTCATTGTTTAAATAAAGTTTAACATCAAGCGAACTACCTGTCTGACATTCTGTTTTCTGTCTAAGCTTTGACAACCTGGAAGTAGCCTAATTTGCCTTCTCTATTTTATTTAAACAGGCTACATACTTGTATCGGCAATATTAAACGTAAAAATAACAAAGTTCAAAATTAAGTTAGTGCCCTAATGAGTTTGTTTACTGTCTTTCTTCCCTCGTCATCGTATTGTACCCTGAATCAAAAATGTTCCCATGCCGCAGATTTGAAAGATGGCGGGACCTCTTCAAATTAGCTTGTCTCTGTCTTCCTACTATCACTCGCCATTGTCACTTTGGAGCAAAGAGAATATTTGTTTTAGTTTAGCCTCTCTTCTCTAGCTCGGTTTTGCATGCAAAACACTGATAGTCAGGAGGCAGATAATTTACGCCATCTGCTCTTTCATAATGATATTTAAATTCTAGCCGTCGAAAATAAGACGTTTTTAGGTGTATTTTTTGAGGAAAGAACACCATCTTATATTCCCGCCAATACGTATAGGAAAATGACAGGCATATCATAATACCCCGGTTCATGTGTGCATATTGAACGGTCGGGGGCGTACTGAACAGTTCAATAATATACCAAATACCGTTACACCCCTAGCACACACACACACACACGCTGACGCACAAAGAGGCCCACAGTCAAACACAACCACAAAGGTATAAACCAACTCAACATACAGACAGATTCTGGCTAAAGACCAGAACCTTGTTTGTTTATATACAATTAGGCTACTATTTATGTCATTACGATGGTACTGAAAGTTTTTCGCAGTTGTCTAACATTGAACATTGAAACAACGCCAGTGAAAAAATGCACACAAACACATAAAAAGTAAAACCTCTTTGAAATCGTTACACAGTCAAATTAATTCCACCCGGCTATACATCTTTTTCAACTTCAGAGCAACCTATCCCATATTTGTCTATCTTTAAAGTAGGTTACAGCTAAAACAAAATAACAGAGTAGCTATGTGCTAAAAACGCATTCATCTTGAGCGGTAAAATAGTCAGTTAGGACAACTGAGGCAGAGCGACATTCCCTCTCCTCTGCTCTTAGTTGCTATCATCAGCAGTAGCAGGACTACCTTGACAGGGGCTTTTGTTTAAAAAGTCTATTTTTACCTGTTTATGACCACCTGTTTTTGACAGCTACTGCCATATTACTGTGGAGACTTGGACATTATTCTAGGGGAACGGATAAAACTACAGGCCCACCTGTGACCAGATGTCTGGACTACATCCCACGCACAGCTGGCCGACTGGCAGAACCGCCAGGTCCAGATGAAAATAAGCCGCTGGACTGAGACCAGTACATTTATTACATCATAGCAAACATCCATACTCTCATTTGCACCATAAATGCACATTAAATTCCTGTTTTTTTAAGTATGAGGAAGGCGGAAAGGAGACATTTTGATTACATACGCAAATGCACAGAAACTCTAGGTTAGTAATCAGAACGCTGTAACGCCGTGATGTTAGTGAATGCTGTGCAGGACATTTGGTCTCCCTTGATGTGAGCTGAGTGACCTCTGCCCTGGTCGGGCACCACGTTTCGAACACAGTGTCACAGCATCCACCGCGAAGCACGACGGTCAGAGCTTCACCGGGGCACCTGGACACAGATTAAAACCGAGGAGTGCACTGCGTCCTGCTCTGGGCGTGACTGTGAGTTTGGTTCTGTTTCACTCTCACGTTTTGGTCTGCGTGATGGAACTCGCTCTGGTTCGTCTACTCGACAAATCGACTTCTATGAACAGCTGACACACGGTTCCATACAGTAACGCGGTCCTTCTGGGCTCACAGATTTCAGTGGCTGGGATGATGGGAAACCCAGATGGAGATTAATTAACAAAGGACTGGGAAACAGCATCCCAGACGTGTTACGCACTCTCTGCCTGAGAATATAATACGATTTGCCGACTGTTATTCCCTCATTCCGATATGCTCAATCTTATGTGAACGCTGTGAATATGTAGGGGAGGTTGATGGCCTGTATAACAGATGCATTCCGTTGTCTCCCATCTTGGACTGCACCCTGCAAACTCACAGGTCAATAACAGTCCAGGCTACCTCACCGCCTTCCCAAACACTGTTCCCACCTATCCTTAACAGGGCTCTTTTTGGTTATTGAAGACGGATGAAACGGTGGAATACCGACAGCGGCCCACCTTGGCTCCACACAAAGAGAACAGTATTCAGATCCAAATCACTGACTGGGTACCTGTGGCCCCTTTCCATTGACCTAACAATCCCTCTCTGGATGTCCCATCAGTACAGCAGAGAAGGTGACAGAGGCCTACAGCATTCACTAACTACCCTCCCGCTTTATCCAAAGTCTATTATTTCAACATGGCGGTCTTCGTCAAGCACCAGCCACATGGCTTAAAAACTTCATGTCAAGGAACCAGCTGTTCAGAGGCCTCTGGTTGTACATACACAAACGTGAACGGCACCATGAACCAGTCTGATGCACACGGTGCCCCATTAAACTGCCAGTTGGTACGTCCCTAAGTTCAGTCCTATCCTCTCTATTACACTTGCCAGTGGGGGGAGAGAGATTAGGGGCACGGCTTGCTGCTGGACACCATTGCTTGGTGGGTACTTCTGACATTTATAAATAAATGTGTGAGCAATTACCATGAAGGACCTCTGTCTCCTACTAGGGGAACCTGCAAGTTTTCAATAATGCAGCTCGAGTCCCTAACAACGCAGATTCAGGGAGTCGAACAGGGGTGGAAGACAACCTCAGCTGTAATAGGATCAGGGTGGGTGGAAGTCTTGGGAGGGGCAAAGCCAGGAGACAGGAACGTCATTTGATTCATCTACTCCATGTGGCCAATTAATAAACACTTCTAACCCTGAAACACAGTCCTAACCCCAACCCCACATTCTGCCACCATCCCTGTGCATCTGCTCCATGCCAATGCTTAAATACATATTGTTTTTCAACCCCCCCACACCTCTCTTAAACCCACCTCCACTGCTAAATAAAGCTCCTATTCCCCACCCCCAACACCACGTTGCACGGCTCCTCACAGCATCCTGCCGAAGCGATTCCCCCCGTACCCTTCCTGCTTTTTTCTGAGACACAGTGAGCGTGTCATCTGTGGCATCAACGTGCCGTCCCCACCCTCGGCAACTCGTGTGGTCATAAACGGAACGGCCCCGATGTGCAGACCCAGCATACAGGTCCAGGGAAGGCAGGCTGCAGTCAGAAGCACCGGGACGCCATCAAGTCAGCGTCTGCCAATGGTAAGTGACCCCCCTTCTGCCGATAATTCAGAGACTATAAATACAATCAGACATTAGGAGAAGCGGAGAGGCCACCGACCGCGCGAGGTGTTGATGTGTCTAATCCTTTAAACGGAGGCAGTCTGCTCCTTGCTGGTGTCCATGCCGACATTCACTCGCATGCAGTGACCGCCTGCAGCTCCGCTGGACTCTGATGGTTCAAGGAGACAACGAGCTTTCTGGTCAATGATTACCAGGAAGCTTGAGGTTCATTTTTCCTCTATTGGGTCACTTCAAAGGTGGACGCTCTTCCCTGAATCATGAGGTGATCTCATAAATTTACATATAAATCCAGGAAGGAGGAGATGCGGCACGTTGGAATGAACCCTGTCAAATTTCACCTTTCAATGGTGGTCATCCTGCGCCCTCTAAACTTTCAGGGTGAAAGCTGTTTTTGGGCAGGTCCTCTGTTAACATGTGACTGTGAAAACCTCGCTCAAAATCCCAGGCTGCAATGGAAACCAGCACCATGGTCTTGTCTGGTATTAGGGAGCAAGCCCCCATCCTCACCACATACCAGTAACCACAAAATTAACAGAAAACTGCCAAGCCTTCTACATAACATCAGTCCTGTAAATGAAACCAATCAACAACGTCACCTCTCAGGCCATGTGACAATCACTTAGATTTTGAGAAACTGCTTCAAACCCGAAAACTACCTGAGGGAACCTCCCTCCAACAGTCTATAAGATTCCAGGATAACAAAACATGGAAAATATGAGGGAAAATGGTCCCCATAATGTGAAAACCTTTTACGCGTTTCCTGCTAAATGATGGACGAGGCCAAATTTCATTCAGTGCTATGAACTGCTGATGGCTCTCAGTGCATCTCGTTATTGCTTATAATAACCCCTCCCATCTTTTGCTTGCTTAATTTAGTCATATTACCCTCTATGGAATGACAGAGACCTTCTACCTCAACTTCCCACTGTTCATTTGATAGCGATGTTATGCTAACGCCACACACCGACTGGTTCTGTAAGGTAGCCTCGGGCAACCTGCGTGCACCGCTCCATAAGCCAAGGGAGTAGCGAGGCGTTGGAGCGGTTCTACTGTTCTGCAGCTTGATTGTTCCCCAAAACAGAGGTTATCTGCTTCAAGGGGCATTGGGCTTCTGCAGCTTTATGGAACAGCACTCCGTTTCTAACTAAAACACCAAGGCTTAAAAAGTAAATGAGTTATGAGAATGTTTTCAGGATATGGGACGACCAATCTGAAGCTACAGGCTCCTGAAAGATGCCTACAGAGTTTCATGTTGGAGTCACGAGTTCTGAAATTACTCTGAGGAGGAACTTCTGCTCCTGTGGTGAATCACAGTGCTTTATCGATGACTTATTGGCCATAAGAAGCTAAATGTTATGTCAAAAAATCATTTGACGGTAAAGGAGAAATATTACCAAATATGGGCAAAGCATCCAGCACACGCCTCAGTGGGGGGAAGCTGAGCTGTATTTACTCATAAAAAAGTCTTAGGCCCATTTGAAAAGTATGCATGCTTCAAAGATAACCCAATGCCTTCCTGTCTAAGGTTCCTGGCAATGTCCAGAGTGTAAATTCGAACCACCATCCAGATGTTAATTACACATTACTCTGACTTTCATGTGGCATTGGGCAGCACCCGCAATCTTTAGGCTGTCTCCCACAATCCAGCTGACAGCCTGGCCTGTGCTCACGGAACATACACAGATTCCCACGTCCATCTCGTTGGCAGTGCCACAATAAAGATCATTTTACCGTCGAAGAAGAGGCCCCTTTCACGAAAGACGGCAGCAATTTGTTGCAAAATGAAATCTACAAATTTTCCAATTCAGACTCAGGTCTGAAGCATCGTCTCACCAAGCTAGATGACATTCCTGGAAGCGCGGTGTGAGACCCGTTGTGTTCTTGCACGTAATAGATTACAGTTTCACAGATTTCTCACAGAGCTTTCTCTGTGGGAATCTGGGCAATGTTTATATTAATGAAATCCCTCTCTGCGATTCCCTTGGGGAGTGTCTTCATTCAAATCTTCATTACTCCTCTCCACCTACAAACCCCGAGCTGCTTAAGAATTAGAAACGTAGTCAACAATTTCGAGACGACGTCTAAACCATGCAGCAGCGAGGCCACCCACACCAGACAGGCAGTGTAACACATGCCAGTAACTCAGTGAGATCACAATACATTTTTTAATCATTTTTCTCCATCAATTTTTTTTCAATTGATTAAATATATTGTCCATGCACCTTTTCATTATTTTTCATATTATTACACTGCACATAGCACACAGGCCTCAGTACTGTCTCATCATTACTAAAAATATAAACAATACAAATAAACAAAATTTAAAGGTAATGTGTGACTCTTAAGAGTAAAATATTCCCAAATAAGGTTAAACAATGCAGGTTATAAGAATGTGCAGAGAATGAACATGACACAAAAAAACAGAAAAGGCAAAACGGGACGCGGCAGAATTGCACGAGGAGCGTTTATTTCTGGCGCCACCAGCAAGCAGACATGCCTCCTTAATCTTCAGGATACCTACTGCCCTCTACCAAGGGTTACCAGGTTCACAAATGGCGCCGTACGCAAGAGCGTTGTGCTTGCAAAGCCGCAGTGAGGCCACATGACTCTGGAGCGGTATCACGGTGACAGTACTGTGTTATCGCTGCCCCGAGGAAAGGAGGCAATGAGAACAGCCTGGCTGGACACGAGAGAAGGGGGTGGGCCGACAGTGCACTGAGGGCAAAAGCAGAGGGAGACGGGAAAGCAACCCCCCGCCCCCAAGCCACTGGCACACCGATGATTTCAGACCCTGGGATGTAAACGAGAAACGGCACTTAGAGGGAAGGAAACAGCATACAAAACACAAGGGGAAAACAATAAAAAGGAAGAGCACCTTTTTTTCTGTTTTTGTGCACATTTTAAATTTCATTTGTTATAATGTTTTAAATATATTTTAGGATTAATTCACATCTGGAAGCAGGCTCTCTATTCCGTGATGGTTTTCATCCTGGTGTGCAATGCCAGACAGTTTTGACGTCAACTGACACGCATTCCCCCCCCCACAGCTACCATTAAGCTTCTCCTTTCTTAGTAAATTTGCCCGCCCCCCACCCCACCTCACCCCACCGATGACAAAATCAGAATCCACCACAAGGCGAGCTCGGGGAGTAACTCAATGCCCGCATGCTTGTTAAAGAGAGGAAGTAGGACGAGAAGCCAGCCTGTGGACCGTTCAGGATGCAAAATAGTGAGGCCTTTGTGGCCTGTGGGGGCTGCCTCCGGCTACAGGGGCTCCCTCGGAAAGGCAGCAGGCCGAGCATGGGGGGGGGGGGGACATGAAGGTAAGGCTGACCCACAGCCTTCTGGAATGAGGCACAGGCTCCTGCAACCTCCAGAATGTAAAGCCCCTGGGGAGAGTAGCGAGACTCAGTTACATGACCAGCAAGGTTTCAGATGCAAGAGCTGAGAGAGGTGCAGCCACTATCTACATATTAGACCTTTAGCTGGCCACATACACTAGGTGCTTTTAATGCAAATAAAGACCTGAGGAGCAGTTAACAGTAATATTTAAAGCTTGCCATCTTAATATATATAAACATAGAATTTGTGGACCCCTAGTGCCTGGAATAAAACAAAATAACAAAAATTCTGGTGGAGTAAGCTGGGTACCATTTTCAGCAGTGATGCTTTAGACAATCTGGCTTCAGCTCCAATGTCTGAATGTGTAGCTGTAAGTACTGCATGAGCTGGAAGTCTGGCCAAACACGGCAAATATTCAAGGCCCCAAATTGCCGGCCTGGTCGTGATATGCAAATCAATCACTACAGCTTGGGTAGTGATGACGAAAAGGGTCCGTCTGGAATGCAGACTGGCTAATAAAATTGCCTTTTCATTTTATCATTTATTTGGTATCGGGTGGCACTAATACATCGGCGGCCTCTCCTACGTGCTGGACGGGTAGCCAGCCATCAACTCACGTCATCAGCAAGCCGAAAATGGAAAGGTCTTAGATGACAGCAGCCATCAATAGCTTGGTGGAGATGAGGAAAGACGTAAAAAAGCAACCAATGAAAAACCTGCATTAAATTAGGGTGGAGGAGTTTGAACAGGTGCACCCCTTACCGAAGGGATGTACTGCATGCACAGTGGACAATGTAGTGTGGAAGTAAGAGACGGAACAATAAAAGCCAATTATTTGAAACCATCTAGAAAAACACAGGGAGAGATAAACATCATATTTTTACTTGGGCTCACTTCTTTTCCTGGTGCTCTTAAATTTTTGCTACCCAGAAAACCGTCTGGCTATATCTGTGCATATATCGCAACATTTCGAAGTGAAGGCTTAAATGGAAATGAAATAACTTCATTCCCACGGGTGTTGGAATGGCTTGAGTTCCCAGACACATACCGACTTCACAGGAAATCCCAAACAGCTACACCAGCCCTAATTAAGCCTGGGTCACCCACGGTCACTGCGCCTCTATCTCCCCCGCCCCCCATTTCATGCTGACCTGACCTCCTAGGCATTCTTACAGATCTCCCAGAACATGTGGGCTAAGTACAATGCTGACTTTACAGGGAAAGTCTTGTCTTGATCTCTTTACGTAAGAGCCTAACTCGCATCACACCGCAGTCAGAGAAAAAACTCAAGCTTCAGGTCTCAGCTGGAACACTCTTCCATCCCTTCTGACAACCTCTCATTCTCATTTTGCCCCCAAAACGAGTAACTGTGGACGTTAAATTGAAGGTGTCCTTTGCGCCCCCAAGAAAACGATGGGAGAGACAAGGGAGGCTGTGACTCGGAAATGTCCTCAAGGCGATTGCACAGAAAACAAAAAAAAACCCATGTTTTACACATCAGTGTCTTTGTCACTGCTTTGGTGCCTTGCTTTACTTTTCTTTGATAGAGACCCCTATCATATAAGTGTCAGTGTACTGTACTGTATCGGTACTCAATGTACTGTAAAAGACACCTTATTACAAATATCCAGATGGGACATTAACTTTCAATTTTCCCTCCATCTGTCTTCCAACCACTTATCCTGGTCAGAGTTGTGGAGAAGATTACTTTTTAGGCATGCATGCATGTACACAAACATTACATTTGTAACTATATTTGCTGTTGAGACAATTTGATGTCCTCAAGTTCGCGCATATACATTTTTATTGTAAAATGCAACTTGTAACCTACTTTGCGTGTTAAAATATGGGTGGTAACTCCAAAATATTAACATGCTAACCAGTCTTCAATTGCGTGTACAGCTGTGAGCAACTGTATATTTACTTGCAGATGCATGTCTAATATCATTTGCCTTACTGCTATACAGTCATATGCATTTTCCAGCTAAATATATGATCATCAACCAGTTACTGAAAGGTCTATAAATTCCATCTATCATGACACTGAAGTAGACCATTAAGTACTCCGGGCTATACGGCCAGCATCGATAAAATAATAAATCTAGTATTCAAGTTGCCTCATAAACAATGAGTCATTGTAAGTTTTACAGATGAGGAGATAAAGCAGTGCTATATACGGCAAGACTCCTCGATTAACAGAGCCGCATTTTCCCAGCAGCATAAGTGTCGTGATGATCAGTGCTTAATTTAACAAAATAAGCTCTTTTTTATTTCTCTTCATACATGCCATGGTCTGTTTGTGTCTGAAATATCGTGGTGCTGCTGAGATAAGGCACTATTCCGCATAACTGAATAAAGACTTAATCCTACAGCGGAGAACAATCAAGTTGAGGTTGACAGAAGCGCCGGTGTTGACCGGGAGCTTCGCGGGATCCTGCGTGAAAGATCCCCGCATCGTAGATGGAATTTAAACCAATTAGGATAACAATTCCCCGCACATGCGTGACCTGATGTTTTGCCCCGTTCTATAGCTTAATTGTCATTTATTTCTCATCCCTGGATCGCAAAAAGCGCCGGACAGATTTTTTTTTTTTAATATATATATAACAGTAATTTCAAAAAGAAATGAAAATAAACATAATGCATACATACACACACACATACAGAAAGATTATAAGGAAAGGAAAGATTATTATAAGGAAAGACGCACGGATGCACCAGTGAATCGGGGACACGACTGAAAAATGATAAGTGCGCAGCGACTGATTTAAAGAGTGTCTATTCACAAATATACATGCTGCGGACAAAAGAAAATTCATAGTTACATATGACACGTTTTCATCCTGCGATCGCACGGTCTCCGGTAGCGCTCTGAATATGCGGACAAATACGTCTGCCCAGTTATAAGCAACGGGAGACCGACGCACTCACAAAAGAAACGGACGCCGTGGTTACCAATTGAAAAGATATAAATATTTCAGTCCGTCTGATGGCCGTGATACAGCCCGATCCATCCCTACCTTCAGCAATTAATCCGGCTGCCCGTCGGCGTGCAGGCGTGTGTGCGACTGACAGGCTGAGTGGCACGGCGTGCAGCCCTGCGGAGGATGCTCCTGTACTGGCTAACGTGGCCGCCGGGCTCCACACACCATGTCAGCGTCAAGGTGCCCCGCGGGACTACCAGGCTCAGTGCTCGGCTCCACGGGGCTCAGAGGATCCGCTCAGCATGGGGACCTGGGAGGACGGCTTTTAAACGAGGGGAGGGTGTCGCCTGGATTACGTGCGGCGACGATGCTGCAGCCTTAGCTGCTTGGCATCGGTGTGTAAACGCTGATGGACTCGATCCTCTAACCGGCCCGAGGCCACGGTGTGTCACAGGGCATCTTCGTCGATGCAGTGGACCTTCTAGTTTTTACGTTTGCATCTGGTGTACACTGTATATTAAAATCCGCTGCCTTTCCCTGTACCCCTCTTTTAATATTTTCTTGACCCTCTGTACCTTGTTCACAAGTTCAAATCTGCACCAGATGAACTGGGTGTCTTGTGACAGATGAATGCAAACACGCTTGTGAATTTGTTAGTATCGAGTAACAACAATTAAATCCAGTTGTATGATAGACTGCATATTTGTTATACGGTCAATCTGCCTGAACGCAAATGGTTTTCAATACATTGAATATAAACAACTGTCATAGTTTTGATAAATTCTTATGCACGTTTTTTTTTTCAATATTCCTATATGCATCTGCAGAGCGGCCTGTTCGCATCAGGTGTGTTTGAAGTGTTCGACACCCCCTTACGCTATATACGTTGAATCTTATTACATAACACTAATTACTCATTACATGTAAGCTAGGTTTATGCTAAACATCAGAAATATACTCGGTCCTCTAATTATAACAGCTATAAATTAATCAATAGAAACAGCTGTTAGTGAAAAGCGACCTATAGTTATTTAGTGTTATGAAATTCCACTGTGCCACTTGGGTTTTGTTTTTACCGCACATCAACAGTGCATGTAGTTCTTTTGTACAACTCATTTTCCTTACTATTTAAAATCACGTTATTTTTCTCACATTTAGGACAAAAGTGCCGTACGAAGCGTGACTGACCGCTTGGTTAGGCCCAGTACAAAATCGACATGCTTTACCAGCCACATAAAAGGCTCTCACTTTAGCACTTCCGTAGAATCACATTAATAC
The DNA here is from genome assembly GCA_009936485.2 of Gymnarchus niloticus. Lineage (NCBI taxonomy): Eukaryota > Metazoa > Chordata > Actinopteri > Osteoglossiformes > Gymnarchidae > Gymnarchus > Gymnarchus niloticus. Next base: position 11,041,762 of record JAACJT020000038.1, on the reverse strand, counting down.
ATTCAGATTCAGTGGGAAAATACAGTAAACTGTAATGACGCAACTAAAAACAAATATCACAGTGTTACTCAAAGGTCAAGTCTTCCGCGTTTTATTTTAAGATGTACTCTTTTAACACGGGCTGTATCTTTTCTGGAGTCTTAATGTGGCGTTCCTTCTATCCCATGCATGTGTGCTGCTTCATCTCTATACTTCTGCTTGCCAGGGAGCTTATAGGTTCAATCTACAGAGGCTGTTGTCTTATGTGACCACTAGCTACAGACCAGACCCTTCTGCGAAACTCTCAACACCCACAGAGATAAAACCTGAGCTTCCGCTTTCAAAACTGCGCTTCCCAGTAGAAAGTTGGGGAAGTGGAACTGCACATAACATTCCTCATTTCTGTTTTACAGTATTATTAAAATTATTTCTGTTTCAGTGTCCGCTGCGTTTGGTGTAAGATGTAGGGCAGCTGTGCTGTTCAGGTCTCTTTTCACTAAACCATTTTATGTAAAGCATGACTTTCAAGCTAAAGGCTGCGTCGACAGAAATTTAGAAACATACAGCAATAACCTAACATATCACCCCGTTTTAGCAACAAGGGGAGTCTGTGTCAGCCACAGCTTTACAGGCTTGTGCATCCGGAGTGAGCTGATAGTAAGGGTCCATTTGCTCTGGATTTGCACGGTACCCATGGCCCAAAAAGAGTAACGTTGCCGCAGCATGTGTCAGTGGGTCTCCAGCGGGAGCTCTGTGGCTCGTCGGTTCCCGTCAGCCGAGGTTAGGACTCACCGCAGCGGAGCTCAGGGGTTCGAGTGGGAGCTTCTCCTGGGGGTTAATGGGCAGGTAAACTCTCTGCCGAGAAAAACACTGCCTGGAAGTGTCACCTGGGACCACACTGGGGAGTGTATATGCACGTGTGTGTGCGCATGTAGGGATGGTAATGGGAAGCTATGCGCAGTACTGGGGTGGCTGTAGTGAAGCATTTTTCTCTAGTCTAAGACGAGATCCTCCATTTCATTAGCACTGAGCCATGCCTCTCTCTCTCTCACCACGACACGTTTTTGTCACCAAGAGGCAAGGTCTGGGGTCAGCTCTTGTTTCCTGTGCCTTATTGAAATTGCAAGGCCTCACAGCCTCTTCTCGGCTTTTGCAGAAAGTCAGAAAAATCCACATGCTGCTCCTCACCGCTTACTTTCACAACATACATACGTTAGCAGTGTAATGCTAATCAGGTCACCAAGCTAACATGGTCTCTGCATTACAGCCTGCCACAGCAATGCTGCTTGGATGGACTTCTTTCGTACTATCAAGGAAATAGTTGATAAATTTAGGGCACTTTTTATCTTTTAATGGGATTCGACCGGTCAAGAAGAAAAGACAGCATTGGTGAACCTCTATTAATGAGAAGTTGTTTTTGGCTTTCCCGACAAAGTCAGATGTTTGCTCATTGATTTGCTGATGTCATGACGTGGGCAAACACTGAGGCATCTCCCTTTATTCTGGGGCTGTTTATCCTTACCTAGCTGTCAACTGGAAAAACATGGTGAGCTGATTTGGGAAGACAGAACAACCATAATTGTACCAAAAGCATCCCTTTAGTCTAGGCAATGGATGTGCCACCCCACACTCGTTTCTATAGTTTGGGTCTGTGGTATACTGGAGGCAGCAAAACAGAGGCTTTTTTGGAAGAAGTTGCTTTACTTTTTAGATTCGGGCATTCTCTACACGACAGGGATAATGGGCAGCAGGCGTGACCAATTAATACATTTCTCTTAAATATACAGTGCACCATTATTACACTTCGCAACACGTCTCCCTCCTCAGCTTGAAAAAAACAAACACAGCTAACCCCTGGTTCCTCTGGTTAGAAATTATGCTAAACACTTGTGGAAAACAACCAATATCCTTTGACTTTTTTCCATAGTTTTTCTTTGCACGATAACCATACATAAACCAAATGACACTTCTAGTTCTATTCAACTTTAAATTCAATCTCACAGGCACCTTGCAGCAACACTTAGAATGACACTAAGTCCCTGTTGCTTCTATAGACTTGGACTCATCATCAGGAACCACCGGAACACCGGATGTACATCCTGGGTTTGGAATGAGGGACGGATCACTCTGACTGGTGACCCCGTGTGGGTCTGGAATCCCGCTGACAGGCTCTGCGGACTGTTCAGCAATCTCTTCCGGCTCAGGCATTGTGAATGGGTCGGGGCATACCTCTGTGACAGGAACATGACATTTGTGATTGTGGTCCTTGTGTCTCCTCACCTGTTTCCCATTTGTCAGTTGCACCACAAAAGAGAGAGAGCCCCTTCTCTCCGCAATCACTCCTGGCTCCCAGCGATCGCCAGCGCTGAAATTCTTCACAAAGACAGCATCATTGGGGTTGAAACAACGTGCCTTAGCATGCTGGTCATGCCTATTTTTTTGCTTCTCTTGCTGCAACACAACCCTTGCTCCAACATCAGGATGAAGCAAATGCAGGTGAGATTTCAGACTTCTTCCCATTAGCATCTCAGCAGGTGTCTGGTCAGTTGTTGTTTGTGGTGTGATGCGATACTGGAAAAGGAACCGTGAAAGCTTGGTGTTCACATTGTCATCAGTCATCCTCTTAAGTCCTTCTTTCAGTGCCTGCACTGTCCTCTCCCCCAACCCATTAGAAGCAGGGTAGAAGGGAGCTGTGCGCGTGTGGAGGATTCCATTCTTGCTGACAAACTCCTGGAACACCTCACCTGTAATGGTCGGACCATTACCAGTCACAATGGTATCCAGCGATCCACGTGTGGCAAACACACGCCTCAAAGTGTTCACAGTCGCTGGAGCTGTGATATTATTCAGAATGCGGGCCTCCAGCCATTTTGAATGTGCCTCCACAATCACTAGGAACATGCAACCCATGAAGGGTCCTGCGAAGTCCATATGCAATTGGATCACAGCCGGCTAGGCCACTGCCATGGAGACAGGGGAGCAGGTGGAGACCGTGTCTCAGCTTTGGTCAGTGTGCGAGAGGCAAACGCATTGGGCTGTTCAGACCCATCATCCATTGCATGCGAGAGCACTGCCCCAATCCCATATGGAGAGGTGTCACATGACAGAGTCAGCTCTCTGTCAGGATCAAAATGTACCAGCAGTTTGGCAGACTGCAACAGTCCCTTCACTTTTTTAAAGGCTGCCTCTTGAGCAGCTCCTCACTTCCACTTACAGTCATGGTGCAACAGTTTGTACAATGGTGCCAGCATAGTGGACAAGTCAGGCAGGAATTTACCATAATAATTGACCATCCCAAGGAAAGACTTCAGCTCTGAAACATTCCTGGGGTTTGGAGCTTCCTTAATAGCTCTTACCTTCTCTGGCACTGAATGCAAACCTTGAGCACTGATTTGGTGACCTAGGTAGGTGATGCTTGGTGTCTGGAACATGCACTTACTGTGCTTCAAACACAGCTCCATCTTGGACATCCTCTTCAGCACCTGATCCAGGTTATTCAGATGCTCCTGCTCTGTTTTTTTCTGTCATCAAGGTATACAGCAACAAGTAGAATACCTCTCAGCGGATTATCCATGGTTCTTTGAAATACTGCTGGACTTGAGGAAATGCCAAAAACCAATCTGTTGTACGTGAAAAGTCCTTTATGTGTATTAATGGTGACAAACTGTTTGGAGTCTTCATCAAAGAGCAGCTGCTGATAAGCATGGCTGATATCCAATTTTGTGAAACTTTTCCCCCCAGCCAGTGTAGTAAACAGATCGTTGACCCTTGGAATTGGGTATGCCTCAGGAGAAGATGATTGATTAATGGTCATCTTGTAGTCTCCACAAATGTGCACTGTTGCATCACCTTTCAGCACAGGGGTTGCCCACTGTGAAAACTGAATGGGCTCAATGATACCTAGCTGCTGTAGCCTTTCTAGTTCTTTCTCTACTTTGCCTTTCATTGCATATAGCACTGTCCTGGGCTTGAAAAACCTGGGGGTGGCATTAGGGTCCACACTGAGCTTCACTGTAACACCCTGCAGTGTGCCAAGCTCATCCCTAAACACATCAGGATATTTTTGAATCACATCCTCTGCACACCTCACCCTCATGGTTTTGATTTCCCCCCAGTTGAGTTTAATTTTCCTGAGCCAATCACAGCCTAACAAACTCAGCCCTGCCCCCTTAACTACTAATTAGCGGCCCTTTGCTGTCTGACTGCCATAAGCAATGTCCACCTCCAGTGCACCTTGCAAAGGAATCACCTCATCTGTACATGTCCTATGGTTGATAGGTGACTCCACAAGGGCCGGAGCCTCAGAATCAGGCCACAACTTCCCATAAGTGTCCTCATTTATGACTGAAGCGCATGCACCCATGACAATTTCCATCCTGATAGGCTTTCCATTTACACTAACTGTGGCGTAAAGTGGCTCAGATGGTGGCTCAGTCGTGCTGAACATGGTATAGGAGCAGTCCTCCTCCTGCAGTGTGTCCCCTAAGCGACGTGTCGACGTCTGTGGCTTCCCAGAGCTCTTCAGCATTCTGGGGTTGACTTTAACACCCCTGTATTTCTTAGCTATGTAGTCTTTCTTGTTGCACTTATGACAGACTGTGTCTTTAAATTTACATACATTTGCAAAATGGGCTCCCCCACACTGGTAACATTCTACTAGTTTGTTTTTTCTGTCCTTACTCACATGATGCACATCTCTTTTAATATGGCCATTAACTCTCTGAATGTCCTTTGCATTGTTAGCAGCAGATTGCATACCTCGAGTCATTTCCAGGGCTCTCTTAAACATGAGTGTGGCTTCCCCCAGTAAGCGGCGTTGAATTGCATCGTCATTGATGCTGGGCACTAACCTGTCCCACGGCATGTCATCCAATGCCGTCCCAAACTCGCAATGCTCCGATAATTGACGCAATTTGGCGACAAACTTTGCTACAGAATCTCTAGGCTTCCGAAAATTACTGTGAAATTTGAAGCGTTGCACAGTCACTGACGGTTTCGGGTTGTGGTGGTTCTGGACAGGAGTAATGAGATCGTCATACGACAAATCTCCCGGTTTACGCGGAGTGGCTAAGTTTCTCATAAGTTTATAAGTCTTAGAACCACACGCACTTAAATCAATGGAGCGCTTTTTAGCCTCGTCTGTAATGTCATTAGCCGAAAAGAAGTATCCCAACTTTTCAGTCTACTCCGTCCACTCGCCATTTTCTTCAACGAACTCACCAACTGTTTCGATCAAAGCCATCGTAGTCTGAAATGGCGTGAACTACTACTGAACGATCACTGACGCTCATAATAAACGGCCAAAGTCAATGGAATTACTTCATCCTCATCTCCAAAAATGTGATAAGAAGATTGGAAGAAGCTGCTTTACTTTTTACATTCGAGCATTCTCTATGCGACAGGGAAAATGGGCAGCAGGCATGACTAATTAATACATTTCTCTCAAACATACAGTGCACCATTATTACACTTTACAACAGGGTCTCTTTCATAAATCTCTAGCCAATGAAGAGAGACTGGCCTCCAAAGATTGCATTATCGGACTTTTAACTATCGTGTTGAGCATGCACTGGAAACACTGTTTCACGTGGCTTTGGGTATTCCTTGATGCTCAGTTACATTTGTCACGGTACTGGGGTACACGGGGCAGAGAGAACACCTGAAGAAGGAACTCAGAGCACCTCAGCCCTTTTGCCCCAAAGGGTGGGGAGGCTCAAAGAGTACACTAGACAGGCAAAAACATGGCATGGCATGGCAAGGCATGGACAAGGCAAGGCATGGCATCGCATGGGGATAAGCATCACCACAACAGCCAGGTGCAGCTTGAGGAAACCAGGCAGCAGGGAGAGGAGTCAGGGAACGAGGGAGCGAGGGCACGACAACATACAAGATCGCTTCCTAATATACTGCCAGATGATGAAGTAGCCATCTTTGCCCACAGCCACACCAAAGTCGCACTGGGAATGGGAAACAAAGGTGCAAATGTAATGGCGAAATCATCTAGATTTACATGCAGAAGCCTGTCTCACAATCACGTTGTCTCACTTGTGCCTTGACTGTGATCTCGTTTTAGAACTGGCAGAAAATCTGTAGGACAAGGTAATTAGCTCATTTCTTTCCCCCCTTTGTGAACAGATTTATCCTGGAGGTGGGTCCTGAAAATGTGGCACCGTTTTGCAAGGAAGTGGGAAGAACCATGAGGTGCCGGCTGATGATGTCACCGTCCCTGTGTCACGAGCCGGTGTTGGCGTCTTGAATTTGTTTGGATTTTTTTTGGTCATGCCACTCTGTCGGTGTCGGTGCCACTGCCCGAGGAGCGTGGCGAGGGGACTGCAGGGTGGGGGTTTGGCGCAAGCATGGGCATGTACACCCATAACCCTAGGAGGCCAGATGGTGGGTTCCTGGTTCCCCGCCCATCATTTCGTTCAGGGGAGGCCTGGCCGGCATTCACGGTTCAGCTTGGCAGAAGCATGCAATGGGAGAGCCGGCTGCTCCCGGTTACATAATGAAGTACCATGTCGCCTGCGTGCTGACCTCCTGATTGCACACCAGTCCGGCTTAGTTAAACCTGATCTGCTCACTAACATCACAGTGCGTGTGCTGTTTATACATTATATATGTCAATGGTTCCCAAACTGGGGAGGGGGGTGGATTTTCAGCAAGGGGGAGGGCAGCATTGTATGCATGATAATCTAATGTGTACATGCTGGGAAGTGGTGCTGGGGAGGCTTTAAAATATTCTTACCTGCTGGAAAAAGTTTTGGAGCCAGTGACCAAGGGATGTGCCCTGTGATGGGTTGGCACCCCATCCAGGGTGTTCCCCAGCCTTGTGCCCTAGGCTGCCTGGGATGGTCTCCAGGGCCTCGCAACCCTGAATAAGATACAACAGTATGGAAAATGGATAGATCGCTGACAGAAGGTATGCATATTAAGTTTTATAATCACATTTCTTATTTGTGTAGACTGTTACCAGCGAGAAACACATGATTACCTGAAGAGGTCAGGAGAAAGTGGAATACAATATAGCAATATGTGGAGTTTTCTTTTTTTATTTTCTCTGGAACATCAAAGGGGTTTCATGAATGTCAAATTTTCCTTTGCTGACAGATGACAAAGTCCAAAATGAAATGTCACTTTTTTGCTTTATTCGCCCATAGAACGGTGATTTAGGGGAAGCAGTTTGAAAAATACACCAGTTCAAGACCTAGGAAATGATTGCACGTAACTAAACTGAACTACTTAGAAAATATTTAGCAATATAAATATATATGCATAAATACATATGGTACGTTGTAAATGAGTTTACTTTAGAACAAAAAATGTACTAATCAGCTAAGAATTAACAAGACACAGATATTTGATTGGACACAAGCTCCCCATTGTCCAAGATATCTGAAGTTGTCATTCTGATGACAGGCTGTAATTAGCTAACCTTTCTCTTGCACACCAAGGTGTGGGCACCTTGAGTATATTTAGATTCCATTTCCGGAGGTAATAAACGGCCACTTTGTCATTTTGACACGGCCTTGAACGCAGGCCTTAAACCACCCTACAGGTCTCCCTTTTCACATCTCTTTGGAGGCTCGTCCTTTGTGTTGGGCTGGGTACAGAAGAACCTGTTTTGGCTCATACTACGAGTAATGCAGACCCAGGCCCTCTGAAAATCAGAGGACGTACTAATGCCTACAACAATGGCTCTCAGCCATTTTTGAGCACTGGACCCCTTTCACATTTTGACCCATCTTCAAGGACGCCCACTTAATATATTTGTTTAAAGAAAATGAAATTCAGATCTTCTATTTCTATTTTGAAAAGCATTATATAGACCCTCTGCAATTAATTCATCATGGATCACTGGGGGTCTGTGGACCATTAGTTGAAAAACACTGGTCTACACCTACCAATCCCATGCAACTTTCATCTGTACTCACAAAGACAGCTGACTCCAACTGCAATTCATGCATCCAGCTTTGTCAGGAGAACCCTGCAGTCCAGAGCTTCTGATGGACCTGGATTGTGTTTTAGTAGGTATTGAGCATGCTGTTGTACAGTGCTATTCGACCCTGGGCCCAGAGGTCCACAGCATCAAGGAATCAATATCACTTTGTAAGGCAGATAATGGTCTCACCGTACAATGTGAAAAAAAAAAAGCTGCAGAAAACTTCAGGTGCTTGGCTGAAGATACAGTTGTTGTTTTGTGTACAGAATGACTTTTTTGGTGACAATATTGTGCAAAGCGAACATTTGGTGTAAAGGCAGCTGAGAGGAATGTGACAAGGACATATTGATCACTGGGGGGAGGCAGATTGACTGCACAGGGTGGGACCATAGAGGATTCGCATTGCCTTGGCGATCGATCACTCTCCCTATCGATCATTTGTAGTGGCGCTGGTTAGTAGGTGGGGCCAGTCAGTTCAGGTTTGAAGGTTAAGTTGTGTATCAGCAGGTTTACGTTCCACTTGATTGTGCGGTTGAATAATAGATGATTAGTGGCTGTTTTGGGGAGATTTGGGACGTGGCTCCTCCAGTCAGCTGTGATTGGAGGGTATTTGTGTGACGTCAGTTGATGTTGTGTGTTTGGGGAGGGAGACCAGGAACAGCGTGTGAGTTTAGCTTTGTTTGTTTTAGTTAGAGAGTACAAGCTATTTTCCATTTTCATCCATGCCTACTTGTTAGTTGCCAATAAAGTTATCTGCTGTCATCCTCCAATTCCACTGTTCCATGATTCTGTTTTCCATCATAATACCTGAGTTTGTCATAATTTAAGACAATTTTTTTTGTATTTAGTTTCCATGTAAAAGAATATTGATAAATCATTTCCTAATTGGAGGGGTTGGTCTTGACCCTCTGTCCGACCCTTGTGTCAGGCAGGTACAAAATGCCCCAGACCCCAGTGGTCTGCAGGAGTGAGAGTTCAGCTGTCCTGCTGATGGTGGAACTACTGCAGCAGGAAAAAAAAATGATAAATTAATCATGACAGCAACCGGCGGCGGCGCAGAGGAGTGCTGCAACGCTGACGCACATCATCCAAGCAGCTTTCTGGAACTCTGCGCCGTGCAAGCTTATCTCTCCACAAAACGTGCCGTCGTCACAGAGGCTCCGGCTTGGTGAGGATTTCGGCTTCGCCAAAACAAATAGATGACCGGGGTGAAGGCAGTGTGCGACAAGCAGGGTGAGCGGGACCTATTCCGATCGACCTGGGAGGTGGCACTGGCTGCGAGGCTGGGTCCAGAGTCCGGGTGCGAGAGCAGCTTTGGGGGATGGATAGAATTCCCAAGGGCAATTGTAGAGAAAGAGTAATGAACAGTATTGGCGGGCTGAGGAGCAGCAAATAGTAGAACATCCAGTCCAGCTGGGGGCCCCAATCCCCGCCCTCTCCAGGTCACAGGGGTGGGTATGAGCACCTGCCAGCAGCGATGACTCACAGCCACTAGGTGAGCATCTTGCGGCGTGCAAGCTACGCTTCGTGGAATACATGGCATGTTGTTCCTCATGACGGCAGGAAGAATCTGACCCCCACAAGATTCTGATTACAACCCTCACATTTCCCCATCATTCATAAGGTTTTTTGTGTTGAACCAATCAATCAGGCACAATGTTAGACTCTGCCATGGAGACTGCATTCAGAGCATCTTTCAGCATAGGGAAACAAAAATGGTACTTGTGTTTGACCCCTATTATGCACTGATAGCTATGTCCTAGCACGTGTTGCACACATGACTCTGGTAGACCCATGTTCACCTTGTACATGGACAATTATACATGACTTGGTAACTCAGAGTCTGTAAATATATTAAATTATGCTTCTCTACATCATGATGCTGTGTTCTACTGTTAATCCACGTGATTAAAATTGTCCTGGGGGGTACAATAATCCCCCAATTACCATAGAGATGGATGGCAGCGTCATTGTGTTCCCGACCCTGTCACCGCATCTGGCAGCTTCCAGTTGGGCAGCCGCTTTGGAAATAGGAGACAGCGTTTATGAGTGTGGCATCTGACTGCCCGGTGGACGCAGATGAGACAGCAGTTTTTCTGGAGGGCTCTGCTCAGAGCTCTGCTTTCTCTGTGCGTACATGTGCAAACACGCAGCGAATCTTCCACAAAATGGGACTGAGAAAACAAAGGATTTTGCAGTACATAGCCACAGCCCCACTCAGGGCCCGTGCCCTTCCCCTTGCCCTGAGATTCCACCCGTTAACGATGGTCAGGAGCACCGGTGATGGGTGGTCTCCATCTGGCATCAGTCTAAGAAATCATGAAAGAAAATCGAAAAAAAAGCACTATGTGTCTGACTGTCTAAGAACACAGCCCCAGAACTGAAAAGGCGTCGTCTGCTGTCACACTGCCATTGGCCGGCCTTTCTGCACTTCGAGTAGGCCTCATGAATTATGGATACAAAGTAACCAAGTTATGGGGGAGCTATATTAAAAATAGAGAACCGGATTTGTCCGGTCTGCCAGTTAATTACCAGATTCAACCTTGGTAGTCTGATTTACAGCGAGTGATTTCTTTGCGCTCTGCTTTCTCTAGGTTGATACAGAAGAGCAGTCTGCTAGTCCCCCTTTCTTAGGGCAGGCACCAGGCACTGACTGGAATGTTCCGGAAGCACCCGGACACCCTGGCTGCGGAGGGAATCGATGATCCTTTCAGGCCGCCTCTCATTACTCGATGACCCATCATCTCACTGCGACAGGAGGCCCTCGGCTGATGAAAGCGTGATGGCCGTCTCTCCTCCTGGCATCATGCCGCTTTACAGTGGACTCATTTTCAAGGCCCTCAGCTTGGTGACTCTGCTTCATTTCCCTAATTAAATCTTGTTTTTTTGGTCTTAGTGTAATAATTTTTTGGAGGTTTCTATTTCTCTGTTTCTTCACAGATTATCTCTTCAACCATCTAATCCCAGAGTTTTTCCTTTCAGTCTCTGAGAGGATTTTAGTCTGTCACCCTTTGTCCCCATTCACCTCCTGTTATTTCTGATAGTGATGGGGCAAATGAAGCTTCAAAACCTGCTTGTTAGCACCAGCATTGATTGGTTAATTCAGGATATTCCCACCCACCATGGGTTTTGAAGCCTCATTTAGAGCTAGAATTGATTGGTTAATTTGGGATACTCCCACCCACCATGGGTTCTGAAGCCTCATTTGTCCTATGACTAATTCCTGACGTCTGAGTTTGGTACAGTCTTGAATGTTAATGGCAGCTACCCTCATAATTTGTGAGAAACTCCATGCCCATCCTGTCTATGCTTGAATCTCCAACAATGGAGGCAACACCATTGCGACAGCAGTATATTGTGATATAACCGAACGTATAAAACGCACAGGTGGTCTCACACCTTCAAGGTGGTGGGTTTGAGTGCCACCTCCAATTCCGAGTTAATCTGTTTGGTTTTCTCTTGGTATTCTGGTTTCCTCAGTCAGGGTTTGGTGTCACAAAACTGTACCTTTCAATAAAAATCCTATCGAGGGTGTCCTATGCCCTGTGCTTCCAACCAAGAACTGGAAAAACGGTTCTGGAAGATGGATGGAGGGATAAAACTTGTACTTTATACACTCAAGACTTGCTGTTCAAAGGCCCCTGTATCTCTCGCTTCCTCTTCACAGCATGCTCAGCAATTTGCTGTGATTGCCAATTAAAAAAAAAAAAAAACCAACCGTGGAAGCAGAAATCTCTAGAAAGCACCTCTAATTTTTACCATCGGTCACACTTACAATAATCTTGAGACTAAAGTCCAATTTAAGACTTCCTTCACATGGGAATGATTCAATTAGTTTAGACTATACTCCAATTAGCCTGCTTGTGACTGCTTTGGCTATGCAGGATAAAATCAGGCCAGGTGCACAGTCAGAATTCCCTCCACAGCATTAGGTCTATTATTTTTATTCAGAGGTCAACTGTTTCCAGCTTGAACCACGTCGGAGATTTTAGATCTGCTGACATCTTCAGAGGATAATGTTTGTGTCTCAGATGAAAGGGAAACGGTAATTTCTAAATGCTACCGTTCTTAGAAATTGTGCCTCATTTCTCACATCCATTAGAGATTCAGAAAAATCCAGATTCCTGCATGTGATGTGCACCATTGTCTAGCCAGGGAAAATAAAGAATGACCAGAGTAATGTTAATAAATCCTGGGGCTTTCTTCTGTGTACGTCTTTTTTATACCCACATCTGTATAATGACATTTTCAGTGCTCTTTGTTACTGACTCTGTGTTCTGAGTCCAGAATCTCCAAGCTGCAGATGGTATAGCACAGATGAGTTAAGACGAGACAAGGTTTTCCATGATGTTTTAGCAGCCCAACGATGAGCTGAAGGATGAGGGGCCAAGATGAGATGGGCAACAGTGACAGAAGTCACAGCAAATGTATGGTGACAGAGTTGACAAGCGTAATACAATGGGGATTGGCTTTTGGCAGCAGAAGAGCTTGACAGAGGGAAGGGGTGGGAGGACTGGGTTACTATAGAAACAGAACTCTTAGGTGATTTACTTTTGTTTGCTTGTTTATTCTTACAAAAGTCGCACTCAAGGTAATCAATCAACACAGTGGGATTCAGGAGCACCATTAAGGAAATCCACAAGGAACTGGGGAAAGGACAGAGGACGGGGGGGGGGGGGGGACAGTGCTAAAAGAGAGCACGGCGCTGGGGGTTGGGGGCTGCTGCAAAAGGCCAACCAAGGCCAGGCACCAGGCCGGGCAACCCGTTGGCGGGCGC
>JAACJT020000038.1:11017498-11029057 GCA_009936485.2 Gymnarchus niloticus | reverse complement strand
GAAAACAAGCGGAAAGAAGGAGGAGAACGGGGGGGAGGGGGGCAGGGGGGAGGGGGGGGGGGGGGGGGGGGGGGGGTAATTAGCTAAGGAAGAAGTGCTGTGTGTGTATGTGTGTGCATGCAAATGTCTAATAAGGCATGCTAACAAGCCAGTCAAGCCATGTTCAGGTGCAAACTTTACAATGATGCAGTGGAGAAATCAGCTGGTGATGAGGACGGGCCTGTCACCTGAGGAAAAGTGGTTATGTTAAATGAGCCTCATGCAGCCCGAGGACGAGAAAGAATTCACTACCAGTGTTCTGTCCTGTGGAAGGTGGGATGTCCTACAAAAAAGTCAAGGACATATATTTTTGATATGTGTCAGTCTTGGGTGGCTAGGGAGGGAACAGTGACCCTGAGCATTGTGGGTAATTCCACATAAATAGGTAACTCCACCTATTTGTGTGAAATTTTCTTGACATTTACGTTAACATTCTCTCTGGTAAAAATGTGGCTAAATTACTGGACTAGGGTGTGATGATCAGGATTGTTGAGCACTCGATACATGGTGACACACATTGATAATATCATAAACTGAAAAATTTAAAAACAGAGCTTTGAATAAGTAAGTGTGTCAGATTTATGCTGTGCTGTCGACAGCTTTGGAAGAAGAAAGCTGTGTAGTCCGAATAGTAATTGTATCTCTGCGGCACGTCAGGTACCTGCTAACCTTCAGAAAAAAAAAAAAAAAATTGTCTTGAAAAATTGTCTTGTTGAGTGCCTCATACCTCCATATTTTTACACACATACCTACAAGATGATGTGCTCCCAGCTGTACTTTCAGCAGGGATGCTTTTATGAATGAAACCCGTACTGTGGGAACTGGACTTATCTTCTCTCCTCTGTTGCCATAGAGACAAGGTGCAAAAAAAAAAAAAATTGGTCCCTCAAGTGTACAGTAGATTGATTCATAAAAATGGCTCACAACAACTGAAAAGGAAAATGGTTTTTTTCCTCATTTTGTTGTGTGCCTTGGCATATAGACTGATGATGCCGTGACAAAATGAAACGAAAGGGGTCTTAGGACTGGAAAGCAGTATAATGTAGGAGGAAGGAAGCCGCGAAATTCACATGCACACACACGTGCACTCACGCAAACACATGTTAATATTTCTATCCTTGTGGGGACCTTCCGTTAATTTCTAAGGGCCTAATCCTTATCCTAACTTATCCTATCCTACCTAATCCTAACTATGACAACCCTAACCCATACCCAGCCCTAATCTTAGCCATAAGTTACCCAACAAAATACCAGAGTTTTGGCTCTTTTGGTTGCTTGATTGCATCCAAAGATTTTTATTAAATTGAGATTTCCTTTGTGGGTTTACATCAAATGGCCCCACAAGGTAAAAATGTCAGGTTTTTATTACCTCCTGCGGACATTTTGTTCCCACAACATTATATAAACAAGGTACATACACATGTGTGAATGAGCAGTATGTGTTTCCCTTACTGCAAAAGGCTTCTACATCCACACAGGCCCTTTGCTTTACGCTGTAATGAGTTTTGCTGTTGTTGAACTATTTGTGGTTCTACATTTGATTCTGTTTTTGGCTGATGAGACTTGTAGCTTCTCTGACTTGGTGTCAATGTCCTGGGATTACAGCGGGCAAATGCACTACGAGGCTCTCAATTGGTTCTCCTGTCTTCTGAGTTTTCTGCCCAAGAAACAAAAGCTTGTCTAAGTTGGTGGAACTTCCACCGCTAACAGGAAATCCTTTTTAATGGCTGGCACCTCAAGTGTGAGCTTCTAAAGCCCAGCTAAACCGCACATGCGACAAGGTGGATCTGAGAAGCTTTACTAGGGCATTCCAGCTTTGTACAACTGATCTCATGCAGCAATACATAATTCGTCCTGGCAGGGAATCTAAAAAATAAACACGCCTTTGACATTATATTTCGAGTTGTGCACAATTTAAGGACTAAAAGAAAAATTACTTAAACCACAGCAGCTAAACCAAGTTAAACTAAGCCTTAAGTACACTTCCCAGAACAAGCTAAACCAAGTCTTAAACACAGCATTTAAACCAAGTTAAACTAAGCCTTAATCAATCAATTACCTTTCACGATGTAATTGGTCTCCAGGATAACTGCTTTCATCTCTTCCTCCCATCAGGTCTCCCATTCATGTTTAGCCCCCCTCTGTGTAAGGATGTCAAGTCCACCCATGCTCCAGAGGTCCTCTTGAGAGATGGAGCGGTACAGGGCGGGGATATGCTCGGCAGGTGGTTGCCTGTCTGGCCACTGGTGGTTCCACTGAGGATCAGCACCTAATGCTTCTTTTCAAACTCCTGTAGCTTCATAGCTGACAGTAGCTCCCTACTCAGCAATTCAGCCTCAGGCCTGCTAAATTCCCAGTATGCACTAGGCTGGCTGGGGTTACTGTGAACCATGCAGGTATATACTGTTGTAGGCTTGGGGCAGCGGGAGCACATTCCTGTCAGTGTTAGAGTACATACAGCAGTGTGACCCCAATCACAGTATACACATGATTCATGAGCTATACCAGTCTTTTAGTCCCTCAGGGTTACGTACTCAACGCCGTATGCATTTGGCACCCCTCTGGTTGCCATGGGAACATTGACAAGGTATTGTCAATCTGATAAATACTGCAAAATCAACACTGATTACCCCCTGCTCCCTACTCCCGCCACGTGCGCATGCTCCGTCTATACCATGAGATGTCCTCAGCCGGTTGCCATGGTGATGCCTTTTCCACAAGTGACCTCTCGTCTTATAAAAAATAAAAGCAATTCAGACATTTACAAGTTTAAACGACGCAGTGTTTTGTTTTTTTTTTTGCACAGATGCAGAACTGTATCAGAGCTGCCAAATCCTTTTCATTTATGCTGGCAAAAAGACATTAGTATATAGAATGAATATATTTTCCATATGAGCCTTGATTGCCAAAGACAGTCATAGTGTGTTTATCCCTGAGCTGCCCTGAGCTGCTCAGCAGACATAAATTCAGTTCTTCTGAGTGAAACATTCGCAGATTCAGAATGGTGTTTGCCTCAGAGTAGCTAAGTCTTCAAAGTGAGAAAGCCTTCCCTCACACACACACACACACACACACACACACACACACACACACACACAGATCCACCATCCCTTTATCAGGAGAGGGGTCCTGATAGCTGCCAGAACATTACTAGCATTTCGATGCTGGTTGCGAAAGCATCCGCTTCCGACAATGGGCTGAAGAGACCATGAGATAATTGATCTTTCATCCGTGCTGCCGCTCAGCAGGCCTGGTCCAAATGTTCAACAGACCGCTAGTCTCCTCAGTCACTGCCGACGACGGTGAGAGTGCCCACCCCCCATAGAGTTCCCACAGTTCCGTATGTGTGGTAAAGACGCCAGCTCTGCCCTGCCCTCTGTGGTGAGGATCACTCGCCTTTCTCCATCTCATTCTCTCCTTGGACAGCTTAAGCAGTAATTGACATAATACTGTTCTAATGAATATGGTTAGCTTTAGCCAGGCTCTGTCAAGCATTTAGCTGAATTTAAGGAGAAACATCTACCCTTTCAGACCAAAAATGGCTATCGATTTCCATGAGGAACCTTTTGTCCAAGGTTTTGAAGACTTTTCAGCCTTCAAAATATAAACTTAGACTGGTTTAGAGTTTTACAGTTTACATCCTCCTCCACTCTGTGATGGACTGGCCTCCCATTTAAGGCCTTCCTGTGCTTCTGGGAATGGGTTCCATGGGCTCAACATGACCGTACTAGATACAGCAATTATGCTAGATGGATGGATTCAATTCAATTCAGAGTTTTTGGCAATAACATTGCAAATTAATGGTGAAAAAAGCTAAAGACACCAGAGAAGAGTAAACAAAACTTCAAGGTTTGATATAGAAGAAAAACCTATGGGGGTCCAAGGTCAACTGAGCATCCATCCCTTTCAGGGCAGGCTAATTGCTAACAGGAAGTAGAGTGCGTTTCTGTGTGCTGCTCTTTCTGTCCTGCAGTCTCTGGATGAATTTCCTTGTACAGTGTTGCTCCATGTGTTCGCTGGCCACCTCAGTGTTCAGCTAGCGTCGTCCCCAACAGTCATGCCTTTCACATGTCGCCTGCTCCTTCACACCTGTTTTGGCAATAAATAATTCAACAGCAACATCACCTCTGTTCGTGTCGAGGGCGGCCTTTACGACACCCCACATGTGGGGTCGAGGTCGGGGAGCAGTGTGTATGCCACAGACGTCAACAGAAGCAGTTTGCCCCCCCCCCCCCCAAACACCAGCAGAACAGTACCTTGTGTACTAATGAGCTTCCGCAGGCCAGATGATGACTTCATCTCAAACAAATCAAACATCATGCTGGCAACTGGCATGGGAGCCATGTGAGGAGTCCGCATTGGGTTAAGGGGCACTGGAGGGATGTTAAACTGAATCCATTACGACGGCAGCAACAGCAGGGTGTGTCCCACAGGGTGAAGAAACTCTGCTGGGAAATATGAATACCAGCATGCAGGAGACATGGATGCATAAGTCTGACAGGGGGGTTTTCTCATTGCATTCTCTCCCTTTGACAAAAACAAGTTTGCGAGTTAATTATTCATCAAACAGGCTTTTGATGTGGCCTGTAAATGTTATATAAAGCCAATAATCCATGTCCACTTTGAAAGACTCCTTATGGTCATGGTCATTACTCTGATGGGAGATAATTCTGTGAACTTTAAAGTGGATGCCCTATATTATACATGCGGTGCATTAATAATGTTATGACAAGGTCCTGTCCCTCAGTAATTAAAGGGATGAGAAGTTGTCTGAAGTTCCATACTGTCCATTACACATCCTCTACTCATCACCAGCGTGTACCCTGTTTAATTACCTCGGAAGGAGGGACACTTGATACATTCACAGAAAAAGACTCTCTCAGGACCTTGTCATTGTTAATTTTTACTCAGGTTTCTGCATAATATATTCCTATCTGTAATATACATTACACATCATATATTCGTCAAGTAACAGTAGAACGAACGAGCCAAAAACCCTGTCACTCATGTTCTACTATTGCCACCTAGTGGACTTGTTAGGAAGAGCATGGTTACGTAATAGAAGTGGGAAATGGTGATTTGTGAACTATTATAGATAAAGTAGGTTGGATTCTGTTTCCTGCTAATGTCGCATTGTTTTGATGTTACTCTGGGCTCAGTGTTGTGCACAAACTGTGTAACTCCTCTCTGAAAGATAATTCAAGATGATGATACACACCATGCAGAACGATCTTGTAGGCTTGGATCTTCAGACCTAAAGATAAAGAGCGAAGATATGAAATTGTTCATAATTTCCTTCAGTGCTAGAAGATAAGAACTGGGAAATGAATATGCCCTTGCGTTATTTTTTTCTTACCACTGTTATGAAGATGACCCTCGATATAACCTCCTTTCCAGTTAGGGCACCTTTGCCCTACTTTGACACACACTGCCATCAACTCATGCTTATTTCATATCTTTACCAGAACGGCTGACTTCAGTCTACAAATCTATCTGTCCATGAGGGGGATATTGCCCTCTCCTTCTTGTCCATTCCATACCAGCTTGAAGAACTAGATTGCAATCTCCTCAAGAACCAACAAAACACTTAGCATCAGACTCAGACTTCAACAGTGAGCCAATCCTGAGGGTTCCTCTTGTACAACATCCACAGGACCCGCCCTCTTCTACTCCTTGACGCTGTGCACACAGCTGCTAAAATGTTCCATAATCATCTCTCATCTAGACTTTTGCACCTCCCTACTGTCTGGTGTGCTGTCACGTGCCATTAGACTACTTCTGCTCACTCAGAAGATCACAGCATCTCTTTTATGAGATGTAACCCTTTCAGATGCCTCATTGCACTCAGTGTCCTTCCCCACACTACATCTTAGGGCCTATAAAGCTTTAACACTTTGATCTATAAGTAGCTTTGGATAAAAGCATCTTCTAAATAAATAAGCATAGATGTGTAAACATTATAGAATAAACATCTGCTTATATAATCAGCAGTTTGGGGTTCACAGGAGCATTGAGCTTTCAGTTTCACACAGAAGACAGCTCCAGCAGATTTGATGCCACCTTGTGGCAGCCTGACTGTAATCTCTGCATCTTGTGAAACCCTTAAGTGCTGTTTTGCTGAAAATGCCATTTGTGGTGTTTGGACAGAAGTTTTATAAATAGCCATAGGGGTTTGTTTGTTTGTTTTTTGCTATTCCCTGATGCTTGATGTTTCAGGCAGATACATCCAGTGTGTATAGAACCTCAAGGCCATCATTTGCATTGTTCCACTATAAGTGGACAAAGGATGGTCAGCTTATGGTTGTGTTGGTCAACCGTGTCCTGCTGGAAAGGAAAGATGAACCATTGATGCTTTTGCCATGTACTATTCCCCAGTCATTGCCAGTGACACCATAGAGGAGAGATTGTTCTCAGAGGCACACACGTCTCTCCATGTGTCGTATTCCCTGTTCAGTACATTTCTCAAGCATATCACAAAAGGGCTTCTCCTGAAAACTCGGAACTTCAGCACTTCGGCACCTCAGTATAAAACAGCGCTAAAGACAGCAACGCCTCTAGCATTTCACCGTGTCGATGTTCCGTGGAAGTATTCATGGAAGTCTCCTGGCCAAAAGGTGCGAGAGGGGTGTCAATCTTTAGTTTTGTGGGGGCCGGCGGGGGTGTCTTTCATACCTGTTTCAATTGCAAAAAACAAATAGCTTGGAAGGAGGAATGTTTAGAGAATTTTCATATCCATGTTTGTACATGTAGACATTTAATACTCCTGTATACTACACAAATTTGGAATACAGTTTAGGTCTTGAGAATCATGGGATTTTTGTGCACATTTTTTCTGTATGAACACCTTTAAACAGTTTGCACTGAATTCTCAAAAACCAAACTGAAAGACAGGAAGATAAATTAAATTGTGGGGGGAAAAGTTTAACCCTGTAAGGCAAAAAGGAACCATGGATATTGTAAGAAAAATGTTTTTTTTTTCCACAGGAGAAATATCTGCAGTTAGATATAACGGCTCTTAAATATGTAAACATTTACAGTAACAGGGAGGAAACATACACGGTAAAGACGTCCTTTTGGGTGCATTTTCCTGAAGACTGGGGGCTCTTGTTTTGCATAATTCACATACCCATATTCCCGCACTGCCAAAAATACTTATGACACAATGCTGGCACTAGTGACAGGATTTCAAAAATAACCGCTTTGAGGCACTGACAGTTAATCACCTAAGAGTAAGAAAATTAAACACAAACAGTAATAAAATGTTTTTGAAATCTGTGTCGTGTTTTTATACGAAGACAATATGTCTATGAGTAGCTATCTCAGGCAATCCCGACTCCAGCAATGGCTCAGTCGAACTGGTTGCACATGGAGAAGTTCACAGATGCACAGTATGGACATGTCCTCCATGCAACCATACAGTGCGATGCAGATTGCATGTTGCCATGGCATCAAGAGGAGAAGCCTCAGCTGCACTGAACAGACCAGCTAGGTTTGTTTCAACAGTGTAAGATTATTCCTCTAAAAAAACTGCAATACATATTATACTTACAGAATATATTTTTGCATAGGATATAATTTCTTTAGATATTGATTCTAGAACTCAGAAGTTACATTAACTGTACCTGTGAACGACACATGGAGCAAGGCACAAGGCACTGGACTTTGGAAAGTATAAAAAAAAATCCATTAAAAAGCTGAAAAATGCAGCTTCAGTTACCTGCTCCTTTTATTTTTGCTATCCTTTGCAAGTGTATTGCATGCCACATCGGACTTCTGTCTTATCGCTTGTCCCAGGTCAGTGCCCGTGGTTCTGCATAGCTTCGCTCATGACCACCGGCCGGAGGTGAAGACAGGACAGCACCCTCCACCCCCACCCCCCCACAGCGACACCCAGTCTTGGAGCGCAGGAGGAGCCGCAGGGCCTTCGTCGGAAGCAAGGGGAGTCTCCGATAAGTTTTTTTGTCTTCCGTTCCTAGCAAAGTGCGGTTTTAAAAAAGAATAATACAGTAACAGTAAAAAAAAATAACTTAAAGTCTGCAGCCTGGGTAAAGAAGATTAGGCACGTGATCCCCGATCCGTTGCCAATCTATTTGCTCTTGCCCAAGTCCTTCTTGTGGGGGAACTTCTGGGCAATGCCATAGGGCACATGGGCAGCTATGGTGCCCATCTCAGCAGCACCTTTCACGTGGAACATCTGGTCGTCGAAGTAGATGTGCGGCCGAATCTTCTCCAGCATAGGGCCTTTGGGGGCCCCAGCCAGGAACATGGCCTCGTCCGTCTCCAGGCCCCAGGCACGCAGGGTCTTGAGGGCCCGGATGCCCGAGCTGGCTGCGCTGCGGGCCGTCACCAAATAGGTGCGAATAGGGCAGTCCAGCCGGTGGCCCTTGGCATAGAACTTTTTCTGGAGCTTGCCCAGGGCTTCCAAGAAGCCCTTTAGCGGCCCCTAGTGGTAAAAAAAAAAAACAGCAGTAGCGTGAATGCTAAAACAGCAACACAAGACTGCAAAATCAGATGGGTCTGCTTAAACCCAAGCTTTTCAGACTTCAAACTGTGCAAAAATACATGATTTCAAGGAGATACGCAGGTGATTGCATTCCACATACGTGATCCAGAAGCGTGTTCTCATGTTCCTTCTCGTGTTCGAAGAACTTGTCAAGGCCATGCGCCTTGAAGATGCGCTCGGACTCGTCGGAGAAGAGCACGGCGTCGCCGTCGAACGCCACGCGCAGCTGCGTCTCCGACACCTCTGTTAACTTCTCCGGTGTAAACATGGTGGCCGCGGCGATGCCTGGGCCGGGCCGTGAGGAGGGAGAGGAATGCATGCGGTCACGTGCACCCACGCACCAGCTTTTGGGAATGGGACATCCGCTTGCACAAATGCAGAGCCACACGCTGACTCACGTGTATACTTGATGGACACTACAGAATGAATTGTACACACGCGTGTGGCACAAAGCCACATGAATCAGTGCCAGAATGGCTCTCCAGAACATCCCAGCGGTCATTCCAGAACATTCTTTACTAATGATTTTTACTCAGTTTAAATTAGGCTGTTGAATGTCACACTGTATGCAGATTCAGTGGAAGCTGAGATGGTTTTAACTTGAAATAGTACAGGTGGTATCACCGGGAAGTTTTGTAAATCTTAACAGATTAAATACTATTTTCCTTAAAGGTCCAGATCACAAGTGAATGCTAGTCAACTGATAGCCTCTGAAAGCTGCTGGGTCGACTCTAGCAGGAGATTGAGGGACAGTTTTTGATACTTTGCAGTGGGCACACTCACCTTCTGCCAGTGCTTCTCGAACCTTCTCGGAGTCTGCAGACAGGTACAGGTTGGTGTGGAAAGACTTCAGGTACCCAATGGGGTTGCTGCCTCCTGTCATGCAGAACCGCTCGATGAACAGGTCTGTGGAAACATGTCAATGATTAGCTAGATGGTGAATTACAGCTGAAACTTTCACCCTAAATCTGTCATGACAACAGAGTGATGGGACAAATTAGGCTTCCAGACCCATGGTGGTTGGTAGTATCCTGAAATAACTAATCAATCCTGATGCTAAATGAGGCTTCAAAACTCGTGGTGGGTGGGATTATCCTGAGCGCGAGCACTGATTGGTTAGTTAGGGATACTCCCATCCACCATGGGTTTTGAAGCCTCATTTAGCACATCACTACAAGGACCTCCTTCCTGCTGCCCAAAAATAGGGTCCTTCAGGGGTTAAGTGACAACTAAACTTCCAGCTTTCAAACCTCAAAGATGTTCAGTGCTGAATTATTCATTACAAATGAGAAAAATCATAAATGTTCTATAACTGTATATCCAGGTCAGATACAGGGACACCTCCAACAGGATGTCAGTCCATCTGAGGGCACACACCCTATGGGCAATTTGGAGACCCCATGCCTAACCATGTATGTTTGGACTGTGAGAGGAAATGCAAATGCAAGGCAAACATGCAAACTCCACACACAGAGCGGCAGCAAAACCAAACACCCAATGAGCTACCATGCTATTCATGACAAAGACATTTTTAAGCTATTTAATTTCAAAATGCTCTGTTGTGCTTTAAACCACCTCCCTCAACAGGACAAGCCTGCCTCCCGCAGAGTCCAGTGGGACAAATCAGCCAAAGGCTGACGCACAAGAGGCCCGCCCTGGTGCACGGGGCAAAGAGTAGCCTACCCCCCCAGGACCACAAGAACCCCCAGGGAGGAAAGCGGGGCAAGACACTGTGTGGGAGTCAGACTGTGCTTTCTTCAGTGAGAACTGAGAAAAGGAGCTGAGAAGAAACTGCGCTGCATAGTGCCCCTACAGGATATTAAAGAACTTACCATTAAACCTTTGAAATGATAATTTTACTGACTTGCTTAATGCATGTCAATAATGCAGGCAGCACAGTGGTTAAAGAGTGGATCATGCAACCAAAAATGGGCCTACACAGGGTGTACCTTCTCTGAAGGGATATATCTGGTACCTTTGAGATTAATGCATAACATTTATATTTAAGTGGAGATGACCTTTTTGGGCTATTTTGAACTTGTTTTCCATTAATGGAAACATGTTGTCCTGCATAGCCAATGAGAGTCTTGTTTGCTCTTGCATTAAATATGTATAAATATAAGCCTATATATATGCATATATATACACACTTTCATGAGCACAGTAGTAGTAAGAATGAAGAGTTAGTCGTAGTCGTAAATAGACAATTTCCATTATTTGTTTTTGTTTTGGAAACATGCTCGGGGGGTATTCAGGATCTGAATCTCAACAAATCCTGAAATCAGGATTTCAGTTTTCTCCAATCCAAATTTAGGTTTAACCACAGGATTTGTTGAGCCCACTTTCTGGAATACCCACCAAGTCAATATATAGAAGTCAGTGTCTTGCCAAAGATGTTTCATGTTTGAAATATGCAGCATGAAATATGTGTTTATAGCCATGTCTGGACTAAACAGACAAAAAACTAAATTCACTCTGATTTGACCAGATTTTGTAACATTGCAGCTCAAAGGGAAAATTTGCATTAATTATGTATAGAAGTGAGCAACATCCTCAATGAATACACTGTGAGTTTTATAAGATCACACATGCACATCAGTATGTAATTGGTATGTTGTCAGTAATGGGTAACATCTTAGGTTAATTGACCAGTGCTAATAAGTTACCTCCTTTTATGAATTACCCGATTGTCTTTCTGAGAAGCAACCTGGACACAGATTGCTGTCATCCAGAATGTTTACGACTTGTTACCACGGACAAATTCAAAAATGTTGATAAGCATATGACAATATGACAATGCTGAGACAGGAAACTCTGCTACAAGCTATCAAAGGTGATTCTGGTCTTCAGAAACTGTATTTGACTGCCTGTCCTTCCCACACAAACTTCATGACCGTTGACCCGATGTCCACTTTCCTGCCGCGTCCTGTGATCTGTCCAGCCAACCCCCCCCCCTCCCCGCCCCCCCCCCCCGCCCCCGGGCCCTCCCTCCAGGCCCAGACGGCACCCCACCCCCG
>JAACJT020000038.1:10989352-11017488 GCA_009936485.2 Gymnarchus niloticus | reverse complement strand
TTTTGTCTGCCCGGCCCCACCCCACAACATTGCAGGCCGGTGCGCCGGTGTCCACCTTCCCGCCGCTTCCTGGGAGCTGTGCCGCCCCCCCCCCCCCCCCCCCTCCCTGGTGACCAAAGCTTTGTTCTGTATGAGAGTAGCTAAAGTCTGCACCTCCCACCCCTCCAAGGAGCAGACCCAGCTGCCCCAATCCCACTGCACCCTTGTATGAAAAGGCCACTACTGTGAAGATGAAACGTGGAAGCTGGCTGCCACTGAGGGGAGCAGATTGTTCCATTTGCGGACGGGAGCTTGTATAACGGGGGGTGGGGTTTAATGGGTAGACCACCGAACAGTAGCATGGTCTACGAGCTTCCACACAGCCGAAGTCTTCCATGAGTCCAAGTGTTGGACAAGTTCCTAACCGCACTCTCGACCCTTAGGAGGCCATGGAGTCTATCTGTAGGACACAAGCTCAGCATGAAGTGTATGGCAAATAGCCGAGTGATCCTGTGTGGTCCACAGGACTGTTTTCAAGCCCACAGCTGATTTGAGCAGGCGTCTCACTGTACTTGTTTCACCCGAACCTCCTTGGACAAAATACTTCCAGTAAATCCGTACCATAATGATTGATTTTATCCCTCCATGAAACTAGCAATTCTGTGTAAATTCCCAGCTCTCAAATATGAAGTGATGAATAGTGTTTAATTATTACATATGCAGAATGCTATCCATTTTCACCATACAGTGTGAACCTGGGTTCTATTGCAGGAAGCATAGTGTACAAGGCTGGGGACACCCTGGACAGTCTGTCACAGAACTGAACCCACATGAATTAATATTTTAAATTATTCCAGGTATTTAGAAAGGTTGAACCTCTCACTAATCAAAGGTAATCCTCTTCAAAACATGAAACCCATTTGTTTCTGCCCTAACAACAAAACAATCAAAAATAGAAATGTGTAGCTTAGCAAAGGGCAGTTTGGGTCATTATCAGTTAACTCCCTGAACTCACTGTGGTGATTGATGGTGTTGATGAGCCTCACCCCCACATGGGCGTGGTTGTAGGTCACCAGCACGATGTCGAAGAGCTCCTCACTGTCTGGGTAGAGCTCTCGCAGCCGCGCGTTCACTGCCTCCAAGGCCTAGGGCAACCAGAAGAAAGTGGGGAAGTCCTTACAACAACAGCAACCAGCTTGTAAATAATGTCATGGCATGTCTTTGGGATGGGACATTATAATGGTTTGGCT
The DNA here is from genome assembly GCA_009936485.2 of Gymnarchus niloticus. Classification (NCBI taxonomy): domain Eukaryota; kingdom Metazoa; phylum Chordata; class Actinopteri; order Osteoglossiformes; family Gymnarchidae; genus Gymnarchus; species Gymnarchus niloticus. Next base: position 11,016,259 of record JAACJT020000038.1, on the reverse strand, counting down.
TGGCTGAGGTCAGTGTGTGTGGGTGTACATGCGTGTGGGTGTGTGCAGACACGTTGTTTACCTTGACGAAAGGAAAGGCGGGCCCAGGTGCGAAGGGCTCGTTCTCATGCTCCACCTGATACTTAAGGTAGTCCTCTACTCCTTTCTCCCGAAACACCTTCTCCTCCTTCTCTGTCCTGAAGAGCACCCGCGAAGACACGGCGATGGTGATGGCATTCTCTGGCTTTGGCTGGAGGGAGCAAAGACGTCAGTGAGGGACAAACTGAAAGCCCCAACACATGGCTCCCTCCCTCTGAGCTGTCCTTATGAGTGCCAAGAACCTCAAACAGCAGATGACTGATGTCAGCCGTGGTAGATGAGGAACTACATGTTACCTTGTCAGCATGTTTTAAGATATGACTAAGTTCCCTGAAGAACTTATGAAAACTGAAAAGAACTGTGTAGTAGAAAATCAGTATCAGTGCGATATCAGCTTACTTTTCCAACCTATTCCTTCACACTTTATGCTGCCTCTAGCCTTACCCTCATTACCTGCAAGGCACATTTGCAAATTTTGTGTCTCTTCTTCAGGTGGGTCCTCAAATGAGACTCTGCAGGTAATTAGTGCCTTACAGAGCACCAATATTGAAAGTCACTTGATTCACCTTCCCAAAAATAGCATTGAGAATGTAGTATGTCTTATATTAAAGGACGTCCAGTTGGTCATAAACATTAGGAGGCCTCAAGACCAAGATACCTCTGAGGAACACTTTCCCAGATGCTTCGCGTGTGAAAAAAAAAAAAGTGCCACTGGTGTAAAACGAGACCTGCAGCGACCAGGGCCTGGGGGGGTGGATAACAGGGCAAGCTTGACATTCCAGATGGGGCAACTAACAGCCTGTTAGTCACCCACCACGGGGCAGCCCTGGGAGGCTAATTATAGATGTGTGGAAGGCGATGTACTGTGAATGTGTAGATGGCTGAACAGGATTCGGCCATATCGCACAGAACAGAGAGGACAGGCGATCACACAGGGCGAAAAGAGACACACGGAAACAACACACTACCATTCATACTTCTGTAATCAGCGGCTTAGGCACATGCTGTTTTCCCATAATCCCGTGATGTTATGACCCTTCCATGTACACACTTAATTAGATCATTTTCACGTTATTAGAACGTATTTTTATAATAGCACAATTTTATATATTTCATGTGGAGCTTGTTGAGCCTTTATACTATGCAAACATTTTCAATAAGGAAGCTGCTTGAGAATGTTAATGGTCACAGATCTTCCATGTTAGGAATGCACTAAAACAAACAAAGAAGCATGTATTAACTCCAGGTTTATCAGACATTGCATGGATGTCTCCAAATGTTGCTCTGGTGATACTTACAAAGAAGATGCCTCCCTCCACCTTCCTGGCTTGTCGCACTGCGCCCTTCAAAATGGACAGGTGAGATCAAAGTTGGGAAGTCACTTACTGAAATGCCACTGGTGACTCAGATGAGAACAATCATCTGATGTACCTGGAGAACGCATTACTGGTACGTTGTTAGTTGAGTGGTTTTGATGTTATTTTATATCATGGTGCATTACTCATATAAATGACTTGGTTAACTAAAGACCACGAGACTGGTAAAATTGGAAAGATCATTCTACATTAAGGATTAGGATATTTACTTTTGTTTACGGAGACAAAGAAAATAAAGCAGCAGATAAAATGTCTTGAGCGTAGAGGAGACCTGATCAATTGATGAGCCATTTCATTACATGTCGCATGTCATCTGGTGACTTTCAGATCCACCAGTATATGCTTAACCATAGGATCATCACGGCGTTCGGAGATGGCCTACCTCAAACTCACAGACATCTGGCCCAAAGAAGCATTACCTTCTTTTCAGATGAAAATCGTGTCTCATTTGATGAGATATATCTGGTTCTGTTTTATATACAGTTGTGGTCAGAAGTTTACATACAGTCATCATGGGCATGAATGGCATGGAAATTTTGGGCTTTTAATGATTTCTTTGAACTGTTCTTTTTCCAGGGTGGAATGATTGTACAGCCTACATTTTTAATGACTTTAAAAAACAAGAATTTGGTGCACAACTTTGAATTTATTTTGGATTTTCTCTAATCCAATACGGAAAAACTTTGCTGAAGTGAGACACACATTATAAATGACAGCCTAAGTCGCTGTTAGATGGAAGGTCAGAGAGGGTAAAATCGACCTTAGGTTCAATGATTTATGCAGAGTTATCAAAACACTAAAGCTGAATACTGAACAAGGAGAATTACAGAGGAAACTGCTCATTGATCAGACATTTTCAGTGAAGTCAGAAGCAAATTTTTAAGCAAAACTAAAGGAGTAAATACAGACACAGCCAACTGTTATGTAAACAACTAGCCGTCCCTGTGTATATCTGGTATATAGAAGAGAGAAGCTCTTGTGGCTATTTATAGACTTGGAAGGTGCAAGGACAGCCTGTGAAAAGTACAGAATCCGCTGGCCAACGAGGTGAACATTAAGTTATGCATTGTGTTTGTGTCATACACGTTTCACACACCAAATCGTACTTCACAGAATCAAGGTGTCTTCTTATTCTTGAACTTCCACTTAGCATGGATATTTCATGCAAGATTAAATTTCATATGCAATATTAAAAGTGACACAAACATAATAGCTGTCTCCTTTGTGAGTAACAGAAACAAGTTTGAGGCACTTTTGTGTGAAGGCAGCATGTGTAATGTATAGTTTTCTTTTCTAGTATTTTGTAGGGAAAGGTATCTCAGCTAGCTTTATATTTATCTCAAAAACACACATTAGTCAAGTTTATATATAGTACAGCCACTGACACCATACAGTTTATTGAATTTTAAGAGAGAGCTCTTGGTGCACAAATACGTTTCCACCATGAGAAACCTGAGAGTGAATCATGTATTTTTCGGTCCATTCGGATTGAGTGTGATGCCACTCGTCCTCTCGTTTACAGATTCACCTGCTCTAAGCTAACTGATCTGAATTAAAGCTGCAGCTGATGCAGCTCAAATGGAATTATCTTCCCACTTATAGCTCAGTGTTTAGCTGGCACCCCAGCTCTGGCCTGGGGCACTGCTGTCATCTGTGTTTCTCAGAAAATAGCAGTAACCCTCCAGTCGGAATTCAGGAAGTATATTGATAAGTACCTCAGGCAGCCAATTGCTTTCCACGGTCAACCTAGGTCATAGAGATCCGTCTATTAATCACCTTAAATCCGTGTAGAACCCTGTCACAATCCCTTCTAGACAACACATAGCAGAACTGTAGATGGACACCGAAAAGAATAAGTGATACTGAACCTGAATCATGGTCAGAGGTGTTTCTGTTTGTTAAACTGAGAGAGCAGGAGTGTCCTGAAGAAATGGTTTGATCGGAAAGGTGTCAGCATAATGACCCACATGCATGTTCAAGATGTAAACAATCATTAAGCAATCTCACCGCTGTCCTCCTCACCACAGCACATGTAGCACATCACTTTATGAACTGCAAGCTTTTAAAGAAATGGGAATAAAGACCGTGGCAACACACGGGGATTAGAGTGCAACTCACCGATTTCGGCTTCTTGGTGGAAGTGTTATGGTTGTACAAGTCCTTCGGCTCATCCCATGAGCTCCTGCTGTCTCCATTAGTGGCAGCATTAACAGGGGGACAGACCGTGGTGTCCAGACCAGTGGCAGCATTCTCTGAGTTGAGGCTCATGGTATTTCTGTTTATTCATTCACTGTACCACAAATTCCTCTCTCCCTGTCTTGGAGAGCTTGGGTCAGCGTTCACTCCCGCTCCCTGACCGCTTACTCTCAGAAAACTTTGTACCCCAGGGTTCCCCAGAAAAGGTTCCTAGTACTCTCCTTGATTCCAAAACATGGAAAGCATGTCTTGTTATAGAGACCAGGATGTAAGACGATAAACTCTGTCTGTGTCCCGATGTATGTGGCTGCCTGGTCCTGTCCTTTCGGCTTGCTATCTGCTCCCTCTGTCACGTGGTGGCAATGCCGTCACTCTCTCTCTCTCGTTCTCTCTCACTCTGTACTGCAGTGAGATGCTCATACAGACACCTTCAAAGGAATGGCAACCTGCCCACACTCCATGCTGGTAAGCTTTCATGCCTGCATGTTGTTTCAGATATTTGCCGGCAGTAGCCATCAAACATAAAGCAACCTTCGGAATACTCCCTAGACAACAACTGTCTCTCTCATGCCGATCACTGCACCAGGGCAGTCATAGCTCATTATTTATGCCAAAGGTCCCTCACTAGAGGGTTTATGTTACATTAATTAGATATGTCTCATGTTCCCTGCTCACTGTCGTTGAGCTATACTTTGATATGTCAAACACTGTACTATTTATTACATGATTTGAAAATGACTCCATCTGGTTAAGCGAAATTAAAATAGTTTATCAGAATGTCAGTAGATGACAAATTTTCAACAACTAAAGAACATTTTACTTAGAAAAATTGGGAAAAACTATCGGATGATTTCTTGCTGAAAGTTGTTAATGGATCACTTCATGTTTGTGAAAATGTCCTCCAGAGCAAAAGGTAGTTATTTAAAAGAATCCATCTTCTGACACCATATTCTTGTTTGGTTCGTGGGGGGCCCTGGAGTCTATCCCAGATAGCACGAGAGGTGAGGCTGGGGTTCACTTTGCATGAGATGCCAGTCTATTGCAGGGCACATACACTAACGGCAATATAGAGATTCCAGTTAGCCTAAGTGCATGTCTTTATACTGTGGGAGGAAACTGGAGTATTCAAAAGAAACACAACACAAGGAGGCCATGCGAACCCAGGATGTGTGCAGAAATAGTGGTAGCCACAGAGAGAACGTATATTATTTACAACATTATGAAAAGACAAGTTTCAAACTTTAAAACTTTAGTAACTGGGTGAAAGTAATCACACTGAAGATGACAGCAGGCATTTTGCATCGTGACTTTTCAAGGCAGCAATGGTGTGACTAATGATGGGACAAATGAGACTTCAAAGCCTGTGATGGGTGGTAGTATCACCAGCAATTGACATTGATTGGTAGTTTTGGATACTACCACCCACCAAAGGTTTTAAATTGTCATTTTGTGCCAGTATTGATTGGTTAGTTCAGGATACTCCCACTCATCATGGGCTTTGAATCCTAATTTAGTGCCTGCATTAATTGGTAGTTCAGGATATTCCCACCCACCATGAGAGTTGAAGCCTCATTTATCCCCAGCATTGATTGGTAGAGGATACTCCCACCCATGACAGGTTTTGAAACCTCATTTTTCCCATCACTAGTTATAGCCAACTGCTATGCAGCACTGAAATTCTTACCTCAGACTGTTGCCCATTGGTCTGTGGCAGTGCTGCTAATAAAATACACACCCTTGCACACAATGATTCTGCCGCCCTCTTCTGGATAAGCTGAGATATGACATCCACAGCAGGAAAGATCTGTGAAAATCAGCAGGTGAGCTGTCAGCGTTTTGACTGCATCCTGGGTGGGTTGTATGGAAAAGCTGCAAGGGTAACCCTACACTCCATCTGCTATGGAGAGAAGTACAGGTTACAGCAAGCCTCACGGCATACAGCTTACACCATGCATTAAGAGGTATGGACCGAGGAGATACAGCTGGAATAGCTGCAGTCACAATCTGAGCTACAGACAGAATTAACAGCTGACTGTGTAAACTCTGGTGGGCTGTATTCAGAAGACCATTCCAGAAACAGCAGGTGTACCAAAAAAAAACAGTCATGGGTATGATCTATTTTCAGAAGTGGTGAGTCTCAGTCTGTGGTTAAAAATGACAACAGAAGTCGGCAGTATGGCCTATGGTCAGATTTGTTATCTCCAGTCAGAAGGGTTTTTCTTCAAGATATTTCTTCATTTAGTCAGAAGTATGACTTGAATTGAGAGATACTATTAACTACAGTAAGGACTGACATCAGTTCTATGGGGTATAAACAGCAGTCATATTTCAGAAGCCGGAGGCATGGCTGAGGCATAACATGAAGGGGAGGGGCCAGAACCACAAGAGGGAGGAGTAATAATCACAGTGGGGAGGAGCACAGATGTCTGCATTATCATAATCAGGCTACAGCTTATCCTTAGCACTTCATAAAAAGAAGGAACAAAACAGAAGACACAAAGCTTGCCAAGCTGTTTCACAGACATACATGTTTTTAATTCTATACATAATAAAAATAAATACACATTTCTTTGTTCTATGAGGCATACTATAACAATTAAAAAAATCTCTTAACCTGATCATAAAACCAGACATCACAGCACGTAAACAATGCAAAACAGAATCATATTGCACAGGCACAGTGCACAAATTTGCAGGGTCTTCCTCACTTGACTATTTGCACCGTTAGATGCTTCTATTTAGTTTATCATAACAGCATTTTACTGAAATACATCAATGCTTGACTGCTTGTTCCAGAAGGCAAACTGCAGTCACATCATGTTAGTCCTAATGTGTTCCCATCAGAAGTTAGTCTTTGGTTCAACAAACAAGATGGCATCAGATGATTGGAGACGCCAATGACACCATTGACACAAATCTACCGCTCTCTGTACTTGACCCCAACCATGAAGACCAAATGGACAGTTTCATGAGATCCACAGATGCTGACTGGAATTGGGATATGAGGAAAAATCTGGGAGAATGACTGAGATCAAAGCCCCATAATGGTGAGGGAGATACATGTTAGACCAACCCCAGTGGATACCAGAGCTGCATATTAATTATATCCTGGAGGTCTGTTACATAGGGCAAAAACATGGCCAGATACATTTTGATAGCACAATGTGTCCATAAGATCAGTGTTTAACTGCAACATCCTTCTTCTTTCCTAGTGTTATGTCCCACACAAAAGCAGAGTCCACTTTTGTGAAGTGATGCAACAGAGAAGTGATCCAACTGGCAAGTTACTACCGCCTAATGCTGAAGACTAGCAATGGGGAATTTCACAGTGTAGCCCATTAGCCTAGAACACGTCTTTGGACTGTGGGAGGAAATTGGAGCACCCAGAGGAAACCCACGCAGGCATGGGAAGAACATGCAAACTCCACACAGAAAGGCCCCAGTTGACCACAAGTTTTGAACTTAGAACCGTCTTGCTGTGAAGCGGCAGTGTTACGTCATAGCCACCATGCCGTACTTAACTGCAACATCCTGTGTTTATGATTACTCATATTTGAGGTTTAATTCAATCATTTGATGATTAAATGAATGGAGAAACAAGTCTTATATAATGGAGCCAAAATCTTTGTTAAAAGATCACGTCCCTAGATTGTGATAAAAAAGGAGGCATAAAACACATCAAAATTCATAAACACGATAAATCATTCCTATTGCTAAAGATGATATTACAAAGTACAATAAATGTCCACAAAACTACCACAATTAGATCATTTAAAAATGTCAGTTTTGCTTTTACTGCAGAATAAATGCATTCACATAGTTCAAGAAAACAGATTTAACGTCAACTTTAACTTCAATTTCAGATTTAACTTTAACTTCAGAAATATCCTGATTCAGACTTGCTCTCTACTTCTTCACTTTCATTGGTGTACAAGCTTTGAGACATTCTCTCCAAAGACCAATGTCTCTAAAACACATTGGTGAACAGTACATTGTGTTGTATGTAGCACAAGAAATTAGTGTCACACAAAAGCCATCGTCGGGAGAAAGTTTTTATAGCCTTTTCCACTATGCTTGAAAAGTATCTGTGTTTTACTACATTGTTTTTATAACAGAATTATTTAACAACAGATAATACTGGCACTATTGCTATGTATTTCACTGCAGTGAATAATTGATGAGGTGAAGGGGATTGACGATACTGCGACTGTTTCCACGGCGTTCCCATATGCACAGCTGTACAGCAAACTGCCACAGCCCGCCTTTGGCTTCTCTCTAATCTGTCAGCATGAACCAGCGAACTTCACTGAAGCGGCACACATGTGGACAGTGAGGGGACACTTGCTGCCTGCTCTCGTACACAACACTTGTTGACTTTCTGGGGGGCGTTCAAATTTATTAGATGATCCCTTTGAGAAGAAAAAATTATACCCCTAAATAACAACATGGAATGACCTGTATAATCATCAAAAACAATGAAAATTTCAACACTTAATATGTATGGAATACACAGGCATTGCACCAGGTAAAGAAACAGCATGCAGCGCATTGTCCGCTAACATTACCATGACATTAACATACTGTTAAAATGTATGGGATTGCGTATATTGTTTCAGGGAGAGTGGAATAAACAACATCATATTTTCTAATATAATTTTGACCCCTGATCACCGAATTGCTTACAGTTTCAAATGTCTTCAATATCACATTCCAGGTGAATTTTCCTTGCCATTTCAATATCAGCCATCAATACACTCAGCATCCGGGGTAAATTATGAAACACTGAGACTATATTAATACACTTTCTTTTTTAAATAATATAAATGCCGTCTCAGTAATTTGTAATCCTGAAGCTGGAAGACTTCTCCAGTCACAACTAGCTGCATCACAAGAACGTCAAGTATTATATTTGCCACAATTAATCTGCAAGAGTGTGGAGGGGTTTGGCGTCATTCCCAGAGCAACTAACTTCAAAGTGGTTATAAACGGTGTACACAGATTTACCATGAAAATACAAATTAGATTGGACGGAGGAGATGCTAGAACAGTAATTTCCAGAATCTATGAGTTGAGGTCGTCATCCATTTTATGCAGAAAAAATTGACTACCTTGACAAGAGCCGCCTTCTGCCCCTAGGTGGCGGTGCGATCTACTTTTTTATAACAACCACTACTGATGTCGCTATAGAGATATAAATCCAGTATTGCCATTTTTGTTTTTAATCACGCCGTTTACTTAGGTAAAGATTTCTAAAGAAAATCATTCCAGCTGCCAAGTTTTGTTAATGAAGTAAAGTCTCTCTGCAACTCTTAATAGTGTTCGACAGCCCCACAATGAAATAATGAAGGTGAAATACACGTCCGGAATATAATACACAAACTTCAAGATTGGTAATTTGTACGAGTATACGCCAATAAATGAAAAGAAAATTATACGACACTGAGAAATTATTTAAAAAACAATATCATCCCCAGACATGAATACCGTTCTCTAGTAATTCTCAGCAAATATATGAGAACTAGCTGTATGCAACATTTACTAACCCCCCGTCACCCTCTTCCCGGCAGGCCCGGCCCCCGGAAAATGCATCTAATCCCGGTGAAAACGGTGACAGAACGGTCACATATAAAGGTGAAGCTGCACACACCACCTGCTATGGCTATTAGATTGACGCACACAACACTGGGAGACTGCGAAAGCTACCAGCGTTCGGTACATACTGCTACGTGATTTGCGCGCTCATATCGCAAACGACGAGAACAATTAAGACACTTAATGACCGTTTATGCTCTTTCAGCAGCACGTGTACATGCGGTATACACACTGTACATACATGTACGCACGCACGCGCGCGCACGAGCCGCTGCCACTTGTATGAAAAGTACTTGAAAAGCGTAACATTTACATATACATATTATATATTTATACATTTATCCATCTTACACCGCATATCCTAGTCTGAATTGCGGGTTTAGACATTTTTATTTATATATCTTATTATTATCCACTTACAGTTAAGTACCTTATACCCACAGAAGGTAAAGACATCTTTTGATATAAGGAGAGACCTAAGCCTTCATATAAACACAGCACAAAGCCATCATCATTTTTAGAAGTGCTTGTGGCACATTCTTTACTGTTCTTTAAACTACAGCTATACAACACTTTTCACGTATGCCACACTTAACATTTAGCTCCAAAATTTGCGATCAGTAGCAATTTGTCTCATCCTCTTATTGCACTGATATTAATTGCTTTTTGCCAGTAAGAAAATTGCTTTTTCCCACGTGAGAACTCGCATTCTCTCACCAAAGTGAATATTTCTGAATCTGCAGTTGTCCAGGCCTACAAAAATAACATGGCTATTTATTTACTCAGTTATATTTTTATATATATTTCCTCTTCAGGAGAATGTTCTGCACTGCTGTTTTCCAGTAGCTGTCAGAGTGCTCCAGCGAGGTGCTTGATAGGGGTTCGGCAATCTGTGGAAACCACAGGACTCCAGCATTTTGAGAAGGGGAGGAGAAAATAATTTGACTAACCCAAAAGAAATAAACACACTGTCTATACAAGTCATCAAAATGGTTAAGCATGAGAAACTTGTTCCAAAACTTTAGCAGATGCAACAAGCTAACAGCAGGCCTGTGTGACCAGTGCCAATCTTTCAGGGCTCTTTCGCCAAGTGGGCCTTCACTGTCTCCTAATGTGGAACATCATCACCATGACAGTCTTGAACAGTGAGTTTTGCCTCAAATACAGACACAAGAATCATAATTTGGGGACAGTTTAGGGAATTATTTGAGTTGGATTTACATTTACACGGCTGGCCAGTTGGAGACGAAGGATCCAGTCACACAGCAATGAGGACAGTCAGGAGCTCCCTGAGTTGGGTGTGCCCTCATTCAATATTTAGGGTTCAAAAAGGCCCTGGAATAGGATCAGGTTTGGTGGGCTCCTTCAAAAGGAACAGCCTGCCCTGGTAGATGGCTGCTTCACAGCCTGACAGCTAGAGGAAAACAGGTACTTCTGTAAAGGTCTTCCTGTGTGTCACGCTCACTTTTCAGTTCAACACATTCACTATTCTGTTACCTCCCCTTTACTACCCATTCACTCTGCATCATCCCTCCTGCTGTGCACCCCTCCCGCCCCTATAGAAGCAGTCTCCATGCTAGCCCCCCTTCCCCTCTTTCTCCCCCCATCCCTACTTCTGCATGTCGCACTGCAGCAGGAGCACAATGGAGGGGTCGCTCCTGGCTGCCTCTTTGAACTCCTCCAGTGTAATCTCATCATTGTGGTCCTTGTCCATCTTGCTGAAGATCTTGTCCACGCGCTGTTGAGGGGTAAGCCCATCCTCGTTCATCCGCATCATGATCACAGTACCCACCATCTTGTAGATGGCCTGGGTGAGGTGGGGGGGGTGGGGGGGGGGTGGAGATGGAACAGCCAAGAGTCAAATCCATTGAGTTGGAGACTCACGGGTGCCTCAGAGATAATTAGCAAATGAAACTCACCACTCTGTGATACGGCAAAACAACTTGACCATGCTGAGATTGACTGCCCTCACAAAAACTTGTCTGCATCAACACCTTCATCTGTTTTTAAGAACATCACTGCACATTTGCAACCGCTCAGAGTTGCTCTCTAGATATTCCACGTTCCATTTCCTCAGAGAATCCATTACCTAAGTATGGGGGGCAGGATTTGCGTCTCACAGCGGTCCCTCAATACATAGTCACACACAGCTTCACACAGGGGAACTCACCTCGATGATCTCCAGCATCTCCATGCGTGTGATCTTTCCATCCCCATCCAGGTCGTACATATTGAAGGCCCAGTTGAGCTTCTGCTCAAAGCTGCCCCGCGACGTGATGGACAGGGCACAGATGAACTCCCGGAAGTCAATGGTGCCGTCCCCATTCTTGTCAAATGTGCGGAAGGCATGCTGGGCAAACTTGGAGGCGTCGCCATATGGGAAGAACTGTAACAAAGAGATGATTGCCCCTCCAGCTTGACTTTTGCATCTTTTGTATAACTGAATGAATGTGTTGCGTTCTTTCTGCATGGGCTCTCTGCAGATGTTCAGCCATTTGAGAGACTAATAAACACATCTCTAGATATGGTGAGTTGCATTTTTCTTTAAACGTGAACACAGTGTGTACCCAGCCTACATTTCCATATTCTTCTACAAAATCACAGCAATTCTGCACAATAACTTTAATCCATGTTTCTATATCACTGCTGTAAAGCTGTAGACAATTACCCACAATTATTTACCAATGAACACCAGGACTGCTGCAACCACAACTTGGAGTGAAGCCTTTATTAAGCAGAGTGGAAATGCCAGGCATTTTGGCATCTGAAACCAATTTTCACGTCCACCTGCAGCCAATCAGAAGAACCCTCACCTTGACATAGAGCTGCTGGAATTCCTCCAGGTTAAGAATCCCGGTAGGGCAGTCCTTCAGGAATCCCTTATACCACTGCTTCAGCTCCGCCTCATTGAACTCTGTGTTTTTGGTGAGGTCATCCAGAACCTCAGGTGCTAGTTTGCTGTTGTGCTTCCCCATGGTCCCTACGCCAAAGGCAGACAGCATGGGCAAAGTAGACACAGGGCCAATAAGACACTGTAGACTGGTACATGTTAACCCAATCAGTTAAGATCCATGAATCACATTCCAATCTACAGCGGTGGCATAGGGAGATTTCATAGTGCTAGAATGTTCACTGACAGTAATTTCTGAATATTATAGAATAACAGCCAGCAAGGAAACCTGCTGATGTTTTCTTTGTGCTTGTTTTGGTGTTTTTAATTAGAATATAATACTATTCAGCTGCATTCACATAATTTTGACTGAAGCAACTTACATATGTTATGGCTCCAGTTATTACACATGTATGTCTTATTTTCTGGATTAGCATGCAAAGAGATTGTAAAGATAGAGACCTGTGACTCCAACCTGTCTGTCTAAGTCTCAGAACGATGCACAGAATAATTAAAGGTAAAATAGCAGAGACCCTCTGGAACTCAAACCCACACCCATTATAACATGTGCCATCATAAATCTGAGTAGCTCTTGTTAGCCAAGAGGAAACACATAACAAATTACAGCATGTTAAACACGCTTGGTGGTTTTATTTTATATGTAAACAGATCACATAAAATAAGTTAAACATTTCGTTTTGACTATTTTTAATTGTCACTCTATGGGCCATACAGGCAGGCACACGTGTTACCAGAGCAAACACAAAACCATAAATGACTGGACTGAAGCCATCTTTTGTCATATAATATTGAGTTGCAACTCTGGCGTATGTTTAGTCTTGTTAAACTTGGGGCTGAAGTCAGAGAGGAATATTCTGCTGACTTTCTTCTCTGTAGAGGCTGACAGTATAATCAGCACTGCCTTTTAAAGAGAGTTGAAGGCAAACAATTCTAGAATTTTTGAGCACTGACCGGCTTTGATTACAGTGTTTAGAGGTCTTAAGGGGCAATTGTGGCCATTTGGAGGAAACATTGTCGTCTTGTATCGATCCAGAGTTCCAGTCCCAGAAGCACGTCTACGGATGTCACATTTGAAATAACTAACGGTGTGATCTTTTCGTTCACTGTTCTCTGGAGAAAATTCAAGATTATTGTGTTTCATGAAAAAAGACTGAGCCCCCCCCATATCCAGACACAGATTCACAGGTAAAAATCCTCCGAGGCTGAGCCATGTTTGCAGAATAACACCAACGGTGGCTTGTGGAAAGCAGCAATTGGACTGAATCAGACTGGACCAAAGAAAATCAGTTGGCTAAGGACACAGTCACCTCCATCGGCCACCATGCGCTGCTGAGACAAAGCCAGGGTCTGACTTACTTGTGTCCCCTGTGCTGCCTACCCTGCCAGCTTGCTACCATCCCACCATGCTTCGCTGACTCCGAGTGGTCACTGCATGCATTGCATCTCATGCATAGTGGCAGCCTTTACTAAACAAATCCCTTTAGCTGCTTAGCTACTTATCTGCCGCACCTGCTAATTTTATCCTATTTTTTAATGCCCTTGAAAACATTATGTTCTTGATTTTTTTATGTTCTCGCCAGTCTATGCAATGTTAACCTCTGCGCACTAGCAAAAATCACCGCAGTGTATGAGGAAGCATCAGTGAGTGAGGAGCCTGAGTGTGCGAGGACACTGTGGTGTGTGAGGAAACCATGGCGAGTACTGGAACCGCAGACCAAGGTTCTCTGAGTCAGCAGCCAGGACCCCAGCCTGCCTTGCAGCTTCCTGGGGCCACAGGCTGCTGTGACAGCATGAAGTCAGCGCAACGGCTCCCTGTGGCTGGGCCTGAGAGTTACACTGAGAATTTAACACCAAAAAAAGGCACGAGCAGAGAATCAGGTTCCACTAGCAGTGCTGGGCCTGGAGAAAGATAGAAGGCTTTGAGTCAGGCATCGGCGAAGCTCTGTTTGCAGTGCATAGGTACCGCAAGGGGCTGTGACACACTGTAGGGCTCCACAGACTTCTCAGCTTCAAGGAAAGTAGCTCCAGAGCCCACCAGAAGCAAGGAAGTGAATTAAGGGTACGTCAGAATGGTTACTGGGTGAATCTGAGTTGCACTCTGAGCTTGTGGGAACTTGTTGTGAAGGTGAAGTGTTTTCCTGTCTGGCCCCCCCCCCCATCTTTCACAGTGCCCTCACAAAGGCCCCCAAACCTGACAGAGCCTCAGGGAGGGTGGACACTGTCCGAAGAGAAGTTAGTGTGGGTGGGTCACGTCATGTTAGACGAGCTTCTCCCACTTCGCATCTCTTCATGAATTTTTACTGTGGCCACCGTAAAAAGATGTTTCCCAGCTTGCATGCCTCTATACATGTGCATTTGACAAATAAATGGCTGAACACACAAACCCCTTAGCAGGAAAATTGTTTCCTGTTTCTGTGTCGTGATACACCAGGGCCTCCTCCTTGTTAAACTGCCCCCCCCCCCCCAAACTGTGTCCTGGATGGAATTGTAACATCCCATCAGCATTTAATGTAAGAGACACTGGTGTAAAGAAATCACTGGTGGATAGAAATCAAGACTTAGTGCAGCTTTGTAAACAGTAATGATTGCTCAAAGGCTCTGCTCTTTTTTCTGATTGGTTACAATTCTTTTCATTCTTCCTACCGATTTGCTTCATGAGTGGACCTGTTAAACTTACCCCATGGTATAAAATCATTCCATGGCCTACTAGCTGGTTCATAATGCTGTACCATGTAATGGTTCCTACACTTCTTAAAGTGATTGGTTTTCATGATGATGTGGCCTAACCATGTAAAGCAATAACACAATTCTGACAGTGGCAAACATCTGCTACACGGTTAGCTCTTAGCATGTTACATATAGGGCAAGAGATCATACCAAAATTTTTTTAGACAACCCCTGCTTTGTGTCCTATCCACCCCGTGAATGATTGATCTGATATAACTTGACCAGCAAACTGGCCCACGTTCAGCTTAGTGATGGCTTTGTTTTCAGTGGTGAAACAGGGCAGTGTGCACATGGACAATGAGGCAAGATTAGCTCAGATATCCTGGGTGTGGTGGATAGCCAGTGTTTTCCACCATCAAACAGGGAGGGCAACTCTCACTTTACAGCTTTAAGACTCTCCCTTTAAGGCTTCAAAACTCTCCTTTTATGTCTTGATGACTCTCCCTTTATGGGTTTAAGATTCTCTGTTTACACCTTTAAGACTCTCCATTTAAGGCTTCAAAATTCTCTTTATACCTTGATGACTCTCCCTTTATGGCTTCAAGACTCTCCATTTACATCTTTAAGATTCTCCCTTTAAGGCTTCAAGACTCTCTCTTTATGCCATGATGACTCTCCCTTTATGGCTTCAAGATTCTTCCTTCACAGCTTCATGATTTTCACTCTTCAGATTCAAGAATCTCTATGTCTATTTATATTGTCAATTTTCCTTGCACATCGTACACTGAAGATTTTTTACCATGTGTGCACTATGTACAGTTTGTAGTCCAGTGGTTAAGTTACTTCTGTCTTTTTATACTGAGTGTTCTGCCATTTTGTTTTTGCTCTGCTGTTATGGGAGATGCTAGGCAGAATTTCATTGTAGTTTCTACAATGACAAATAAAGAATCTTCTTTTACGTCTTTACAGCTTTACAACTCCACCTTTCCGGCTTCAAGATTGTCCCTTTACACCTTTAGGATTCTCTCTTTATGGCTTCAAGACTCTCTCTTTATATCTTTAAGACTCTCACTTTACAGCTTCAAGATTCTTCATATATGACATCTTGACATTCCCTTTACAGCTTCATGACTCTCTTTTTACGGTTTTAACCATCTCCTTTAACGGCTTTAAGACTCTCTCCTTATGGCTTTAAGACTCTTTCGTTATGGCTAGAAAGCTCTCCCTTTATGGACTTGTCACCTCTTCTGTTGTGTGGGGGGATGTTGATGGTGAGTGTTTCCCAAGGTTGAGACTTATAATGACATAGCCTTACTTAGTGCCATGTATTCTGCTAAATCTCTCACTTCTGGTGCCTTCGAATGTGGGATTTCAGACACCTCTAGACTGAACGCTTTGGGACTGTGATTGCAGAAGTACCACAAGAACTGCTCACTTGGTGAAGCATCCTTGTACAAACCATAAAGCGGCAGCTAGTTCTTATGTAATGCCATTAATGAAAGCCACCACTTAAGCAAGTATCCTGGGTAAAACAAGCTTTTGTCTAGGAGTCTTACTCTTTTGAAACGGTTTTTCAAATCTCTGCAGGGGCAACTATCCTACTGTTGCCCAAAAATAACACTGTGATGAGACATTTATTACACAGGCCTGTGAGCTCTTTAAAAGGGTGGCTTTCATTTAAAGAAAGTTCAGATGTTGGCACCAAGTTGGCTCATCTGAAATAAAAAGGGCCAATGACAGTTGCTTGATGTGTGGGTGCAACCCACCCTTTTGAAAAACGCTGTCATGTTGATTGATACCTTCAGTCACTTTGTCTGTCATAAGCCAGCAACATCACACCACATTGCCCAGAGGTGATTGCATGCAAAACCATGGTGTAGCTAGAGGCTCACAACTGACAGGAGAGTAGAAGCCCAGGTTAGATATGTTATGTGTCAGCAGGAAACCCCAACCCTAGGTTACATACTTGTATCTAAACTCCTCTTCCCTGGCTTCTACTCTTTGCCTGTCCTCCCATTGACCTTCAAATTTCCTATTCATGTTTGCGTCATGTTCAGCACGTCCCAGTCTGACCCCATGTGTAATCATAGTGCCTCATGCTTCTGTTCACTGTTCCAAGCGACGGGATTCCCACATGTGGGGGGGCGAACAGCTTTCATCAGCTAAGAGAGACTGGGCGTAACAGGAAGAGAACGCAGTCTGTAAGCCCAGCACTAGTCTGGAAGAACCACAAGCACCCAAGTCCTCAACACAAACACCTTTGGACTCAAGCGCACAGTCTCTGCAAGGGTGCTGTTGTCCTTTTGTGATGGAAAACAGTGGTGCAGTAATAGCACTTTTCACCCATGGACCATGGAGAGGGAGTTCGTTCAGATGGCTGCATAATCGGTTCCCACAGCAACAGGCACCATAGCTTCTAAGGCCTTGTCCAAGGGGGCAAACGTAACCTTGACCACCGATTTCTAAGTCCAATCACTAGCCATAGGTAAGGCAGTACATATTAGTGTACATATTATCATAAAAGAGCATTCTGAGAAATATAGATATATCAAATCTTAGAATCCCAAAAAACTATAATTTGCTTATGGATACCCTATTTTTCATCAGGATTGACAATGGCACAACTCAATAATCTATTACACAAAAATGCAAAATCTGCTCTATAATTTTAAATAACATGAGTTTTAAAACGGGGAAGTGCCTGAAACCATTTTGATTTTTCCCCATGTAAATAGGAGGTCAGGCATGTGTCTCCAATGTTACACGGAGACCCACTTCAAAGGCTTAGCTAGGACTGGCAGTTTAAAGTAATAATGGGACAAATGAGGCTTTAAAACCCCTGGTGGGTAGGAGTATTCCAAACTATGAAGCAATGCTCATGGTAGCCAGCATTGCTTGAGTAGTTCAGGAATACTCCCACCCACCATGGGTTTCAAATAAAACCAGGATTTTGAAGCCTCATTTAGTACCAGCATTAACTGGTTAATTCAGGATACTCAATCAATCAATCAATCAATCAATCAATCTTTATTAAAATAGCACAGTTTCAACCATAAGGTTTACAAAGTGCTTTACAGGCATTTTAAAAAGTAGAGAAATAACATCAATGTCCCCTGGGAAACGGGGCAGGACAGGGTCTCAGGGACTCCCAACCCAGGTCTGCAATTACTGCCACTCCGGGGTATCGCTTTTCGATGGGATAGGTCTTACCACCCACCCACCATGGGTTTTGAAGCCCCATTTGTCCCTTCACTACTTTAAAGGTCAGCTGGGGTGGCCCTTCATAGCCCGTCCTGTTTGCTGACCCGAACAGAAACAAAAAAGCAAAAGCATTAAGGAGATCTATTCCTCTGACCAAGTGCATCCCACCATCCCACCCCTCGCCTGGTAGTGCCTTATGTACCTGTCTGGGAACTCTGAGAGAACAGGACCCAAGGAAACAGCTGGCTGCCTATAGCACCTGACGACCATTGATTCCTTACTGTCTAGGCATGTTTACTCAGCTCTCATAGAGCTTACCGCAGTCCCCAGGTCTGGATATATCATACTGAAACCATTCTCATAGCATCCATCCATCTTCCAAATTCACTTATCTAGGGTCATTGTGAGCCTGCAGCCTATCCCAGGAAACAGGGCATGAGGCAGAGCACACCCTGGATGGCATGCCGGTCCATTGTAGAACACATACACACACAATATTTCACACTGTGGACAACTCGAGAGACCAATTTGCCAAATGACATGCTTTGGACCATGAGAGGAAACTGGAGACCATGCCAACTCATTGCACATAGGGCTGCAGTCGTGGTTTCTTCTTCATTACTAGTGACTTCTAATTCATTTGGTTCTATTCAGTTAAGATAGATGGCCATCTTTGTGTTCAGTCCTCTCCAGAGTTCTCCCTTCACAGCACTCAGCTGCCTGACCTCTGCGCTATCCACTCCTTGACTGGCCGCACGTCACTCCACAGTGCGAGCAAAGCGGCCAGCCGGTCATTAATGTCGCCAGATGGCTACTTATCTGTTCGGCCGTACAGGTGAGCAGAACCCAGGCTTGCTCTGGACTCCTCCACCCTCTTAGAATCACCACCACCCCCTAGCCCCCGTCTCTTCAAAGCACCACAGAACAGTGGTCACTGATCCTCAGGTTTATTGAGCCATTCAACATCATCCAATGGAAAAAATTACCATAGTATCAGCTACATTAGCATGCTGACTAGTATTGTTATTACCCTTCTCCGAAGTAAAATCTGCTGTAACAATTAAGGGGCATTCAAGAATGTACTATTCCACTTCTGATTATTAAGTGGCATTGTATGGTGGCTTAGTGGGTCGCACTGTGTCATCATGCCTCCAGGGCTATGGGCTCAGTTTTACACAGGTAGAGTTTGTATGGGCTCCTACTGGGCATTCCTCTTCCCTCCTGTAATCCAGAAACGTGTGGTTAGGTCATTTCCGGTCTTTAAACGGTCCATGTTGTACACACCATATGGTGGACCGCAGTGTCCCCTCCCTTTTGCCCTTTGCGCCCAGGGACAAGCTCCAGCCTCACTGTGACCCTGTACTGAGACAGCTGTGGAATATGGATAGTGGATTATTAAGACTGCTTAGCAGAACATGTAATCTAAATTTTTTCTACACGGCTTATATCAATCCATCCATCTATCTTCCAACCATTTACCATCTATTTTCCAACTACCTTGTCAGGGCCATGAGGGAGCCTAGAGCCTGCCAGACAGCACAGGTCACAAGACTAGGGTGATACCTTGGATGGAATACCAGTCCATCTTACACAGCTTATAGTTTTATATCATTTTAGATATTTTACCTGAAGCTATTTATGTTAACCACCAGGCTTAAGTGTCGTAGTTGTCATAAGTAGAGGCTACTCACAACTTCAATTGGAAGCCCACATATCAAAGTGCCCATTGGTGGACTGTAAATGAAAAGTGAATGAAAGGATGGCTGCCAGCCAGCCGACAGGAAGTCAGGTCTTGTTCTGTGGTGCTCTGGAGATGCGGGGGGAACATTTGGACTAGGAACACAGCAACCAGGCCTGAGCCAGCTCTCCTGTGCCCCACAGGTCCTCCCTGCTGCCTGAGGACATGATTTGTCATGCCACAGCAGCGACATAATGCCCTGCCCACCACATAAGCTCAGGTTAATAAAATCATGCCCTACCCCTTCCAACACAGCTGGGCCGAGCGCCACTCAGATCATCATTCATCAGTCATCCGACATGCCCCTCCCCATCAGCAAGGAGAACGCGGTTTTGTCTCTGATACTTCCCCCGTGGCCACTGTGTCTCTGTGTTCAACACCCCCTGTTGTCATGAGATCCATCAACAGGCCACGAGCTCCCCTCTGAAAACATGACGTGTACAGCCTCTCCCAGTGGGGCAAAAGGTGAACGTCTCAGGGATAATAGGCAGCAGAGAGAGCGGGATGGGGGACAAAAACAAAGGAGGGGACAATGACACAGGAAAAGAGTCAATGGGCTGTGACATTTTCAAACACAGACATCCACTGGCCACTGACATCGTCCTTCATCAGATTCTTCATCCTCCCAGTCCTGGGATCTCCCAGCCAGCCGCCTGCTTCGGTCTATTTCTGGCCCTCTTCGTTTTGCTCTTTTCTCCAAGGAAAAACCTGTAAGTGATTCCACTGCGGCAGCAGACGACCTTCTCCGTTCCCCTCCCAGAGCTCCGCCGATGTGATGCGCGGGGGAGGAAACATCCAATGTAACCTAGCGCCTCCGTGACTGCACTCTTACCCCACGCATACCATGGGCTCCGTGGGTTGCTGTCCCAGCCGTGGATCACCAGGAAGTGGTGATGAAGGATGCACACGCGGCACTCAGAGCGTTACATCTTAACGATAAGAACAAAATCGCCACTGGTATTCAAAGCGCGAAGACCTCCCGGATTTGCAGCTGGACACTTTTCATTTGCCGTTTACATCTGAGGCAAAGAATTTTTCCCCTTATCTATTCTGCACAAGCGACACACTTTCTCAGACTCTATTCTAAGACCGTGCCCATTAATCATGTCCTCGAGTCAGAGTAGTGAGTCACGCCTTGACAGCACTAGCCATAAACAGACGGATCACAATTACAGGCATGTCGCAGCATCAGTTACCTTGGAAACACCCGCTAATCATTCATCTGCGACTGGATTCCGTTTACGTTTAGCTGTTGTTTATGTTGTTTTATATTCAAGAAATCTAAAATGCTAAAGAAAAACACAACATTTTCAAAAGAGAAAAAATGACAACACAAACTACGAAATAGGTCATTATCGCTTGGGAATCTATGAGTGTATGCTTTGACTTCACTGAGGGGCAAAAATGCTGACCGTAAACCATAAAACGGGTCACTGAGCAAGGGGCTCAAAGAGCATGACACCCTAGACCCAGGGTTGTGGTGTGCAGATGCAAACCTCTCACTTGACCTCATACCTCTGGGATCGATGGTAACCCAATGGCCCTGTCCGTGTGTATCCACACAGAACAGTTTGTCTGCAGTGTCTATCCTTAGGCAAGATCAGACAAATTTATCCACTAAATGGATCTGACAGCTTCTCCTATTATTATAGCACTGATTTATTCTGAATTATGAAGGGACGGGTAGCCCCTTTCAAAGCGGGTCACAAAAGGGCCATAGATACACTGAGGCAAAAACAGTGAAAAATATGCTCAATCACCTGTAGAACAACGCATTATTCCCGGTGAGGTCCTCATGCTCTTCGGCTCTCTCTCTGTGTCTCTAAAGCAATAGGGAGCATCTGGCTCCTCTTGTGCATCCGCTGTGTTGAAGGGGGCAAGGTAACAGCTCTGGGATGGACAACAGGTCTGATGTTCCATTGTCCCCAGTGGTCACTTGTAAACAATCGCATCAGCTTGTCTGTGATAGTGGCAAGGCTTTATCTAGCAGGAAGTGTGGCAGCTTAGGGTTAATGAAGACGTCAAGTTACTGGTCACGGGCTCGACAATTCTCTCATGCAGATGTGTGACCTGACAAAAGAAAAGTTTCAAAGCTGTCCCTCTGTTCAAAATCATCTGCTAAGAAAATACGAGATGTGAAGAACTATAACCAGGAGGTTCAGTCAGGATGCCGACGTATCTAGGTCCGTTTGGTTCTGTGACAGACATGAGCTTACTGTCAGTATGGTTGTGTTAAAAACTAATTTTCAACGAAGAGTAATAAAGATCCGCAGTGAGGGGGAGGGACTTCACGGGTTACTGAAGACGATTCGTGCAAAGAAAAAAAATCTCAGAGCTGCTGTGAAATGCATTGAAGCTTATGTCATGTCACATTAATGAATGTTAATCGGTGGAATATTCCAGAAGGTGCTGCAATGCATTTTGCTTTCACTGTGGAATTTTGGGGCAGGATTCACTTACAGGCATTATTTTTTGGAATTCTCTCTGTATGCTCTTTGTGGCAATATGTCACTTGTCAGGCTTAGTGTTGAGAAAGTCATTCTCAGTGTACTTATTTGTTCAATGTAACAGGACAGCACACATCCTGATGCTGGGGGCTATACTTATGCACATGGGAGGGCTGTGACTGCAGTCACTGTCCCCATAACTGTAACATATACACCTTTCTCCCATGTACCCAGTGAAACACACAAACACATATCAAGGACCATTGCCGTTACAATTTAATTCATTAACAACCACCACAGGAGAAGTTCCAGCCACAAGCCTCTAAGGAAATGTAGAACCGCAGAGGCTCACGACTATGAGAGGGTCCAAATGACGCGCGGCCAACACCCCGAAGGATGGAGCCCACCTGCCGACGCGAAACACACGGAGAGAGGTGTCCGCGGACAACGAGATAATCAAACGACCATTCCGTTCGGCTCTCTTGTCGGCTGCTCCCGGCTGAAAGCGCAGCGCATCCCGGGTAGCGCCATCGCCACGCTTCCTTCAGTGCCGTCAACACGTGTGCGGCCGCTGATGAACATGCATGATGGCGCAACAGCACACGGGCGGCCGGTGCGGCGCGCGGTGACCGTTACACCTGAAAACGCGGTAAACACCTGTGCGCTCGCGCCTTCAGGAGCCCGTCCCTGAAACAGCAGTTCAACATGACTTGTGGAATGTGTTGTTTCACAATACAGATTAAATACTCCATTCAGGTGCTGAGTAGGTGCAAAGTGGAAAGATACACTTCACTCTTCTTATGCTTCTCATACAAGTGAATTACATGCAATATTTCATTCAAGCTAATTTTTTCATAGCTGCATTTCCATATCGCCAAACGAAATTTCCCCCGGGAATAAATTAAGTCGTATAATAAGCTACATGGTGTATTAATCTTTAGTGTATAAACGTTAACGTAATTGTACAACAAATCCAAGCAGCGCAAAAAGCAATCTTACCACTTATCCGGATAGTTCACAGTAAGTCCTCCTGTCTTGATATTGCAAATTTCTCCTTTGTGGGGCCTGCGTCTCTGTCACTATCAGCGTCGCACCGGTAGCACTTGGACAGGCGGAGAGTAACCGATTAGCCGTTTTCTTCTAGTCACCTGAAAATGAATGGACCGCTCGCTTCTCCCCTGCCAACACATTTGCGTAAGGACCGCCTAACGCGGCTGCTGATTGGTCATGAAAGTGACATGTTTAAATTTCGAAAACTCTCGGTCTTGTAATTCGACGGCTGTGTCTGTCAGTCAAAGAGCAGCTCCGAGCGCCATATAACTCCACATCTCGCCTGTGTCTCACCGATTCAGCTGGGACGCATGCAAAATTGCTCATTATATTTTTCGTCGGTACGGCGTCAGAAACATTTAAATCAACATTCGTGCTTAATTATTTAACAAATTATTTAATTTTCAAGTACTTAAATATGAATGCAACAAAATCTAGTCAGAGACGTGATTAGACAACATTACAATGATACTTTTGAAAACTGTAAGTGATACTTAAGTAAATTAGTCATCCATCTATCCTCCATCCATCCATCCTTTAACTCCACTTCATGGTCAGGGGTGTGGAGAGGATGTTGCAGCCTATTCCAGGCAGTATAAGGCACAAGGCTGGGTTTGGTACAAACTGGAAGGGATGCTAAGTGAATATTGTTTTAAATGCTTCCCTTCTTTGGGGGTGTGAGGGTTACAGCAGTGATAATTGTTCCGTGTCGTGTACAATCCAATAAGAATAAACTCACCAAAGTGTAAGCGAATTTGGCAGGACATCAGCCCGGTCCCTTGGGCTTCATGTGTAGCCTCCTTACCAGCCAGCTCCCAGACCATGATGTCTTTCTGCTTGCAGCCAAAGACAGTTGAAAATGGCATTCATGGTACTTTATAGACCACAGAAAACCTCACTTAGGTGGCCTCGGTCTGCTGGTGATAAAGTTAAGCATAAGAGCTGGAAAGTAACTGTGGGTGGTCTGAGCTGGTCTTCACAATGAATCTCTGTAATTTGACACAGCACAGGGTTTTACTGTGAAAGTTCAGTCCATCCCTTTGTTTTTGGACACAGAGTTTTCAAATATTATAATATCATCTGCTACAGGAACCATTTGGCCAATAATTTTCTAAACTGCTTAACCCTATTCAGGGTCATGGGGGCCTGAAACCTATCCCAGGCAGCCTTAGGGCACAGGACCAGGACACCCTGAACGGGGTGTCAACCCATTGCAGGGCACAGTCACTTACACACTAAGGGCAATTAGACTGTGGGAGGGTACCTATAAAGTATTGAAAGAACAGGCAAACTCCTTACACACAGAGCAAGAGGTGGGATTTGATCCCCCAACCCCAGAGGTGCAAGTACTAACCACTGATCCACCAGTTGTCCACCCATTCTGCATCACTTTGGAAATGTCTCAGCAGTACCTTTTAGTGTCAGTCTAGCCAATGTTATATTTTTGTGAGCTTAATGCCTGTACCCAGGTCCAGTTATAGGCTTCCTGGTTCTCAGTGATATTTCAGTGCATCAGTGCAATTAGCATGAAGCTCAACCAGGACCATCACAGAAGAGCTCATGATGTGTTAGAGCCTGCAGTGAGGTCATGGTCAAGAAGTAGTTTTAGATTCCCTTTCCAGGCAGGGTGGTACTACTGTATCATTAATGCAGATGACTCCAGTGTACAACCAGCTGTACTCATGTAAGCACATAAGCTACCCAAAAGCTGATGTTTGGTAATCTTCTGGCCTCGAGGGCAGCCAATAGCTTGTCCTCTGGGAGAAAACACTCAGCAGCCTGTAACCACCTCACCCTGCTCCTGTCCGGGAATAGCGCCGCCCTTTCTGTCGCACTAATCTGTGGCAGTTCCGAGAACCAACTTCTGAAAATATGCAAAGAAGTATACTAAACCATTTTATCTTTTTCATCTTCATGCTTTATAAATATCTGGGCTTGATAGTGAATCATGGTAGGTGTGCATAACACCTAATATTATTTGTCTGTCATGCTGTCTTCTGACTTATAACAAGCTGTCCTGGAATATTCTCAAAAGTGCCTGGTAACATTTGCCATGTTAAATGGTGTTTAGCAGCAGATCTGAACATAACAGCACACTCTGTATTTGCTGCATGGTCTGTGTTCCCCCTAGTCCTTGCCACCCCCCACTCCATAAACAAGAAGTGGCTCATTTCACAGCATCACCTCTGTGCCACCTACCACCTGGAGATAGGGCATACTTGACCTAGTATCACCCCCCCACCTTGTCTTGCTATTTCCTCCTGTGGTGAAAGGCACCGGTGAACCCCCCACCGCTGGCCCAGAGCTACATCTGGTGCCAGTCGATGGGAAGAAGTAGATGCATCATGGATTGCTTCAAGCACAGACGAGGAGGGGGGTCTCCATTCCAATACCATCACAACGAGCTAATTCCCACCATTCACTCTCCAGCCTAAAGATCAACATCAGATTCATTTGACTTGTTTGTCTTCAGCTTTGCCCCTCCCCCACACCCCTGTGATTCCCTGATTGATTGGAAAGCAAGGCAATCCACTGCCACTGAGAAGTTTTTCCCAGCACTGCACACCTGTTCCTTAATATTTAAAAAAAGGAAACACCCCTCCCACAGTTTGTTTCATTATCCTACCTGATCCCTTGTAAATCAAGGCTAAGTAAAATAGACATAAACAGAACAAAATGTTTGATTTCAGTTTTGTCAGTGCGATCATTTGATCTGATATTGATATCTAATTTTTTTCAAGCTGGCTTTATGCTTTTATGCTTTCAGATTCCTCTGAGATGTGATGGTAGTGGCAGTAAGCGGTGGTTTAAGTGTATCGACAAGCTGCATTTGTTCATTTTCAAAATGGTTTCTCATCTATGACTGTGATGGGCATGAGGCCCCACTTTCCATGCATCAAGCTGAAGCAGAGGGGAATGTTTTCACGGATTAGACGACCTTTCAGCCTGCCTTAAAGGGCACCTCTCTCCCCTCCTCCTCCGTTGCCTCTGTTCCGTGTCCCTTCTCTTCCTCTGCCTGCGACTCTTGTAGGGAAAACAAATTAATTAGCGTCTAGAGACGGGAATCTGTTCCGGCAGCTAATTACGAGTGGCAATAATTAAGTACGTAGAAGCTGCATGCCAGAAAGCAGGGGGAGTGAAAGGGTTGCGTTCGAAAAGAGGTGGGATGAGGGACATGGAGTTGGGAGGGGCTGCGCCTGGAACCGGCAAAGCAGTACCTCAAGCTGCCCGGCACACCAGAACCCTCCACTCAGCCACGACCGTGACCTTTACCACACAGAGGCCCGTTTTTGTTCTCTGAAGCTGATTCATAGAACCTAGCAGGTAGGGGGTGGGCAATGATAGTGAGGAAAGGAGTGGGGGTCTCTCGGAGCATTGGAGGTCTTTTCTCTGCCCCTTTGCAGTGAAGCCCCTTAATCTAAAGCACAGATCGTTAGTGTAAATGCAAACGGCAGTAACAGATTACCTCATGCAGGGTTAGCTGGAGCTTAGTACAGTGCACAAGGTGGGGGACACCCTGGACAGGCTGCCAGTCCATCACAGGACACAAGGCAGGAGTTCACCCTGGACAGGATGCCAGTCCATCACAGGACACAAGGCAGGAGTTCACCCTGGACAGGATGCCAGTCCATCACAGGACACAAGGCAGGA
>JAACJT020000038.1:10963682-10989252 GCA_009936485.2 Gymnarchus niloticus | reverse complement strand
GAGTTCACCCTGGACAGGATGCCAGTCCATCACAGGACACAAGGCAGGAGTTCACCCTGGACAGGATGCCAGTCCATTACAGGACATATACACACAATCGCTTTAGAGGCAATTTAGAGTCACAACTATGACTAACTACACATCTTTAGACTACAGGTGAGAGTCACAGTACCTAGAAAAAATCCATTTGGTACAGGGAGAATGTGCAGACTCCACACACTAAGACGAATGGAGGGCCTTGAATCCCCAACCCGGGAGGTGAGAAGCTACAGTGCAATGCACTAAGCCTCAGTTTAAGAACAGAAAATGCAGAACTATACTGATCACAAGGAGGGAATTTTTGCCCTGATCTTCTACTTGCAATTCCTGATGATCACACCTGAGTCTGGCTAAGCAGATGTTCTGCATTATCCAGCCTATCGATTTACTTATCTGGATTTACTCTCCCATAATCGCTTGAGTCAGATCACCTGACCATCATCGCTGCCCCTCGGTCAACTATGATCAAGAGACTCATAATAAATCATGTTTCAGATTTGTGATCTGTACGGTTATTGACTACTGTATTCCTGACATATTATAGAGGCATGTTGAAAAAATGGGAAATAACTTCTAATTACATATTCTTTATATTATCAATTTTCTCCACTTTTTGAGGCCTTCAGGAAAATGTACTGGCATCCCTCAAGACACCTTTCTAGGAAAAATGTGTGAATTTAAATAGAATTTGATATACTCAGAAATTTGTTGCTTTCTATGATTGGCGACCACCCGACAACCAGATCAGGGTGTGGAGGCATGGAGACCTTGGATTGAAACTGTTTCTCCGCTCTCTCTTCCCCCTGTAGGGGGAGCTCATAAGCTGCACTGCCCTGCAGCACCTTGATTTACCCCGCACAGCTCGCCCATTTATCGGTTAAGAGGGGTCTCGGCGTTGGAGAATGGTAGGCCGTCTGGCATGCAGATTAATTGCTTTCTGTAATGAATAAGGGCCATCGGGGCTAGATGATTACACCCCTCGCCTGGCTGCTGAAGAACATCCGGTGAATTTCCACAGGGCCCCTCTGAGCTTTCTACCACATTAATATATAAATATCATTTTTCAGCCTTTTCTCCCCATTTTCACTCAGTCTGGAATGGATAATTAATCCCATTATAGGCCTCACACTCAAGGCCCAAAACTCCTGTCTCTTGGGTCGAGGAAGGTGGGCAGGGGGGTTGAAGGCTAGCACACACCATCTCTCCTTTCTGTGATCTTTGCCACCCATTTCTTTTAAGTCTGTAGTCTTCGTCAAGCTACGTATCAGTCAAGGAAAGAAGGGAATGTGCTTGATTTTATGCAGCCTGCAATCACCCAGCTGATGGCAGACGCCAACATCAAGCGATGAGGAGGAGAAGAATCGAACACTGCCAACCAGAGATCCACTGGCCCTCATGTGAAAGGAAGCATTGACAAAACTGTTGGTGTGGGTGAATGAGGGGGGAGGGGGGTACACTGTCCATTCTGAGATGTCAGGTGACCCCAAAGTCTTGATTCAAGAGGAATTAGTGAAAAAATAGGAATTACATATAAAGAAACCTGGGTCCTTTTTTCTCAAATTCCTCAGGTCACATGGTTTGCCAACAGGCTCTTTCATAATTTCTGCCGTCATTTGTCAGTATTCTGTCAGAATACACATACTCTCTGACCACCCACCCAGCAGTGATTTCTCCCACCTTTTAATATACCTGTCACATACGCTAATGCGATCTGCTACCCTGGCTGCTGCAGACCTGACCCAGTTTCCATAGCAACAGCATGGGCTCCAAGACCAGTACGATTCCTGTCAGTCACACAGAATGGTCCACCCTCGTGTTGTTGCCCCCCTCCAATGACTGAGCTCCTGGAGGTTTGTGGTGTATGAGGGAGGCTCTGCTGCTTAAACCCAGGGAAGGACAGAGGTAACTGTGGGGGTCCTAAAGACAAAGATCCAGATGAAAACCCAGTGTTTCATGCAACAGGCCCACATTCTGTATAACTGTCATCATAACATTTCCTAACCTTAACCCTCTTCTCAGGAATCCTGTCAGCAAGCTTCAGAGCCAGGCGTGAGATGGGGCCGACGTCGATGGCAGTGGTCCACATCTTATCATATACATTGCTTTTCTTACTGCACTCTTTCTTGAACATCTTCACCTCTGGCTTTGAAGTTAGCTTGTCTTGGAGACAGGCTCATCCTGTAGAAAGCTGTGGGGATGATGTTGCCAAGAGGTTCCAGTTTAACTCTTTCAGGCCACGTCAATCTAACCAAGACGGTCCATATCATGGACCACCTGATGTTCCACGCAAGGCAATGTCAGCTTCTTGATTCCTTCATTGCTTGGACATGACAAGTCAAACTGCGACAGGTAAAATGGCTCACACTCCCCTGCCAAAAAAGTCCCACATACTAAATTATTGGGGCATTGGTAAATGTCAGCATCATTTCATATTGAACAGTTCTCATACACTTGGAATGAAGGCATTAGACTGTAGCAACAATTAGTGGTATCGATTTGCATTATTTATGAGAAGAGGTATTGAGCAGGTTATTTAAAATGGTATAAAATGGGTTGAATTGACCTCTTGGAAAGGTTCCATGAGTTTTTCTGCTGTTAAGCTCTGTTCCGTTGCCAAAGAGCAGGTGCGTAACCGTGTCTGTGAATGGCAGGTGGCTATTTCGGTGGTGGATGGGGGGGGCGCAGTGCCGGTCAGCACCCTAAGGGGGGCTTACAGCTGGCCTGAAAGAAGGGATATTGTGCCAAGCGCAGGTTCCCAACACTGCAAAAAGCCAAGGTGGAGCAGTGCCAGAGATCTCCACTTCAAAGGCAGGCCGAACCAGAGCGCAGATTAAAGCCCAGCGTGTATCAAAGACCCCCCGGCTGGGCCCAAATCGCACAGGTGCTGATAGAGCCGTTCATTTCAGTGACACCAAGTTATAGAGGCTGCGTGTGTAGGTGTCTGAGCCAAGGCGTGTTCACACACACAGGCGCGACACAGGCCGCCTCACTATTATTATACGAAATGTGACAAATCAAGGTATTGGCGTGGGTGCTTCCATTCCAGGTTCTTATTTTGTTAGTGGCCTGCTAAAAGAGCAGCAACATTGTCACTGATGTCTCTGGAAAGCAGGACTGTAGTACTCAAGACCAGTCGCGGACCCGTTTCAGACTATTGATATTAACTGGTTGGACTTGTCTTGGTCTTTGCCATTAGTCTTGCCAAACTCAATCGTTGATCTCAACCAAGACCAGCATTAAAAAATGAGGAAGGGTTTTATTCTGCCAGGCATTTTCCTCAAGTAACAGTCTCTTTCCATGCTTCCGCAATCCATGCTGTTTTTCCCACCAGCAACATTCAATTACTCCTCTATGACCACTTACAGTTTATGAAATGATGAGGCGAGAAAAGACTTTCTTACTTGACTGTGCATGCAGTACCGAGCACTATCAAAACAAACTGACCCGGTATTTGATTAAGCTAGCTGGTCAAGAAAACGAATTGCTTAATATTCTGAAAACAAGGTTTAAACATTAAAAATATTGGCTTACTAAAGACTTGAGTAATTTCCATGTACAGCAGAAACATGGTTATTGCTAAATGTCAGAGATTTGGGGAGCTTTTATGAAGGTGACTTTAGGTATTCATCAGCTTGGAGAAAGTGCTGGTTGGTGGGATTTTAAAACATCATGTGACCTCATCCCAGCACATAACTGGTAAAAGTCCCTAGTATTATAAGCAGGTCAATCGGTAATTTTTTTTTTAATGTTCAAGAAGTTTCAGAGAAGTGGCATGTTATCATATAGCAACAAGGTGCAGTAGGGGATTCGATCCATCATCCAAATTAAATCTGCAGGGTATTGTTAATTCTATTTCATCGGAGACATGAGAGATTTGGTCCAGAAAAATGGTTGATTGTAGTTAAAGGTTAGATCTCAAAGACATGTCAAAGTTTTCTGATTCAGTCATGCTCTCATTTTGATTTGATCTCAATTCGGTCTTGCTGTCGCTTGAACTCTCGCTCTCATTTAGACTCAGTATTGGCTCAATCTTGACTCCCCTTTAGATTCAGTATTGACTTAGTCTCACTCTTGTTTGGACTTGGTCTCGACTTGGTTGATGTGGACTCAGTCTCCCTCTCATTTGGACTCTGTCTTGGCATGGTCTGGACTCCTTTTTAGACTCAGTGTTGATTCGGTCTCACTGTCATTTGGACTTGGTCTCAACTCTGTTTCACTTTAATTTGTACTTGATCTTCCTCTCATTTGGACTCTGTCTTGTCTTGGTCTCAATTCCATTTAAGACTCGGTTTCACTGTCATTTGGACTTGGTCTCGACTCAGCTTCCCTTTCATTTGGACTCTTTGCTCAGTCTCGATTCTCCTTTAGAATCAGTCTCGACTCACTCTCCTTTTCATTTGGACTCAGTCTTGACTTGGTCTCAACTCCATTTTAGACCTAGTCTTAGACAATTTTGACAAGTCATGGTTTTGGATTTGACTACAGCTAATGTACTTCTCTTAACTTGTGGGTGTTTAAAGTACAAACACAAATAAAAAAAACAATGCCATATGGGCAGACGCAGGTGTCATAGGTGCCTTTTATATCTTTGTGCATAAAATTTGATGTATGTAACCAATCTCAGCATCTGCTTTTATGAATATATGTACATGTCTCTTCTGTAGTGTCTGCATGTTTCTCAGTACCACGGGACATGGACTAAAATACACAGGACATGAAGCAGTGTGGGCTTGTTGTCAGGGCAACACCGTGGAAATGACCCCACTTCAAAGACCATGGAGGCAACAGGGCCCATCCAGTCATGGGTACTCTTTCTCTATCCCGCTCAATAATCCTCAAGTATTGATCCAGTAGCCAGGGTGGGGTGGCGTGGCGTGATACGGGCAGGGGTCGGGGGGGGTGGCTCCGTTGTCAGGGAGGCTCATTTACCAAAGCAGACACACCTATTTATAGATGGAGGGGTGTAAGCAGGCATGCAGAGAGGGCTCCGAGGACACGAACACAACAATCACTTTCTTGGATGGTCTAATCAAGCTCCCAATCTGGTCCCACACTGGACCATTGGCTGGGACCCTAGAGAAGGCCCCTTTTGTGTGGCAACAGAAATCTCAATTTGTACAAACAGGACCACAACATCTGTGTGAGCAAAGCCTACACACACACAATGCAATCAGCCGCAGTCAGGTGGATTTGACCTGTGTCTGACTACTGCAGGCTTGGAAATGGACATAACTTCCTCTCAGGGTAAAACCACCTCCTTCCCCAATAGCTGGTAATTGAAAACTTAGGACAGACACTCACCCCCATGTCGAAGTAGGGGACACAGACAAGATGCAGGCTATCACTGAGTCTGTAACACTCCCTCTTATGCAACCAAGCTATTATCTACTTGAAGAATGCATCTACTGTATGCCCCCCATTACCCCCCATTACCCCCCATTACCCAGGTAACATGAACCAATGGGGGTGTATCCAGCCTGCTTGGATATCCTCCTACTGGGGCCACAGTGAGCAGACATGGCCTTACTGGGGTGTGGCCTAACGGACTGATGATGGGCCTGGATAGTAACCTCCCAAAAGTGAAGCCTAGGGGTCTTTGGAACGTACATGGTGTCACCCGTGTGGGCTGGGGTGGCAGCCGCAGTTCGTCCCAGCCCCCCCTCCAGCGGCTCTGCAATATGGCCCGGCTGTAAGTGGTCAGAGGTTGCCATGGTAACACAGTGGAGGTCTCTCAGTGGCAAAATGAGGCAGGCTGTGTGTTTCCACTCCATCGGTTGCTCACACACACACTTCGGTTAGTCACTGCTTCCCCACGACAACACCCTTGCAGAGACGGTCCGTTGAAACATACATAAACATTAAAAACAAAAACACTGACATAGTCTGTTGTTCCATCAAAGGATTGTGGTATGACATCATTACAATGCAGGGTTTCTAAATATTTTTAGTTTCTTCTTTCCTTTTAACTTTGTCTTTTCTTTGCAAAAACCTTTATACAGGGCACATGTCCGTGCTGCTTGTGACCAAATCCCAGCTGCATCGCATCAGGCCAAGGATCGTCACAGACCATAACGAGTCATCGTTATGCAAATCGTGGAAATATCCCGTTAGCACTGAAATGACTTGCAAAGGGTTTTTTTTTTTCTTCTATTATGCTTAATCATTGTAACCTATATTAGGAAAAGGCATTCTTTGAATTTCTAAATTATTCATTAAATAAATTCATTTTTAGGCACTCACGTTGCACTACTCCTTCAGCACATCCCACATACTACACTGGACCCTTTATATAAGAATTTAAAGTTTATTTCACATTAAAATGTTAATGCTTACAGCATTGTTTTCAATCAGAATCACACAGCTCAGTGCATACAACTGAACATGCTGTGTGTTTGTCCACCACATGGTCCAGCAGTACTAATTCTATTTGATGCAGCATGCATCTCTGCACCAAGGCCATCCACTGCTCCATCTGTGTGCAGCACCAGCTGCGTGTCCCCACGCCACGTTCTGACAACACCAGCAGACTATCACACAGTTTTCTCTGTATGTGGCAGTTTTCATGACCTTCCCCTACACTGTGGAAAGCAACTCATAAGTGTGGAAGTCCAAATGTGAACACACCTCAGATTAACAGTCACCACAAAATGTAAGATGCAACCAGTGTGTACCATTTTAAAATTAAATGCATACTTCACTAACATAAAATTGCTTGCATCTCACCTAAAAGGATGCAGCGGAAGGACTTCTACTGCAAACTTTGCTAAATCTTATCTAGAATGGTTTTATGAACTGCCGCTATCTCCCTGCGGTTTGGTGGCTGGAATCAAAAATCGCCTTTCACTCAGGATGGTCATCAGCTGTTGGCGATAAAAGCCTGCAAGCTCAAACACACGGTCAGCAAACTTATTAGGCCTCATTATTACCACCTTGAGGAAGTTGTAAAGCTATTAACAGTCAAGGGTTTAGGGACATTTTCTGTGCCTTTACTGCCATCTACTGTTCAGAAGTAAAATTACAATAGTTATTATTATTATTGCCATTACCCTCTTCTAATACTTCTAATTATCATTACGCAAATGATGCCAAGTATTTGAACTGAAACAATTTACTTGGTGGTTTAAATACAATTTACTGAGCCAGTTGTGCATGTTCCCTTATTTGGATCTTTCAAACAGACATTCGCTAGCCTGGAGCTGAAGCAGGAATGCCTCTAAGGGACTGAAGACTTTCTTTTGCAGCCATCTAACCTGAACACTAGATGGAGACAGATCTCACATCTGTGATACTGCCATACTTGGGTTAATTTTGGCTTTTGTTTTGTTTTATGCAAGGCGGTAATGCTAGTAAATCTGAAACTGGAGGCTCGGTATAATCAAATTCAGCAAAGTGGGGGCCTCCAGGCAGCAAGATATAGGTAGTGTGTACTGTATCTCAATAGGTTAGCAATCTGTGCGTGTGTCTGGAAGGCTGTAGGTTCGAATTTTATGGCTGGTATAGTAATCATATCACCATTGGGCCCTTCAGCAAGGCCCTTTACATCAACTGCTCCAAGGATGCTGGCTAACATGGTTCTCTTACCCCAAACTTTCTTCAATTTGTACATCACTTTGGACAAACAAAAAAAACCAAAAAAAATTACGTTAAAGGTTTCAAAAAATCCATTGAGGTAATAAACAATGAGAAGGTAAAAGGAGAAGGAACCTATTTCAACAAAGCGCGAAGCAAGACAAATGTGTCAGGAAAGGGAGAAAAGATACTAGGCTTTCTTAATGAATGTTTTCAATAAAAGGCAGACTTTACATTGCTGCTCAGGTTTGGAGGTCAACAAGCTGTCAAGGGAGATGTGCTGTCAGCCAATCGACAGAAAGTATGCAAATTAGGTAAGAGAAAGGAAGGAAACACTCCTGTTTCCAAAGCCAGGAGGCCCTGGGCATGGCATACCTGTACCAGAGGGCCAGTGAAGCAGCATACAGTTTACCCAGTATTGAGATGGAAGGGCGAGAGCACTGCCCACCATGCTACTGTGCCCCAGGTAGCCACATTAGAACAAGAGACTACTTTTCCATCTGCGCATGTATATGTGTGCCTAAGCACACACATGTATATGTGTGTCTGATGTACTCAGCATGTCCTAATTTTTAGATTTCATTTGGAATAGTCATGCCAGTTTGTATGTGCATTCACACACACACACACACACACACAGGCTTGCCCACAGACTTTCCAGAGTGTGAGCAGCTGTTACACAGCCATCGTCTTTCCAAGCCCAGGGAGGGGCACAGGCGAGTGGATTCTTTCTTCGGTGCGGGGCTCAGTTGGGGGCACATGAGCAGACAGAAGGCGAGGTATTGCAGCCACACACAACTGGGCCCCTTGAGGGTCTGCTGGTCACTAGGCCACCGCTTGTACCTTCGGCTTTCCTGCAGAACTTCACGCTTCTCAGCACAGGCCAAACCACAAGGATTACCTGCGTACCCATCAGGATGGGAGACTCTTTCTGCAAGGCTTTAACAAGCCTGACTATCTGTTTGATCCTAAAGGGATATTAATGGCTCTGCTTGTTTTTGCCAATACATGAAACCTCTATGATCAGTGAAGAATGGGGTATATGATCTCAGAGCCACCTGTGGGCTCAGAAAGTATCTGTGGAGTCTATGTTTCTTTCCCTGCTGGCTCTGGATCTTAGTACTTCACTCACACTGTGTGTGGGGAGGTAGTCGGAAACTCCAGTCACCCCACAGAATTCCATCTTTTTGCAAAGACAGACCATCTCACGTAACACACACACACACACACACACACACACACATACACACACGCACCACAGGCCATTTAAACTGGGGCAGTAAATGGGATAATAAATGAGTAAGTCACGCTGTTCCAGTCTTTCTGTTTCAGCAGCACTGTCCCTTTGTCGTGGCAACAGATGGGCAGGGGGTGGAGGGGGTCAAAGGTCACCGCCGCTTTACGACTGGGGCAGTTCTCAGCATACAGAAACTCAGTGTCGTCAGGCTAGTGTGTGGCTCTCAGCCTTTCACGCTCAGACCTCAACACCTGCTGTTTAAGGGTCCCAATGAGTCCATTCTGCCCCAACACTTGTGCCAATTTCTTTCCTGACTGGACCAACGTATCCATCTCTCTTAGCATGGTGACTGGCAGTTGTAACAGGTGAGCTTGAATGGTGTACGATTTACAGTCTCCGAAGGCCCTGCGGAGAAGATCCTTAGACCAAGAGTCGCCTTCCCCTCCAGAGCCGGCAGGGATAATGAATACCGCAAGTCTAGCTGAAACAGGGGCCATGAGTGCAGGGAGATGTTATCCCATACACTTTCTTTGGCTGAAACGTGCCCAGCTTTTCTCTTGGCTGAGAGCAACAGCACCCCCTCAAGGTCATTGTCTAAAATAGTAGCTTTCTCATTCATCAGGGTAATCACAGGGCTTCAGTAATTTCATTATGGATTAAAGGGATTGAAGCCTGCGGCACAACTGAAAGCTGAGATATCCTATCCCAGGAGCCCAGGTGGAGGGGGAGGGGCCTCCCAACCCAGACACTAAACATATGTCACTATGCGTCGACAGGTCTTGTATCAGCAAACAGGATCGTGTAATCCCACCAAAGGTCCAGGTTACGAGCTCTATGACTGGCAGCCACATTCATCATTTACAGCCATCCTGTTGTTACCCTTGGCCCGGTTCCCTCCTCCCAAGAGTCATATCACAGCCACACTACCTCGCCAAATAGTCAGTCAGTAGCCACAAAGCTGTAAACAGAGATGCAGAAGCAGAATAGCCAGCCTTGGAGAACTCAGACCGTGCATCATGGATTGCTGTTCTAGGTGAAAAGCAGAGGGAACCAGCAGCTATGGACTCCCAAAGCCTCACCCTGATTCAGCCTTCCTGCTCATCACGTCTGTGATTTTCAGGAAGACAATGACTTTAGCATGTTCCAAAGTCACAGCCCCTCTATGATCGGTGTTATGGGGGGCGGGGTGTACTTTTAGAGCAACGGTGTTCTTGGAAAATTCACGGGCATGACATGTTTAAAACACCACTCACCTTTTTCCTGCATTCAAAGCTGAGAGGAAATGTCACTTTTCTGATTTTGATGACATGCTGGATCATGTAAATTAGTGGTGGCTGTTGAGTGCCAACCCTCTCTGATATTGACCTCGTCCTGGACCACCTTCTCAACGTTTGGAAACAGACGGGCGTTCAATCGAGGCTGACAAGTGATCACGATTTGCTCCCATCGCTGTTTTTTTGGGCAAAACTAAAATAAAACCTTCAGCACCATCTCCCAGAAACAGGGCTCCTGTGGGTTTCTTGAAAATACGTTTGTATTGGCAACTAACTGGGGCATTAAATATGTGGCCCCGTGCCCCCCAGCAAAGCCTGGTCCTGCTCCCAGGAGACGCCGGGTCCATATGGAGACCTGGATCCGGGAACAGCTGTTGTTGTCTCGTTAATTCCCGGCCCGGCCCAGACCACAGCAGCAGGCACTAACACGCATGGACTGAGCTCACAGCCCAAAAATCACTCACTTCTCCCATTCCTGTCATAAAAGTAACAAACTACACTCACTAGCTAAAGGAACAAAATGAAAATCAAACTTGCCACACAAATTTGTCGACTGAAAATTTGAAAGAATTGTCTCAAAATCATTTCTTGGACGTGTCAAATGCCATTACTGTAAGGATCTAGCTGACAGTCTGGGTTGTTCTTTCAAGGCCTGTTTCTGGTAGAGTCACTAGGCGGAGCAACAGAATGTTTGGATTACTACTTCTAGTAATTACTACAACTTACAGCTTGTAGTAATTGTCCTCTTGGTGTCTCTTTTGCCCTATTTAATCTGTAATTTACCTCCTAATAGTTTACCCCTCTCCTAATTTTTTTATGAATGCCTATGAAATATTTAAAAACATTTAAAAAATGACTTTCACTTCACCAACCAGTTCCCCGATAAATGTTTAAATGCTGTAAATTCCTTCATCTCCCAGGCTAAATTTATTTTGTGTAGTGTAGTCTTTTGTTGTCACTCGAGTAAAATTACCCAGCCATGTCCATGTCACCATTGTACATGTAAGAAGAGCTCCAAAGTTTAATCTGAAGAAGTTGTCATTGCAGGAACTCCTTTGCGCACCTCAGGCACTCCGGAGCAGTGATCTCTGAAAACGTTTCCCTGGCGACAGAAAAAGGTTCACCCATTCAAACTGCACTCGACTCCCAGCACAGCCCTACGAGGTGTGTTATGTGTGCAGACTTCTTCAGAAAACGAGAGAGCCCACAGGTCCAGCAGATGTTTTTTATCGATAGTAAATCCTACCCCCATTTTCATCCTCTCCTTCCCCAGGAGACAGCAATGTCTTTCCGTCTCGTTCTTTATTTTCCTCACTCACTCTTTAGAAGGTCGTGTGACTAACTGGATTTGCATATTCTATACATAATCATTCCTTCTACCCTCCCAAAGGCTTCCGTAAATTACTATTTTTATTATTATATAGTCACGGTGAGCCTTGAGGATGAATTTCCACAGATGACACGAAACAGGAGACGAAAGGGAGCAGCATCGATGCACACGGACAGGAAATAACTGTCACTGGTCCCCACAGTTCCTCCAGTCTCCACTAGGGCATGGGTGTGATCTGGAGCAGACCTCCAAGAGGGAGATAAACGTGGGCTCCAAAGTGGCAGAAGCATCAGCAGATCAGTGAGGGACTATCCACAGCCAAACCCCAGAAGCCACACATACCTGTATGCATACTCATCATTTAAAGTGCTAGATGAATCATGGCTGGAAAATTTGAAATTTGTTGGATGATATAAAATATTTCTTATAGTTCACGCTATGCTGTGAACCCAGACTAAACCAGTCCAGGATGTAAACTTACGACCTCCCAGTCAATGACATTACATACCGTAGATTTGCTGTAACAGCTACTGAGATCGAGCAAGATGGAAGAAAAAAAGCTTTCCATCTGCTTTTATGATGGATTAAAACCTCCTGGTTTCCTGGCATCGCGTAATTTTTGATTGCCTGTACTTCATTTGTTTTTTCTCCATGTCCTTCTGCAGGTGGAGATCTTTCGCAATTACTGTCACTTATGTAACAAACCTGTTAACTAGAGCTGATTTCACACACTCTGCAGTTCTTACAAGCATCAATCCTCACATACCAGTCTCCACACGGTACACTCAAGCACACGCATGGTACATGCACGGCTGAGCAGTCATGTTGCACCCCACAGGCAGGGTTTGGAGATGTACAGCAACAGACATACGGCACCATTTAGGGCATCACTGGGTCATTCCCAGAAGAGACACTGATGTACCGTGAGTAAAATGTGTAATTATAAGCTTCATAATACACTGTAAATAGAAAGCTCTTTTTTTTTTTTTTTTACCTGTTCTGATGCTGTGCAAACTCTCGAGCGGTAAACCACCTGCCCACTGATGCCCCCCCCCACCCCAGAGAGTTGACAATCCCTCCTCAATTCCCACACCTATCCCACCACAAGCCTACAGCAACAGGGACTACTAGGGCAAGCGAGGGACTGACAGGACAGAAAACGCAGTCAAGACTCACGCACAAACACACGTGTACATCCGCAGTACTGTTAACACACAAAATAAAAAACACATACATTCCTGTTAACACCATCAATAGCAAATACATATTTACACACACATTTCTGTTAACACATTCGACATTAAATACAGTACATACACAAAATATACACAGACACTCTCCCATTAACACCCTATACAGAAATACATACTTCTACACACACAGACATTTCCGGTTATGCACTCAACAGTAAGTACATACTTATACTAACTCACTAATTGACACTGAGCTTTCTGAAAAGCTCCTGAGCTTCTCTCATACTTTCGTACCCTCCAACAATCCTAGGCAGACGGAAGGGCAGCTTATT
This sequence comes from Gymnarchus niloticus, assembly GCA_009936485.2. Classification (NCBI taxonomy): domain Eukaryota; kingdom Metazoa; phylum Chordata; class Actinopteri; order Osteoglossiformes; family Gymnarchidae; genus Gymnarchus; species Gymnarchus niloticus. The sequence goes on along the minus strand of JAACJT020000038.1, from coordinate 10,976,278 downwards.
TTAATAGACGGTAAAGCAGGGGAGTAGAACGACAGAAAATGGCATCTGTGTGCCAAAGGACTTGGTTGGGGAGAGCCCGGGCAGCACATTATGATTGAGGTGTCCTTATCGTCAAGGCTTACACAGACTCCCAGGATGAATTTGGAGGAGCCGGAAGAGTCACAGGCCCTCCTATGGAGCCTTATAAAGCGGGAGAGGAAGCACATGCAGATCCAAGGTAGGTCAATGTGGAGGAAATGGAGGCAGAGCAGCAGAGCAGGAGAGCAGAGCAACGCGACCACAGACCATTTCTCAGGCTCTCTCTATCCCGGCAGGACAAGGCCCAAAAGATCGGCCCACTGGTACGAGAGAGGGGAGGGGAGATCTGTGCGAGAGATTGGGTGGAGGGGGGTAAATCAAGATTTGGGGTTGATGCAGGTACAGCTCTGCTTGTAATTTTCACACACTTTTCTGTCACAGTCTTTTTCTGTGCTGTTCTGATTTTATACTTTTCGTCTCTCCGCGCTTCATGTCAGGTCTCTGGTTTTGTGTTTTGCAGGTGGCACTTAACGCCATTCCTCCTCAGATGCTCTCTGCATCCCCCTCTGCAGCCCCATTGTTCTCGCCCTCTCCATCGAGCCACAGTCCCCTACCTGCCGGCCCACGCTGGCGCAGCCTTCTTGTGCCGCTTCTCTCAATGCATTTTGTCCTTATAAGGAGAGAGAGAGGAGGCTGCCCGAGAGCAGAGGCGGAACGTACTAACTGGCTGAGCTCCGAGGGGGTGTGCAGGAGGGTGGTGTTTGCTGTGAAGAGAAGGGATTGGTGAATAATGCCATTAAGACAAGTGTGTCGTGAATGCCTGAGAATAAAACAGATACAGGACGTGAGGGGTGCAGAGAACAGAGGAGTTGTGCGTCATGTTCGAGAGCTCAGGAGTGTAAATTTGACTGCGCATTCTAATAACAAGATTCTAAAAATACTGAATATTCATAGTGGCATTCATTCCGGTTCTAATATCAGTTCTTAACAAATTCAGTCTCATCTGATGCATAAATATATCAGATTCACGTATAGCGGACAGTCACTATTCATAGCACAGTATCATTTCACAAATGCTTTAAAAGGCACACTGTGCAAATGTTCGTCTGTTTTTCAAGGAAAGAAGCTAAACAGCAGTGAAAAATACCTGAGAAGATGCAACATTCCAATAGTAATCATATAAATACCATATAGACAGTAGGAAACAGAACTAGACAAATTACTGTAAACCCAAATAGGATCAAATAAGACGTCTGTCCCATAAAAAGGTTAGCAGCACGGAGACAAGGAAAAAGCCCAAATGAATGCAGTACTACTCCCCATGCAATAAGGCTGACCCAAAAAAGTTATGGACAAATTATAAATAATATAAGAGCACTATAAAACAGTGTGTAAATAAATGAATATTTCAGAAAATACCACCCAGCATTTTTCTCTCTACCTCAAAGTGGGTCATAAGCCTTCAGAGTTAGTCATGAATAAGGGGGCTTTATTAATAACATGTGTGTGGGGGGGGTCACCTTTCAAAAGGGCATGAGTGGAATGGGACTCGTTATTTTAACGTTTGTTGTTAGTCTGACTGGTTTGGAAAGGCAGGTTTGGGCACTGTGTTCTCTCACTCAAAGAAGAACTCTTCCGTGGAAGCCTCAGCCCAATCCAGGGTCCTGGGTTCTGAGTCCACCCCCACACCCTGTGCTCCCAGTCCTGAGTGGGGGATGCTGAAGATGCAACCAAACTCTAACCCTTCATAACTCATTTCCTTACATAAAAGCTCTCTTCTCGCCTTAGGGGATGCTTTATCACGGCAAGCAACACTCACCGGGGTGTATTTATATCAGTGTTTCTCTCAAAACATTTCATTTTTACTCAGCACCCGGGAGATTCTTTGAAGTTTTTGTCTACTTTTTAGTCAGTATACAGTCTGTTGGTTTGTTATGTGTGCTTTAAAGGCAAAATAATTGACTGTTAAAGTGACAGTATTTCTTCCTCTTTGTGGTGTGCAGAAGAACAGGCATGCTTACACGGACGTGCACGCATCCAGTTTCCCAGCAAGTCCAAACCCTACTATATTTCCTCAGTGCTGATGTCAGAGCATGTATGCTAAATGTCTGGGGTTGCTGACAAGGCAATGCAAGACAGAATTCTGCATCTGACAAAATAACCTTGAGGAAAATTGAGAAGGACTGACCTCTTAAAATGCAACGTCTTTATTGCGTAAAGTATCAGTTGACCTGTGTTTTAAGCAGTCGGATGAAAGAATAAGCAGATTTGGTGCTAGAGTATTTAGAACAGAATGTCCTACTTTGCTCCTGTCTGGACTAGCTTGTGTTAGGAGGACTCACCAACAAACACACAACCATAAAAAGATATTGACTGGTACTGAAGTAATGTGATTGATTACGGTTTTGATGAATGGGCTGTTTAACTAATGATACCATAATGACAGAGATGTCATTTTAAGTGACATCAGTGATCCCTGGGGTGCCTTGAGAAAATGTCGACATTATTGTACTTCCTCAATATTACAAAGCCCTAAAAGTTCAGCAAACCAAAACACCGAGGAAATGTGGAAGTCCCACTTCCCTCTCGCAGCTGCCTGTTGCCCGGTAACCGCCCGCTGTGTCGAGAGCCGTGCACAAATGGTGCATCCTCTCATCACAAGCGTCTACTTCTGTCTGCTAAAACCCAAATGCCCAGTGCATGAATGTACATGTAGTCCACTTTCTCAGCATCTCTCTCTGTCACAACAATACGTCTTGACATCTTTAAACTACGAGTGCCAAATAATCTTCACGGTAACTGAGAATGTTTTAAGAAATCGGCCTTCTCTCAGTGCCATTTTTTCATCCTTCATCCGGCACTCTGCAAGATGACTCCTTTCATCTGACAGAATTATATGAGGGTTGTCTTTGACCCTGTAAACAGTTATGCTCATGCTGGGCTCCACAGGAAGGCTTTTATTAGAACGACACTTAGCGACTGATGTGCTCCACCACAGCCCATTCAGGAAGCATGCGGCTCTAAAATGGTGCAAATGCAAAGCGTCCGATATTTATAAACGGAGAGGTGCCCCCCCCCCCCCGCTGGAACAGCAGAAATCAGCAGTGCCTATCTTTCTGTGCACCCCGGCCCAAATCTCTTCCAGCTACTTTGCCAAATGGTGCATTTAACTTATTTTACTTTGACCCCAATGATAACAAATAATCATTCAGTTGTGCTGGTGGAGAGACAACAGTGTCTGCCTCTTCCACGCTCTCCTGTAAACTCCGGCATTTAGTGACACAACAGCACCAGGTCTTCCACCGCAGTCTGTGTGCTGAGAGAACATTGACAACACACACAAGGAACGTTATGACATTTCAACCTGCAATCATTTGTCTGAGCTGACTTTGCAATGCTGGGCAAGATTTCTGATGAGCAAAATGATTTGGTAGGGGGGCACATTCAGATTTAATTCAACATATAACTCCTTGGGAAGTCCATGCTAATTAGAATGACCCTGGCGAACACATCCAAAATGCAAGGGCCACCCTGTTCAGGAAGGTCCACAAACCCCACTGCCACTGCAACAACAGAAGGATGTAAAGGGGCTCCCAACAAAGGTGGGACTAGGGCTAAGCTTTAAATGTGCATGCTGAAAACAGGCCCAAGCACCGATCAGATCAGGCATCAGCCCCCCCCACCACAAACTCACACATTTACCCAACACCAGTGCATCTGTTGTGGGGCCTGGAAGGGTTAAAAGGATCCGACTACCCCCCTACCACCACCACCACCACCACCAAACCAGTGATCTTATTGGAAATGTCAGTTGTTACTCAGGGGGAGGGTGTGTAAATGGGGTTAGTTGGTGGGAGCTTTGCAAAAGAGGGGAAAAAAGAGAATAAGGCAGTGAGAGAGTGCAAGAGAGGGAGAGAGAGAGAGAGGGAGAGATAGAGGGAGAGGGAGGGAAGGAGCAAGAGAGACGGCATTCTGTTTCACATTGAAGAACAGCTGCTAGACAGAGGCTGCATAAAGAAAGAGAGAGCGAAAGATAGACGGGGAGAGAGAGTGAGAGAGAGGGGGAGAGAGAGAGCAAGAGAGGGAGTGAGGGAGAGCCAGCAGTAGCTCAGCAGCCACAGACAGAGAGTGAACCTCAGGGTAGGACCGTAGTACGAAGCAGAAGCAGGTGCCAATCTGGGACTGGTCCTCAATCATCGGTGGGGGGGTCGCTCGGATAACGGAGTGTTACCAGTCTGGTCCAGGAGCACTTCCAGCAAGCGCCTGTTATCTTTGGAACAAGGGGGACCAGTCCTCACCTTTGGTCATCATCGCGTTCTTCCCGCCATCCCGGCCATAGGAAAAGCAGGACACCGTGCCCCCATTGCTGCTCGTTTAGCTGGTAAGCAAAATTGTCCTTGGTGCCACCTCTCCTTCTCTCTCTCTCTCTTTTTCATTCATCCTTTCTCTTGGGGCAGATTGAAGGAGATGTCAGCCAGCTCATTTGGGCTGCATGAGGGCACGTATGGGGGTAGCAATGTGGATGGGGGGGCGAAGGGTGGGGGCATGGGCCGGCTGTCCCTAACACCCGGCATTCTGGGCAGCTGGGGCTCATCCCTTATTCCTCCGTGCATTCCAATCTCACACACATACACACACACATTATGCTGTTGTCCGCAGTACACTCGTGCCATAACACGGATGCCACCTTCCCCATTCTCGTCAGATTTCAGCTGACACACACACACACACACACACACACAGCTGCATCCTTCCTGATTTCTTCAGAAATCAGGAATGTGAATGAACAAAAAAAAATAAAAAATCATATATGTGTACGAGTATTTCTATTACATGAAACATAGAAATTGTAGAAAGTATTATTTGTACCATCGCGTTTGCGTGTGTGACACAGGGCATCAAAAATGGGGGCAGACCCCATGGAAACATACGTGTGGTCCATGGAACGGCTGATGGCTGAAGCTGTTATCTGCCACTTGGAATGATGGCGAAGCGGCATTTCCGTATCAGATCACTGCGCCTTGCTAGGAGAGGGGGAGGTCTTGTCCAGGAGTTAATAGGTCTATGAGTGTACGGACGTGTGCCTCTGTGAAAAACAATAGCTGTTAACACGCACACTCAGGCAGCAGAGGAAAGGAGTTGGAAGGGGATGAAAGGATGAAGAGAGAGATAGGCGGCATTGAAGGCACTCCTGTTTTCACCACTGAGAGTCTAGCAGAGCGACAGCAGGGAGGGTAGATACACCACGGAAGAATTACACACTAATATGTCTCACATCTTCAGGGCATCGGCTGTCATGTTGAATGTGTAATGAGGGGTCAGGACTGCATGTGTGTGCATGAGGGAGAATATGAACGAGAAAGACGTCTCCTGACTACTGGCACTGAACGGTAAACCCAACCCACCAAGGTTTCTGAACAGGCATCGGCTGCTCTGATGGCTCCTTTTACAGGTCGTCGGTTTTACGGGGCTTGGTATCTTGTGCTTTCCACAATAGCGGTGGGGCGATCGGAAACCAGGTCTGTTTCTCCTTGCTTCATTCCTAACCAGTTGATTAATTTGATTAATCCATGTCATTCCAGCGCACCCCAAATGAGCTACTGGAGCATCTTTGTTTTGGGCAACAGTTTAGCAAATGTTTCTGCGCTTTGGAGAGGACAAAAGGAGGACAAATATCCCGACATTGATTTAGCTGTAGGGAGTGATTGGGGCAGAAAAGAAATGCTTTGAAAATTTGTCATTCCGTTAAATGTACGTTGGGAGAATTTGGCAGCAGGTATTAATGTATGCGCTCCTCTGTTGCTAGGACACTCCCTTTGAACATTTTGAAGGAAGTCTCTCATTGGCTGGTCTCAGTGATGCAGGTCTCCCAACCCCAAATCCTTTCACTGGTCCATGGGAACATGTCTGCCCGTCTATCTGTCTCTCGCTCCCTCCCTCTGTCTGTTTGTCCCTCTGCCGCTCCTTTTCCCTTTGTCATCACCCTTCCTCCCTCTCTTTACCGCTAAGAGAATCTGCTGCGGTCGCAGTAAGACAATAGTGCAGTAAATCACACCATCGTGCCGAAGCGGCACACCTGCATGTTTACGCGTCAAACCCACCAGTGAGTCTCTAAATCTGACCCAATAATTTAATGTTGATTTGACTTTAGCTGATTATCCAAAGGGACAGGGATAGACAGAAAGAGACACATAAGCACTTAAACACCCCCCCACCCCCCCAAAATAAATGCCATACTCGCTATTTGTTTTCCTCTCAGGGGCTCATATGTGAGCAGAGTTCTTGACATCTGAACGTCTTTGTCTACATCTCCTGCCCCATTGTGTCGTGAGGCAGCTTCAGACGCTCTTATGTTATTACTCCAGTCTGTTATCTATCTATAAAAATGATTCGTTCATGTAGCTACTGTCTGGGATGGCACTATACACCTACATTTCCTCAAATGGGGGGTTCATTGCAGGACATGGGTCGGAGGGGGTGAATACGTTCCTGTGCTAACCTTGAGACAAGCTCAGCTGAGGCTGGGGGGGCTGGGAAAGCTGGGGTGAGAGCGCCTCTGGATGACATGTTCCATACAAAGGGTTCCAGGACGTTCTTTGGGTCTTCATGGACACTGGACAGCATGCTGCTGACATTATGAGCTTCCGTCTTCACCCACACCCATCGCTTCTCATCATGGTATCCAGCTACGAACTGTGAAAAAGGAAAAAAAAAAAAAAAAGGCAATCAATACGATTTATTGTTCCCCAGAATGCTATACATTTAGCTTTTTGTTTATCGAAATGTTTATCAGGACCTGCTACAAACTGAATTGCCAATATTTCAAACTGCTGTATGTGTTTGTTGGACTAGTTTAAACTGAACTTGGTCCTTAGCTTAATAAGAACCCAGGGTGGTACTACAGTAGATTAAATAATATGACTTTTAATACTCTTTGTCTTCTGATGGATGTAGAATCGCCTGGATGATCATAGCTAAGGGCGAAGGTGGGCGGTTACATTATTTATGATATTATATTTCATATTTTTTCCAGATGAACTTACATGGCTTACATTTTTACAGCCAGGTACTTAATGAATCAATTTAAGTTAAGTAATCCCCCTACACCTGAAGGTACAACAGAAGTATTCCTGTCTGATTATTCTATTGCCAAGCGAAGGCTCTTTTGACCCCAAGTGATTTACATGGCTTACAATCTTTGCCTGTTTCTCCCACTGGGTGTTTTTGTGGATTTATGAGGTAGCTTACCTGATGCTGTCATTCATGACTCAGCTTGTCATTAATAACTCACTTTCAGAATAAAGACTGTAGGAGGTATCTTTCTCAGTCATACTGCAGAGATTTCCCTATTAGCAGTATTTGAAGAGATGCCTATAAAATGTCACTCCCGTGGATGACCTTTATATCACAAGGTCATATTATACGTCCAGTGGAGGCATGTCAACTCTGAGAACGTATAATGAGTCCCCCCCCAACACATGCGCACACAGGGTAAAGTACCACGTCAGCAGACCCTGAGCCACCAGTTAGCAGAACAGCTTCATTCATCTGTGTAGTTTATGCCTATATAAATGCCACAAGGCCACCCGGTCAATGTCACCCACGTCACATGATCAATGATAGTGGGGGAGGCACGTGTCTGAAAGCTAAGCCAGGCCAGGGTACAGCTTCTAAGATTCCTCAGGGGAGCAGGGCGGGGGCAGGGGGTGATTTTTCAGATTAGTGCGATGGCTAAGTGTTCTCAGATGCCACTGATGCTTTCTAGTCGTCCATCCCATGCATCTGCTGGTATTGGCATTCTTCCATTTGTCACACCAGTATCTGCTTCATTCAGGTTCAGGTTTTGAATATCCACAGTCAGCAATTAAAGAGCTGGGAAGTAGAGATTTTGGTATATGGGAAGTCCTATAACACTTTGCATCCAGCTAAAATTGCACTAAAGGCTGGGGGCAGAACTGGGCCTTACTCGCCTATTCAGACATGCTCAGAACCATTATCAGTGGCTCAGCGTGATTGACACATCTGTCCAACCAATCAGGCTTCTTGACTGAGTTGAGCTTCCTGATTGGCTGGTGGTTCAGGTACAATGTACTCAGTGAGGCATTTTTCACTTGGAAACTTTGTGAGCGAGAGGCAGGCAGCATGTTAGACTGGAAATCTGCAATATCCCCTCCCAGTATAAAAGCAGCTCTGGAATTTGAAATAGTTACATACTGCCGTCGACTGAATGTTATTCATTTAGAAGAATGTGGTTATAACTTGCCTTGGATTCTCAACTGAACAGCAGAATTGCTGACTTTAAAGTCAGTGGAATGGTAGATGAAGTAATAATGTCAACATTGGTTGGTCATGAACTCAAATCCTGATTAAGCAGAAAAAAATAGCCTTCTACAACATACTCTGCACAGATTTCATCTTATGGAGCATAATGCACTGAGCATTGTAACATTTCCTTCATGGCAGAAAAAAGGAAATTCTATGCATTTCTCATATGATTGATGAAAGCTTAATTTTGACTTGGGTGTGAATAGGCCTGGCTCAAAGTTAATGTGCTATTTTTCGGTGCAAAATTGTTTTAAGAATCCTTTTGTGGTCTTAGAATTGACAGGGACTGGAAAGTCAAGTGTTTGATTTTCCTGTATGCATGCAAAATGTATTGGGTAGTTCTGGCATCTGTCCAGCCTCAGAAATATTTTCATTTGTTAAAACTGGGAAATTGAATTTAAGTTGTGACATCCAATAATTAAAGCCATAAACATCAGCCACAACAATTTGTGTATAACTGTTGCATAATACGAACTATTAAAAATTACTCAGTTGATATAATCTATCTTCCTATCCACCTGACATCCTGTCCAGGGTGTACCTTACCCTTGTGCCATATGCTGCCTGGAATAGAGCTAGGCTCCTCTGTTACCCTGACCTGGTTAAGTGGATGAAAGACAGAAGGACAAACACGTGAATGAATAGATGGATGGATGGATGCATGGATGGATGCATGGATGGATGGATCTATCCATCCATGTTCCATGACCGCTTACTGAGTACAGGGTATACTCAATAGACAAAGATAGACAGCATAGACAAGGGGGACAAGGCAGGGGACATAGTGATGGGACAGTCATAAACACCTGTCTCTGATCTCCTCATTTTGGGTGAATTGGGGAAATTGGTCTGAGGAGAAAAGCTTTTAATGGCAGCAATTTTGACGAGGTGCCTGGTCTTAGTGGTGGGCATCAAAAGTGGTACAGGGTTAGGGGGAGCAGTATCAGTACCAGGGCCCCAAAATAACAGCTCCCCCGCTGGGGGGATGGAAGGCCTGGGCACGAGTGACTTCCTGCCACATGGTAGCTGTGTTCCTGTTTCCCAGATGGTGGCTCACATAAGTTGATAAAATCAGGCCTCCATGAAGGAGAGTCAGGCAGACTGTCAGAGTCGCATCAGAGGTCAGGTGACACACTATAAATATGTAACACTTCGAAAGCAAGGGGCTGTGGGAGGGCAGCTTTGTTACAAAGCACATCTCATTTCTTAATCTGCCTAAGCTCAGCCATGTGCTTTTCAATGCTTCTCCACCTACTACTACCTATGTCTCATACTATGTGCCCCAGAAGACATTGACATTTTATAATACACATGATTCATTTAATATATATTCAGGAGCTAATTAAGCCTTCCCGAAGCATGTACTGCACTTGTGTAAGATTGATGTGTCAGTGGAGATTTCTCTTGGAATTGTTCACCAGTTTTTTTTTTTTTTGACGTTGTCTTTTATCATCGAGCCCTGAGCCAATCGTCATCCATCCACACGTTTTCTAAACCGGCCAATCGCCGTCTAGTTCTCTAGTTCTTGTGTAGTGACAGGAGAGTGAGCCTCTGTAAGTTGACACCTCTACATCCATCAAATCATATGTTATCGATCACCCTCCTGACAAAAGGCCACCCAACATGTAAAACCCTTCACTATGTCCTCCCCCCGTCATCCTCCTCACTGCACGTCTTGGCACACGGCCAACAAGCTGAAACAAGAATCAAATGACACGTGAGACCCTGACGTCCAGACTTCTCTCTGTGTCTGTGCGTGTGTTCATTAAGACATCCAGCCCCTATCAATCCCCATCATCCACAGCACTGTCCAGTCCTGTGTAACTATGTACATCCATTCACAGTTTTGGCCTGTAATTCTCATTTTTATCAAATCATCCAACATCTCTGGCGTTACTTCTATCCAGGCTCCATGAAATAATTACAGCTCTCAGTCATCCAACCACAATTTTGTCATCCCTTCTATTGTTCCAGGCAGAGCTTCAGCCTATTAATGACCCTCTGGATCAGGTATTTTAGTCTTATGCTGTTACCTTGCTAGCTGGTTTTGCCATTTGGTGAATAACCACACACACAAGGTTAGCAGTTGCCTAGCAATGGGGGTGGTTAAGGTCATGTAGAGTATGCAATGAAATAGCGGATGAGGGGACAGGTAGATATGAAGGCAGTAACCTATTTTTGTTAATGATTTTATACTAATTACTATATCTATGACCAATCAATCTTAAATAAAGATACAGACTTCTAATGGGGGGGTGGGGGGGTGGTACACTGTGGCAACAAAGTGGATGATTAGTGTAAACAAGTCTTAATATGGTCATACAGGTATACAGGCCAGTACGGTACAGTTCTGGAGGTTATTTTTAGGAAAGCGGAAATAAAGACTTATGGAATCACCCAGACTTTTCACTATGCCATTGGCTGAGGTGACCATGATCTTCCAATCATTTGCCGTTTCTCTGGTTTTGTGGCAGAGAAGGAGGATTAGCATGAAGCACTTTAGCAGTTTGTGTTTTTAATCATTTCGGACCAGCCTTTGGCAACAGAATTCTTTAATGCAAACTACGTTTGTAGCTCTTCAAAAAATATCTTTTTATATATATAAAAAAATGACACAAACTTTTAACCACGCCTTCAGGCCCACAACAGTGACTTGCAAGTGGTGGTGGGCGGGGTCACAACCTAACGTATGACTGCTGTAGGCCTGCTGTCACCCACTCACACCTTCACACCCCCACGCCCAGCACTTACAGGATGTCATCTTTGCCGTACTTCTCAGTCAGACAAACTGCACCCCCCAGCCACTTATCTCCATGAATCAAGGTTTTGCTATCATCTGCATGCTGCCTACCAGCCCTTTGTGGCAGGCTGTTGTGTTAATTAAGAGAGCCAGTGGTTGGTTTGCCCGTTAACCAGGTCCAGACTAAGCCTTGCCAATTAGATTACAGATCCATAGCGAGCGCTGTTAGCATCAAGAGTGAGGGGGCAAGATAATCAACCCTGGACGAGAACCCCACTATCCCTGAATGTAGAAGCACACGAAGAAATGGGAGACGAGAGTGGGGCATCTTGCAGCCCCATCACATGACTTCTGTGTCACATTATCGTTATAAGAGGCACGACAGGCCCGTTCCTGCCCTCAGATGCACAATGGTCCCTCTCTGTTTATAGGGCTGAGGGTCAATGAAGGCGGGACCTATTTCCCAAGGTATGCTAAATGGCATGTTTTCCTGGTTATACTTTCCTTATTTATTTGTTTAAAATAGAAAAAAATGCAGTCATAATGTGACTACATGAGCAAAGGCACCAGGCATTCAGCAGAGGACAGTCATGAATGTACGGAACCCAGAGCGCCTCTCTGGCACTCTGCAGGCAAACGACACAGCGCACAATGCGATCGCCACTAGGTGCTGGTGCTCCTGTGTGTGTGGATGATGGAGGGGCAGCGGGGGGAGGGGCAGCTCTGGAGTATTGTGACCCAGCTGAGAGTGTGGATGTGGGGCGAAGGGTCGGACTGCCACTCTGCATTTGCTGCCATTCAACGGTGCTGAGGGGGTTTGAGGTCGGGGGTGGCCAGCTCTTTGTCATCATCGTGGGAACTGCAGGCATACTATGAGGGAACGTGTGACCAATTCAGAGTTCTTATTGCCATGAAGCATGGGGGGGGGGGGCATAGACATTATTTCACATCGTTTGCATCATTTAGTTCCTTAGCAGATGCTTCAGTACAAAGAAGCTCATATGGTTCACTTTGTCCACACAGGGAGCCCGCTGCAAGCCTGTTATCCATTTATCAAGCGTTTATTTACTACAGGGTCACGGGGGGGCCTGGAGCCAATCCCAGACAGCACAAGGCACAGGTACACCCTGCATCATAGGGCACATACGCGCGTGGACACATTCCATCACGTGCCAGTCCACCTACCTGTATGCCTTTGGACTGTGGGCAGGCATGGATGTAACACGGGGAGAACATGCAAACTCCTCAGACACAGAGTGGAGGCAACATTCTGCAGCCCTGGAGGCACCAGACAAAAGTGCAGCCCACTGAACCAGCATGCGACCAGGCTAAAAAATCAGCTCTCATAAAATAATTATCTGTTTAAATGAAGCTTTTATAAATAGTAAATTCTGACATACACTATGTGGACAAAACTATTAGGACACCAGTTAATAGGGGGTTCACATACTTTTGCACTTGGGTAATTAAGCCATACTCTTTGCTGTGACAGGTGTATAATTAAACACACAGC
>JAACJT020000038.1:10934138-10953954 GCA_009936485.2 Gymnarchus niloticus | reverse complement strand
GGGGTGGCCGGGGGGGGGTTGGGGGAGGAGGGGGGCGGGGGGGGGGGGGGGGGGGGGGGGGGGGGGGGGGGGGGGGGGGGAGGGAGGAAGTGGAATGGAGCACACCAACTGTCAGCTGGTGGGCGGCAAATCTCATGCGAAATCAGAGGCGGAGAAAACTGGCGCAAATAAAAGCGGGCAGTTTCCAATCAACGGAGTTCAGGGCAACTCAGACGGACCTTCTAAGACCAGGACATGGCAACCCCTGCCAGGCGGAGTGTGTCACTGCACCCTACTGTCTCCAAGGCCAGAATGAGTGAACTCGTTTGTGAAAACGAGGTTAATCTGCCATGGAGTCTCCTAGCATGAATGAACAGAATCGGGCATGCGTGCGACTATGAACGCCCTGGGCTTCCACTGTTCCCTGCCGGCCACTGGCACTAAGAGCGCGTCTGCTAAAGCTGACACAGGCCAGTGATATTTACCTGCACTGCCTGCCGGGGTTTCAGCCAGCGCTACACTCACAAGCCACTAGGTGGTGTGTCAGATGGTCCTTGTCTGGTGGGGCGGCCAGCAGAGCACTTAAAGAGCAGGACCAGGGTGTCATCACTGTGCTGTACAGCACACCCAATTCTGTTCATAAAACCATGACTGTGACAAGGGGCAGTTGTGATAAAAAAAAAGAAAAACAAACAGCTGGTGTTTCATCATCGTGGAGTATTATATAGCAGCTGTTGAAGCCCAAAATTGTTAAGGCATCACCAAAGGCTACATGTTATATACAGACATACACACAGCAGGTCAACACCAGGCTGTCAGACAGTGAGATCCTTACTGTCAGCAGTAGATGCTGAACTTCGAACCCACATGGAGACTTCTCATTGGTCTTCATCACCCATGTTGTTGTCCTTTTGATTACACTGCCCCCTTTAGGGACCTCTCCCTCATGGCTTGGAGTAGCTCATAAAACCCAATAGGAGTGGTCAGAGTGCTTCTGTTAAATCCATTGTGGATCCAATAGGGTCAACCATCACATCAGATAAGTTAATCATATAACTTGCAGTGCTCACTGGATTGTACCATTATAAGTATAATTAGCAATTTCAGCCCTGGAGACACAGATGATTGTGTTACATGCTAACTGAACATAAAGAGAGGAGTGTGGCACACTTGTGTAGAGACAGCATCATTACATGACCAGCTCAGGACACTGCTTTCAAGCCTTCCCCACGTGCACACGCACACGCACACACACACGGGATGCATGAGCCATGAATTCGCGTACAGCCTGCTCTGGGAATGAGTGACTAGGCCGGCTACCCCTCACTTCTCATCCACCCTGGTTTAGATGCCCAGCCCACAGAGGCCGAAACAGTCGTGTGGAACCAGGTGAGCGCCGTGCTGGAAGAAGCGCATGGCATCCTGGCGGAGCTGCAGTCCTACAACGGGGCGGGTCAGGAGATACGAGAGGTGAGCTGGATCCAGCCATCACGGCACCACTCAAAACGTGCCTTCAAGTTGCTCTACTCTAGCTGTCAGAGAATCTGTCAAATGTCACACGCCATCTATATATGAGCGATTTGCCTTACTCTACTTTAATATGGAAGTAACAACTATGTAAAATGCCTGGAAAACTCAAATATCTTAACCGTAAGTTACATCAAAAATGAGTCGATCTAACTCAATTTTTCTCCCATTTTCAAAAGATGGTCAAGTTCATTCTGCTATAATCTCCTTTAACTGACCTTTGAAATCAATGAGAAACCTATAAAACAAATCAAATATCTATGGTTTCCTTATATTCGATCGATAGACACACTGATGGTTATTTAATAGAAGCATTACTTCGCTGAGGGCACAGAAAATACTGCACTGAAATCTCTATTTGCCAGTTGTAGAATTCACACAGTGCATTGGAATGTTTTTTTTTTGCATATCCTATCTTGTGCTTCATAAGGACACACACACAAACGCACAAGTAAAAGCAAGCTTGGGGTCAGAGTGCAGCATCAGCTCTTGATCTGGCATCCCTAGAGCAGTTTTTGGGTTAAGAGCCTTATTCAAGAGCCCAATGGTGATATGGAGACATTAGCCAGCTATGGAACTTGCACCAGCACCCTTCAAATCAGGCACACAGACTCCTATCTCACAGAGCCACACAGCACCCCTATTCAAAAACCACTAGTGATGAATTCATCATAGTGTTTTTTTTTTTTTTTCAGTTTAAGCCACGTGTCTTATTTTCTAGGCCATTCAGAACCCAAGTGACCTACAACTGCAGGAGAAGGCCTGGAATGCAGTATGCCCCCTGGTGGCCAAACTGAAGCGTTTCTACGAATTCTCCCTCAGACTGGGTATGCAGAACCCAAAACCCTAGGATGTGCACCTTTCTGATAAGAGACAGTCTAAGCTGCAGAGTGATAAAGCGCTCACATAAATGAAAAGGCCACCTCGCTATTGAGGGTGGAGGGTGAGGATGCTGACGGGGTCAGGTGTTTCTTCTGTCCTTCCACACCCCTGTTCCACCACATTTCCTGACTCAACAGAAAGCAGCTGCCAGCCTCAGTCCGTCCCTAGTTCACACCGCACTCAGTGGAACCCCAGCGAACTTCCTACAGCGATTGAAGTCTCCGAATCATCCTTTAGGCCATTGAATATACAAACACTTTATTTATAGAATCAATACTGCATGTTTTATGAGGGGATGGGACGAGCTCCCTAGAGACTTAACCCATATTAATATCCACACATCTAGCCTGAGTGTTTGGGAATTAGGGCTTGAACACCACACAGGATGATAGGTAGCAGAGAGCATTTGGTCTACATGGGTTAGTCAACTGACACAATCCATCAGTTTAAATAGTTCATTCTGGGTAACATATCACTAGCTAGCTATAGTACCTTGGTAATTAAAGGATTAATTTAAAAAAGTTTCAAAGTTTACTTTGTGTAGGCAAATTTACATGGAATTCTCATCGCTAACCATTATTTGTTGGGCTTGTAGACTTGAATTACGTGTTAGTAATTTTTACATCAGTGGTAGGCGAAAGCACTCACGTCCTTTCCTTTGAGGCGTAGATGGAGTTAAAACGACTGGCCCATGTGACCGCGTTACCATGGACGCCGTGTTTGCTAACCCCGCTGGTGTCACAATCCTCACGACTTTCGCAGACATTTCAACACCGGGATACCGGTGGTGCCTGAAATGAAAGGTGATACCAGGTTCCATCTAGTCGATACATCGTGTACTATCATACATTCTCATATCCACAGTCCATGCAGAAGATAGAAACTGCAATGTATGCAGGGCCAGGTCCCCTTGGAGCATTATGGACAGATCTGATCTTGACAGTCAGGAACATACAGGAATATCTGGAAATATACAGAGATGTACAGGCTGGAGTAAACCTGGTTTTTCTGCATTCCGATTCTGCTGTGTGAAAATAAGCAGATCAGGTCCATAAAGAATCACCAGCTTGGAGCCTTCAGTACAGTCCGAATGATTATACACAAAAGCAGTGTCACTCTGGCTCTTATTACAACTTTGTTCTGCAGTTGGTGTTGAAGGATGACAGAATCACATACTTAAAGACTTGCTTAAGGACGATTCGACAATTCTAACATTTTTGTAAGCGATTTGTCACAATTTTGCCTCGTGGCAGAAATTCCACATGGAGTCAAAGCGTAGAAAAACCAGGAAAAAAAAAACAAAACAAAATAGCCAGAGTCAATCACAAACCAACATAGAGGCAAAGTGTTCAGAGTGGTTCTGGTCTCATGCGTTATGACCTGTGCTTCTGGGGATCTGGCTGGGTTGCAGTGCTTTGTAGTTTCTCACTGAACTATTGAGGGAGGGGCACGCAAAGACAGAGCAGGGGTCTGAAGAGCAACAAAGGAACGAGGCACCTTCTATTTTTCCATGTGTGGGTGTGTGCACTGCAGAGAACGCACTGCGCAGCCTGCTGGAGGCGCTGACGAGCCCGCCATACGCCCCCATGCAGCACCTGGAGCGGGAACAGGCGCTGGCCAAACAGTTTGCTGAGATCCTCCACTTCACACTCAGTTTTGATGAGCTGAAGGTGAGACTGGGATGGGGGGTGCTATTTTGGGAGGGGCCTCGCTGCCCGCCAGCTCCTGTTCCTCTACCAGCAGATCTGTTGCCGCTAAGTAAATCACAGATCTGAGACTACATTTTCAACCTGGCATAAGGTAGAGCGTACATTTAAGCATAGAACCCACAACCTCATCAGCTGGGAGCTTCTGTATCAGAAGCAGGTTGGATATTTACATTTCAGCAGTTTAATCGCGCAACTAGGAGACTCAAGTGGTTCAATTAGAGCCCATAACAATGGGACAGAATGGTGTTGATTGAAGACAAACTGTATGCAGATTGTTATTGCACACAAGAGCACAGGATAAACATAGTTTGTGTTTCCTGCTGGGTTGACTGCTGCCATCTGTTAAAAACCATTTAATTGTGTTTATCTTGAAGGTAACGGAATACAGTAATCAGTTACAAATCTGGCACCATCTGATCTGACTGCTGGGAAATCCCCTAGCCCACTGTTGCCCACTATTGCCCAGTGCTACCCAGCAGCCTTTCCAATTGGTCCCGAACTGCTTGCCCAGATCTTCTGTTCTGACCCGAGCCTAAAGTGCACCTGAGAACTCAGGGGCTGGCTGTGCCACTGAGCAGCTGCCAATTCACTGGGCCAGGGCAGCGGGAGGCATTTTTATGATACCCACGACCTCAATCTTCAAGACATGGAGCCTTTGAAGAGTGACTTTGTTTTAATGAGGGCCACTCAACCCAGCCAGAAAATTACAGTAGGAGAAACAGGGTCTGTCCTTTCCCAGCCATGATCCACCCCTGGCCTCCTAACATCTAAGCATCCATGGCTGGACAATTGTTGGCTCGTCAACCCAAAGCCTCTTCTTCCCTCCCTGCAGATGACTAACCCAGCCATTCAAAATGACTTCAGCTATTATAGAAGGACCATCAGCAGGAACCGATTAAACAACCAGCAGGTACGATTGGGTGACCGCCTCGCAGACACACAGAGGATCCAGCTAAAGGATTCTAAAAGCAAACAGCATAAAATATACCTAATACAGAGTCTCATGCATACGACTCTCCCCTAACATTGAGGTATTTGTTCAAACAATACAGCTGGACGCAGAAAATGAGGTGAACAACGAGATGGCCAATCGGATGTCGCTGTTCTATGCTGAGGCCACGCCCATGCTGAAGACTCTCAGCAATGCTACCACCAAGTTTGTGTCAGAGGTGAGTCCTCGGAAAAGTCAATGATTACCCCCCCCCAACAACCATGCAAAAAACCTTGCAACGAAGGCTGCTAATACCATGGCAACTGAGAAGAACCCAGCTTCTACCATAGCAACCGAGAGGGTACAGCTGACAACCAATATTCTCAATATTATCACTATTGCTCAAGGGTTTAGTGTTAGCTGACAGATTTTTCACAAAAGTCTGCTTCAATTTTCACACTTTGTTGAGGAACACAGGTGCCAAGACTCTTCAGGTATGTCACTTGAAGCTGTGCAGAATAATACATGTTGTGACAGAGGGTGTGGCCCTTTGTTCTGTGAACTTTTGATTTGGTAATGCAGAAACAGGAGGTAGAACAATAGTCAGACGCCCAGTGAACTTCAATAGGGCTGGTGACACATTGTGAAGGCAGCCTAACACAGCATCGCCTTGCATGGCTGCTGCGGTGTTCCAGGAACATACTGTTCCCATCCGACTGTGACTCAGCAAGGTTCTGCTGGGCTTTTCTCTGAGTTACATCACGAATTGTTGCATGAGGCAAATCTATTCAGCAAGCAGAAGACACAGATGTAGCTCAATAAAACGTATCATTTGTTTGGACAAAATGATGCTGAACCAACCAATGCAATTATAGTTTCCTGAAGTTCTTTTTTTTTTCAGAAGCAGGAGAGTAAGGTGTGTATTGTGTGACACTTAAGCAAAAATCGCTTTAAATGCTGTTACTGCAGGCAATCCATTTACCTTGTTAAAAAATTATATATATTTAGTTGATATATATACATTTTGGTACCCTCTGGTGGTCATGGATGGTACTGACTTGTTTTAGAACAAAACGCTTCCGATCGAAGACACAACGGACTGCTTGAGCACCATGGCTTGTGTGTGCCGAGTCATGCTGGAGACACCGTGAGTACCCTGACCCAATACAATAAGTTCACAATCCTATCCTCAAATAATCACGGAACTCCCTCAAGGTTAATGTCAGCTTTGATAAAAGCTGTGTCCAGATCAGATTAAAGACATTGGTTAAGTGTGACACAGTCACCACCACATAAACAGTATTTTACTCTCACTTTAAATACTGTTAGCATGGTTATCATATCTGAGCGAAGTAATCACAATGATCTGGACATGGAGAGACAGCTAGTAATTGACTATACAGTTGACTGCATCCTACACGTTGAGGTCTGGCTGTTCCACCTTTGCTGGGCTGAACACCTCTGTCTGTCTACCCTTTTGTCCCCCCTGTAGGGAGTACCGCTGTCGCTTCACCAACACGGACACTATGCTCTTCTGCATGAGGGTCATGGTGGGCGTCATCATCCTCTACGACCACGTCCACCCTGTGGGCGCCTTTGCCAAGACTTCCAAGATCGACGTAAGAGCCCACATGCTGGTTCCATCATAACAAGGATAAGTCTGAAACCACCCCAAACCTTCCCAAGCTTATTAAAACAACTAGGAATGAAGGTTAGCTGGACAACGCGTTTCAAATAAGTAGATGGATTTGCAGCAAAGCAGCCCCTCCTGAAGGATTAATTGGCAGCCTCTGAGTAATTACCCTCTGGTGTACATGTAAAATTTTGCTAAGCAACTCAAAAGCCTGTTTTTCAGCCCTACACACACACACACAGGATGATTCACCCAATTCATACAGAAAATGAAACGGACTATAAGAGCTTAAAAACGTTAGGACCTAGCTATAAGACAGCCAAAGGAACAAATTGTCCACTCTGTTTAGCCTTGAAGAGGGATGATGGGCAGTTTGCGTTTGCATGGGGCAGGAGGGAAGGTGGTCCAATCATCAGACCAGCAGCAAGAAGGTTTGACTTGATAGTAGGATGACGTTTTCTCTAAAGCACCCTACACTAGTACCTTTGTCACCCCCTCCCAGATGAAAGGCTGCATCAAGGTGTTGAAAGAGCAAGATTCCAACAGTGTGGAGGGGCTTCTAAATGCTTTGAGGTGAGTGTGTGTGTGTGTGTGTGTGTGTGTGTGTGTATGGAAGGGGGGGTCCTGAAACTGGCCTTCTGTTTAAACACATGCAAAGAAAAAAAAACTCAAGCTAACGCTGCTGTCCTGTCCTGCAGGTATACGACACGGCATCTAAATGACGACAGCACCTCCAAACAAATCAGGGCCATGCTTCAATGAGAGGGGGAGGATGGGAGAGAGGGAGCAAGCTTGGGTTTGAGAGGAGAAAGAGAGAGAGAGAGAGAGAGAGAGAGTGTGTGAGAGAGAGAGAGAGAGAGAGAGGGGAGACTGCAAAGGAACGAGAGGGGTGGGTGGAAGTTACGGGCGACCCAAACCAAGCCCGTTAGTTTACATGAACGAAATGCAAAACCATTTCTGTGTCAATAACTTGGAAAGGGGAAAATGATAAAATATATATATATTGTCAACTGCTCATCTTCATGTCTCTCATTTTGTAAAAAAAAAAGGAAAATAGAGATATATATTAAAGTGATAACATAAAAAAACACAAATTGTATGACATAAATAGGTCAAAAGAAGAGAAATTATATCAGAAATTTTAAGGTTAAAAAATGCAAAACAAAAGTCCATATTCCAGTTTAAGAAGAGTATTTTTGCACTCGTTAAGAAAACAATGCCATCGCTATGGTTTCACGTATAGGGAAAGGGCGAGAAATGAAGTGTACAGTCAAATCCTACATACCTGCATTCTGATTCCATTTGATTTGGCATCATGGCCTCATTTTACCCATAATCCTCGGCAACCATCAGTAGTATTCCATGCCAGGAGGCTGGCATGCGTTGTTTACTTGGTAAAGAAGACAGAACTCCTACAGAGTTGCTGGCTCTCCAGCTGGTTTTCCCACATTGTTGCCGACAGGACAGTCGATTATATATATCGGATTTTGAGTTCTGTTAATGGGCGTTGGTGTTATGACATTGTTAGACAATGTTAGATGCAAGAAACATTTCTGGGTATTTAAAAAACTAACCTAATCCAATGGACTGCTATGAACTGTTTCTATGATAAAAGCACACTTTAAACTTGACTAATGATCTTATACGGAGTTTGAATATAATTCCAATTAAGTGCTCTGCTTTTTTATTTACATTTTCTTGTGCGAAACGTGTTTACTGCAGTAATATTCTTTTTATGGCCTTCACCAAAAAAAAAAAAAAAAGTTTGCGATTGAAACAGAGGATGAACACAGAGAATCAATGGATATCTGAATGTCACCCTGTACCTTACATGTTCAGGCTGCATTCCTTACTTAATCTTCTTCAAGTGGAGCTTCCAATGGTGCTAATACAAGTCTTCTGAACATATATCAGTGCAGAGATTGTGGGAGTGTGGGCCACATGAGCCCTTCATTATGAAGTCACAGGACAGGACATTTCATTGGAAGCCATCAGTCTCCAATCAGATCAGTGGGGGTCACTTCCTGTCATGTGGTTCAGGTGCACCTCCTTCAGATCATCACAAATTTCTCCAGCGGGATGAGTGCAGAGGCTGTCCAGACACAGCAGCTCTCCCAAAGGTAGAGAAAAATTCCAAAATTCCTGGATTTTCAAACCTGCGACCCCCAACATTAGTCTTGCTCACTGGAGCGTCTCATCCCCAATTACAAAGGTCCTCCATCAATGCACCAACACCACAGGCACCATTAACTGAATCAGGCAGTAAGCCGTGGCAAAGTGTCCATTGGGAAGCATTAAGACGGAATGATGGGATTGTTCGTAAGATGTTTCAGGACACCCAGATCCCCAGTGGCCATATTGTAAAAATCAAATGTATTTCAAAGACAACAGGAAAATAAGGGATAGCTTAGGAACCCTCTCACCCCACCTCCATTCTGGAGATATGGGTACAGAGCAGGGCAAAGCTCAAGATCCACCAATAGGACAGCATTTTAAATAGGCAACAAGTCACTCAGACTTCCTGTGCCAGACTTGTATGCGAGCTGGATTGGTTATGGAAATGGTGTGCTCATGATCTACTAAAGAATCCACCTTTTAGTACGAGGCAAACAACAAAAATAGATCCATGTGGAAATCAAATTATGATGTCAATGAGAAATTCAGAGGAGACAAAAATATTGCTGTACTGTGGAAGTCCATAGCCCTTAGAAACTTAATTTGATCTTATATATTTTCAATACAGGTATGTGCACACGCATATGCTGTACAAATATATAGATGGCATGTTGTAAGTTCTGATGTGTAAATACAGTGTTTTTATTCACTTTTATTGTTCAGTGAATCTGGGTTGGGTATGTGTTGTCTCTCCCATGCGTTTGGCTTGGACCTTTGGACTTGCCGTAGTCATAGGCTTTGGATTTATAACGAAAAAGAGAAGAGAGTGTCCATTTGCTTGTTATTTTGTACATTTTGTGCAACAATAAACTTGTCATTTATTACGTTCAACCTCAGCTTGTGTAATTTTAATTCAAAACGTTACGGTTCGGTAAGTTGTGAACGTTTTACTGCATTTAGAAATGTTTCTTGCACATAGTATATAACATTACAGATTTATATCGTTGTTTATCATGAACAGTCTGCAATTTGGTTCATCGAATATGGTGCATCCATGTCAGTGGCCAATAGTGTTGAAACATTGTAGAGTAAGAAAAAAAAGTACACTTTTGAACAGAGTAATGAGGTACATTTAGAAACGCCTTTAGGTCCCTAGGTGTTAGGGGTGGATTACAGATTAGGTTCGCTCGACAATACCGTGTTCAGCGGGCAACGCTGTCCATGGTGCTGACGAGTAGTCTGGCCTGAGCTGACCCAGGTGAAACGTTTTTAAAACTCTCTTTAAGCTGTGATTTGTGCACTTACGAGTTGCAATTAATTCTGTGGGGAAAGCTCCTTTACCAAAGGTTTAAAAGTAGCATTCCTAATTAGGATTTATACTAAGCATATGCAATTTCACCAGCTCTAACACCGCATTCTTTTAAAATAGTATGAAAAATAAAAAAAAAAAAACAGCGGCTAGATGGCATAAAATATTTTAAAAGACATTTTTAAAGACATCATAACCCAGTCTGAAAAGCGAAACACCTAAAGGTATTTCGCCTGTCTTTAAAATAAATCTCTTTGACCACACAGGCAGCATTTGCAAAGGAAAATGTACCCCTCACTGGCAACATTAACCTACTCTGCTGAGTTATCTATGATCTCCTATAAGAAGTACGTTCGTTTGTGTAGCATTGCATGCTGCAAGAACAAGGCATTCACAACCGCGCATTTTGAAATACGTTTAAGTTTTTGTAAATTCAAATACATACAACTGCATCCAGTACAGACGCGCGGTGAGCCTATATACGAGGAAACGCAGGAAATACAGTAGTCGCTCTTTCTTTCTAACACACACACGGTAATGCAGAAGCACAAATATAAAGAACCGCATGGGTTTGAAACGGCGTGAGGGATGGAGAGTAGCCGCCGAAAACGCACGCTATAAAGCAGGAAAGAACATACAGTATAAACCCGAAGCATTTGCAGTACATGTCGTCTTACAGCACACACATTGAATGAATTAATTAATATTATTGATTACCAAAAGTTTACGTTAATACTTCATAACAATAACGGCTATCTGACCAAAAACTAACACATCCCCAATTTTAGCCAGGCGCCGAATTTATCTTACCCTAATTCCGCCACAAGAGGGCGACAAAACACTAAAAATGTGACTCTCGTCTGTTTTATTGGTGGTTTTAAATTTTACGTATTCTGTAATTTATACAGCGTAGTTTTCCCAGGTATGTCCTTAACTATACACAAAGCACTATACGTGTATTTTCGATGGCTTGTATTTGTTCTCCATTCACAGAAGTAAATTAATCTGACAAGTATACTTAGCGTTAATCTCAAAAACCAATGAAAACGGACTATGAAAGGGGTTGGGACTCGTGGAGGGACAATCTTTTCTTTTTAACCACTGAACAGTACCTGGGTTCCAAAATATTTGATTGAAACTACAAAAACAAAAAAAAAAAAATGTGTAAATAAGTATTCTAAAAGCTTGTGGGTGAAGGTAACGGAGCTCCATATTTTCAACAGAAGCGAAGTTTCCAGGCGTACAGCTGCGAATCGCCTGCCAGGAAGGCGGGGTGGGGTGGGGGGCTTCTAGGAATTAGAACAGGGATACCCAGGATATGAGAGCGGGGTTGGGCTGTTATGTCAGTACCAGCCAGGGATAGCTGCAGCGACAGATAGGTGCTGCCATAACGCGCCCCCCCCCCTTCTGTTTTAAAAGAGCGGAAACGGAAACAGCACGAAGATATAGTCCTATACTTCCCGAAACACAAACAACTCGCAGCATTTATCAGGTGTTTATCGGTATCGTTGGCATTAAATGCAGTGAAGCTCAGTTACCCTTCGGCCCGAGAGCAACACCCCTCCCCATCTCACCCCGTGAACCGCCCAGCGTGCGATCTGAATAAAAGGGACACTAAACACCAATAACAAAACATCAGTAAAGTTACCGATGTCCCACATTAGCGCCAAGACATGCTCAACAAGATGGGATTCATCAGACGGGTTCCGCGGCTAAGGAACCAGAAGGCGGGGGCAGCTGTGCGAGTGCATTCTTAGCAGGGCAAAACCGCCAAACTTTGCTCAAAAAAGCGGGAGTTGGCATTAAACGGGGAGGGGCAGCTTTTATCAGGAAGAAACAGGCAGGGCAGTAACGCGGCCCAACGGTCGGGGATCATTTGCCTGGCAATCTGGCATTTAAGCGCTCCTTTCTTTGTGTGCCCGCACTGCCCAGGGGGCACCTGGAGCAGTGACTCACAGGTTTGCGAGCTTCCCCATTTCTGCTGTAGCTCGCTGCCTCCCATATAACCACCTCTCCTGGCACCTCTATTTGAATTTAACAAGTGCCGCTCATTTGGAAGGTAAACAATCCACCTCTACAGCATCCACCTGCTGGGACAGGGTGCCACACACACACACACACACACACACACACTGATGGACAAGTTTAGACACGCACAAGGAGACGCAAATACACACATAATGACATGGCATTATGCTCGTGTTTGGCACAGGTTGTCGCCAGCTCCCCTCCTGGCAAAACAGTCTGTGGTTCCAACGGCCGTGTCGAGCGCGTACTTCTCTGAGAGAGATCAGGCCAATCACTTCCTCTGTCCAAGATGAACAGCCCCCACCCCATCGCGCATACAGCCGGTTGGTTGGAGCAGTTTCACCAGGCCACACCAACCTTTTCTGAATTATCCAAGCTTAAGAAAGAACGTCAGTCAAAGGCAATAACCCTATCCACCTCTTCACACTGAACCTTCAAACGATGGTCACCATGGTAATCCTATAACGTAACAGAGAAGACCTGCTTAACTGAAGCCAGCTGAATAGTGACTTTGCTCCACAGAAAAAAAAAAAAAAACAAAACTTGGGGTGACCCGGCTATGATGGAAAGTCAGCTCCCAAAATACGGAACGGCTTCGCAGAAACCGAGGGCTCAATGCTGGAGCGAGAAGACCATTCATGACGAAACAGAAGTCACAGTAGGGTCCAAATGGAACCGTGGAGATGTGGGGCACCACAAGACTTCAATGCATCAAGAAATTACGGTACCATCAGCACTAATGACACAGGGAGCATAGGCCAGCAGGTCCTTATAACCTCCTTGTCAATGTGCTTCAGTAAGAAGGGTCAGCACGGGGGGTCTAGGTTTACGTGCAGCAGGTGCAAGTGTCTCTGGCAGCTGTAACTGAAACAGTCAACAGACATGTGGCCAGCTGGACAAGCGAGGGCTTAGTGAGCAAACAAGCAGCAGGTGACGTGAGCTCAGACCACGCCTAAGGGAAGTCGAACCCAACAGCAGAGTGCACCGGAGCTGTAGACTGCTGCAGTACAGCGGGACCTACACTATGGCACAGGAGGCAGCCAAATATCACCCTAAAGTCTATTAGCATGCACGCAGTTTACATTTATTTTAATGCTATATACGTTTTATAAACTCATTATGAAGGAAATGCCTGAAAAAAAAAACCACACAATATTTGAATACATGTCATTAATATAATTTATTGAAAAGTGCACAGCCATTTCAGACAGACCACTTGGTTAGCTGGTGGTCTAACTTCAAGTAGGGAAAACATGTGGGAGGACCATATGTACTGGAAAAAAGGAATAAGAAAAATGCAAGAAACTGCCAGCACAGCAAGGGTTAAAGTCTTCCAGAGTGGTAGCAGGCTCCACCCACTTACCTTATTTACATACTTCCCATTTGGCGGGAAGCCTTCTTCCTCTCTTTGTCTGGGCTCCCAGCCAGGGCCCCTCCCCCGCCGCACCATTCTCATATGGCGGGAAATGGGAGCCGCCTGAGCGCACTCACTGCAGCAGTTAGAGCCCCCCCCCAACCTCCAGCCTGTCGCCAAGCAACCACCCCCAGAACACTCTTTATACACAGAAAAGGCGCGGGACTGAGGGTGGAGCATGCCGGTTCCGCGCGCTTTCGCCGCGGGAGGAAGGAAGTGATAAACGAGTGTTTTCACAGCAGAGCAGGGATACGGGAGGGATTGACCACCACACAATCTCAGCTCCATTTTGCACTTTTCTGTACTCCATTTGACCTGACCCAGTCGTGTTTTGTGATAGACAGAACAAGATTTCCGTACTCTACATTACAGGGCAGTGTCGGGGGTGTGATGGACACCAAAACCTAAACCTGCCATCACACACAGTGGAAAGTGGGCGACTGTCATGGGGAAGAATATTAGTCTACCCACAGACAGACACACACACACACACACACACACACACACACACACACAGAGTCATGCTCTCAATTTGTGCTGCCCAGGAGCCAGATCCTGTAAGACTCTCCCAGGGGTACGAGCCATGAGCACAGCAGAGGTCCCCCTCATATCGCCATAATGACACTGGCGCCCCATCACATGGTCACACTGACCAAAGCTCCAGAACCTCCGGTCTCAGAGGATTCCTGTTCCCTGGCCACCCCAGACCTCCTGAGAATGACAGGACCAGAACAGTGACCAGATGCGGAGCGGGAAGGGCAAGAGCTGTGACCAAACTCACTCCCCATCATTCAACCATGCTTTGAGAGGCAGCTTCCTCGAACTCCCAGTCTGTGGTGCTACCTGTAATTAATGGCCTCTACAGTAGAAGCCTGAAATTACAAACGTCTTTCTTACCTTCCACTTCTCTCTCCTTTACACACACCCTCAAACTTGACCCCTATAAATCAAGAGCATTTGTTAATGAATAATTCTCTCTCTAAGCTATTCCCAGTTATTACACTACCAGGTCAAGGGTCATAACCCTGTTGTACAGGACATTCTGGTGGAATGCACCTCAACATAGTATGTCTTAATGACATATCTGACCTGTGCTACTGTTTCAATAACCCATCAGGGCCCTGAAGACCACTGTTGTTTGAGGTCTAAAGCGCTGTTCTTCTCTGGGACACACCAGTTGGATATGGGTTTGCATCTCACGCGTTACACACCATCATCCTGCTGTTCCCAATTGAGAAAAAGTAAATCTAAGGAAAAGGATGTCCCACTGGAAATGGCAAGCACCTCAGATCCTCTCCCCAAAGCCCTTCCTGTTATTGTCTTGCCCTGGTGTGCTTGGCCTTGCCACGCCCTAATGAAGTAGAACTTACAAGATGTGATACCTTAAGCTGAGGTTAACTGGCACCACAAATCAGCTTAGCAGTTGTTAATTGGTACCTCCCTCCATTTGAGTAAGTTTGATTTGGGGAGTCGAATCTGAAGCAGAGGGAGGGTGGCTAGTTTGTCCAATGCATGGATGTGGTGGAGAAAGAAACAGCAGGGCATAAACCCTTAGCCAGTTCAAGCCACTCATATGAGAAAGCAAAGTATTCTGGGTAAGCTGAATGGCAAGGAGTTTACATCCTAATGCGAGGTAACATCAGGTGAGTCCATCCAGTGCTTGTGTGCGGGTACCTTGCCTTAATACCAACCATACAAAATGGGCTTCCATTTCACTGAACTCCTTTGTCCATTCTAGGGTCGTGTGCAGAAGCAGGTTCTACACTACCATTCATGGTTACCCTGAACACCCTGGAATCACCGATGACGAAAGAGTAGCCATGCCCCAACGCGGTTTTTTTTCTCCCAAGAGCCGCACTTCTGGCGTGCGACTCACCATTGGATGCAAGATGACAGGCGTGCAGTGGCGTGTATGTGGTTGGTGAGGCCACGCAGCAAATTTTCGGCGAGCCGAGCATAACAAGGTACACAGCCGTTCAAACTAAGAGAGTCTGAGAGGAAACCACCACACAACCAAAGGAAATTAACATGTTATACAGTGAACCCAGCCTTGTTACTCTGACCTAACTGGGGGACAGCAACAGCAAATCCAAATGGGCCTTCAAAGCAGAATCAAAGGGCCTGGCTACACTCAGCGAAACTGTGCGGTCTGGGGAGTAATAGCCCAAGTGATTCGAAAGAGACGCCTTTCTCCACGTTTCCAGAAAGCAAGTTGGTTATGACCCAACCAGGCTCTCATGAGTTCTTTCGGCATGCAAGCCCCGTAGCTTCCGAAGTGCTTGTGGCCAAACAGCCACCTGTTCCTGGGTCAGTGAGGAGAGGCTCCATTAGTCTGACCTGCTGTTCCGCATTTAGCATGCAAGACTATGCTTGGTCTCTCTCTAACACACACACACACACACACACGCACACACAGTCCTTCATTTCCGACCTTCAGAGACCACACTAACCACAGTGTTTTCCACGTGGACCACCCCATCTCAGCATAGAGGCAGGATGGCATGGTGACTGATGTGACCCTAAGCACCCCACTTGTGGTCACTGAAATCCTCCTCAAGATCCACAAAAACTCAACTGCGGCTGGAAGCCAGGAGGGCCCAAACGTTACTGATCACCATTCCTTCTCAGCAAAGCTACCCCCCAAAAAAAAAATCCTTCCCTGCAAATTTGCCAGTGGGCTGTCAGCCCTGCCCCCACCCCTGCATAGAAAGGGACTTTCCACACTTCACTTTGTCCAATCACAGCAAGGGTCAGACTCGAGAAGTGGCCACAGGGACAAGTCTGGCCCCTCGGCACGGCACCTGAGGGGAAACACCCAACAGGGAGGGCTGTCGCATGGACAGCACACCGTAATCCAAGTCACTGTCTGACCACAGCCCGCTGTACAGAACATGCAAGGGTGGGGGAGTGACCTACTTTTTGGCGAGATATCCAACAAAAGCACCTGAAGCAGAAAGGGGGGGTGCTGGATCAGTGCACAGCCTGCCGTTTCTGTGAGTGGAAGGGGCTGGGGTCAGTGAGAGGCGAGCAGGTCCCTGTAACAGTCTCCAACGCTCACAAATTTATAGGCTCCAGCCCCCCGCTCAGGCGTTACGGACACATTATGACACACTACATTTAAAAATGGGAGCAGAATCGACCTTTGGGAAAAAAGGTGCAAAACAAATAAATATCTTATAAACCACACAGACAGGTTTGACTGTTTACATTCAAAAAAAAAAATCACTGTGATCATCATGACATTCAGTAAAATTTGTCCCCACAGAGTCAGCAAACAGCACATGCAGTCAGACCCTTGTGGAGCGGTGCACCTCTGCTAGTCTCACACGCGGACACACGGACAGACGGACACAGAGCCTAAGCAGACAGCCCTTACAGGGACGCTCCATTCATTCCAAAAGCCCAGAGGCAGCCAGACAAAGCAGTCCTAGCTGGTATCAGAGAGGAGCAGAACGAGTTTCCCCAGTCCAGCCCAGTAGGCAGGATACAGAGTATTCCCAAACATGAATCCAACATAGAACCACGACCACAAACCGCTCCAGCAGACCCAGGCCTCATCACCATCGCTGCCATAGTCTCTGCTGGATTTTGGAAACAACGACCAAATATCCAGGGCGAACATTATCGTGACACAACACTTCCAAGGGGAAGGCTGAAGAACCGAGCCATGATATATGAAGGTTCAATGACTGAACCTCACAGACAGCTAGGAAAAAAAAAAAAAAAAATCAATCAATGAAGAGAAAAGCACTGGGTACTGAGCCAACATGGGGCAGCACATTCGAGAGACTAAATTTACAGCTGCTCGGTACCAGCTGACATGACGCCTTTGTTTTCTTCACTCTTCATGACTTATTTCCAGAATGTTCCTGATAATTGCGTAAGTGAGGAAGCACAGCTCCTCGAGTCATCTTTCAAGTGTCACCAGTTTAAGGGGCCCTAAGTCCAAGAGATCTCAACACCAGGAACATTAAGACAATTTCTTTAATTTAGCATCTGTAAAAATGAGTGAATACATCAGGATTTAATAAAACAAAGCAAAATATAATAATAAATCTGCATAATTAGTCACCTTCACTTGCCCTGTGATGCTAGGCTCTTGTCCTGGCAGTCTATCCTGCACAATCCAACAGACAGCCCAAAGGCACAAAAACGCAAAAAAGGTCCAACAGGATGTCCCTGGATGGCAGAGAGTAAGTCATAAAAATGTGCATAAAAGCCACAGACCACCTTGGGAACTGATCTGCCGATGGAATAAACAGATTGAATACATCCATTTGGCAAACAGCAGAAACAGCGAGAACTTCCCGGGCTTTAGACCGCAGTACTGGGCTGGCCGTCCACGAACCGGCTTTCAGGGTAGGTCTCATCGGAGCCCGATGGGGCCACATGACTTCCAGACCCACGCAGCGGTCCTCGCTTAGGGGTCTGGTCATTTCCCGCGGCACTATCGACCTTCCTCTTCTTTCTTACGTGATGCAGGTGATTCTTAGACTTCAGGTGTGCTGGAAACGGAAATGTGGAGAGGCTTTATTTAGATAATGACTCTGCTTAATTAGCTCCTCAGACATGCTATGGAACCCACGCTGTGCCCCTCTTCCCCTCCCCCTCCCCAGTCCCCACCTTTCCATTCCAGGTCCCCAATAATGATCTTCTCACACAGCTCGCAAACGTGTCTGTTTCGTTGGTTGCGTGGCTCTGCCCCCTGAATTTGGATTGGCTCTAAAGGCGGCCTCCCACCCTGAAAAAAAACATGGAGCCAATGCAAAGACACATGCACATGTGAACCCATCCCATCAGACAGCTGTAGAAGGCTGTAGAAATGAGGTCTGGAAAAAGAAAAAAAAAAAACCTAAAAATCACACAATGAATAACATTTGGGGTAAATTGAGCTGGAAAAGAGATTAAATTGTTCGCTGGAAAAATTAAGCTGCTCAATGGAGAAAGTATTTTAAGAAATTGTGATAGAAGCGATCATAAATTGAATATTTAGCTCTGACCAAAAGTAAGCTGATAAATTATGCAGGATAAACTTTCACCCCTCACTGAGTTTTGGCAATGCACGGTTCGGGCGACGGTCGCACAGAGGTCACATGACCTGGTCACGCCATACCTTTTGAAGGCTGTCTAAGACTTGCAGGGCAGGAGAGAGGACATTCTCCTCCCAACATGAGACATCTGACACGTCGAGTCCAAATACCACGGGAACATCAGCACTCGGTCCTGTCATCACAGAACAGAAAACAATCAGGGGGGCAGGCGAGCAAACAGGGCAGGTCACCAAGCCCCCCCCACGACAGGTGCGGCCCAGGGACCCTGCGACAGAGTGAAGCTGCTGATTCACAGCTGCTCGATAATCTCTCCACTCTGACAGCGTCAGCAGTCTCACCGGGATGCCTGAGCCTCCATCGATCCGTCACAACAGCTAAGGCACACGGACTCCAACAAGCAGGCACACACGCACACAAAAATGAGAGCACATAGAGCGCTAGACGAGGGAATGACCTGGAAGACACCACGACACTCATAAGGCAGCTTGAGGCAACCATGTTTTAAAGGGGGGGACTGAGATCAATACAAAAACAGGTTAGCTCCTTTCCCCCAGAGACAGACATTGTGTCGGAGCAGCATTCCAGCAGACACCCAGGCCGCATCAGCCTTAGCAGATGGGATTTACTCAGTGTTCAAAGGCATCCTGAGAGCTGTCCCCCTCGCCAAGCCTTGGGGGGGTCACGCGGCCCACTGCACAGCCGGACTGAGTCTGTCGTTAACCCCCACCCCGGTCCGTGGGCGTCCTGTTTTCATGGGTGGCAGCCGGCGGGCGGGACGCGGTGCACGCGAGGCGGCTTTGGTGACGGCCCGCCCGTCGTCTAGCCTGCAGCTCGCCTTTGAAGACCCCCGGCCCCCAACAGCCTCTTTTGTGTGAAGGGACAACAGGAGAAGTGTCTTTCGACCGGGACACCTGAGACGGAATGGGGAGGAAGAACCCCCGGGGGGTGGCAGGTGCAGGATGGGGGGCTGAGCAGGGCACCACTGAAACCCAAGAAAAAGAAAGCCGTCAGCTGGGAGAAAGGGAGCCCCCACAATGGGCAGAGTGGGCATTTTAACAACAATGCCACAATCAGATGGGCAGCACCTGGTCACTGTACAGCAGCTGCCTGGTGGTGGTTGTGGCGGGGGGGCCGGGTTGTGGTAGGTTGACTAGCGAGAGCATGCGGTTTTTCGCCCGTGTGACGGCCGTCGCCGAGCGGGGGGGGGGGGGGGGGGTGGGGGGGGGGGGGGGCAGAGT
>JAACJT020000038.1:10897316-10925702 GCA_009936485.2 Gymnarchus niloticus | reverse complement strand
GGGGGGGGCGCGGGGGGGGGGGGGCGGGGGGGGGGGGGGGGGGGGGTGTGCGCCGGGCCCCGCCGCGGGGGGGGGGGGGGCGGGGGGGGGGTTTACGCTCTCTCCTCCTCCCTCTCAATCTCCCCCAAACTATTTAAATAATTCATCCCCCCCCCCCAACCCACCCAGATGGAGGCAGGAACTGCGGCACAGCTAACGCAAGCCCGATCCAATCTACCACGACGCACAGCTGAGGTCGGCCTGCGAGAAACGTGGGCACCGGTGGTTCGCTTGGCCAGCACAGTCAGGTAGGCCCCGCCTCTGAAGGCACATGGCACAGAAAAGGGAAAACTTCACAATTGGAGATGGAATCCAATCAGGAGACCAATGTTTCCTAATACACGCTTCAAGAGGATGGTACGATTTTGCAGAAACGATGAAAAGCACAGCATTATACACAGCATAAGCTGTTACCCCACGCACCACATGAACCTGGATCAGGTCCAGGTGCCGGTAAGGATATGAGAGAAAGGGCCTTATTCCTGAAGTCCACCACCGTGTACGTGTTCACCAGTGGATCCACGAAGCTGATCATGTGATGCGGGCACTCTGCCTGCTCCTCTGGGGTCACCTTGTTTGTGACAATATCTAGCCCACAATACACCTGGGAAGGCAGAAACAAGAGTCTGAGAAAGCTGACCGTGAGTGCGGGTCCGGACAGACGGTTCCTGGACGTCGAGAGCAAGGCGGGACAGGAGCAGCAGGAGACTGGAGCTAGCAGAAGTGGGGTGGGAGAAGGTCCAAAATGCACAGGAGCATGGCCCAAAAAACTACAGAAGATAGTGCAGATCACGGGGGCGGGGCGGTGGGGGCAATTCTCACCCCCTCTTTGTGGGAAATGCTCTCCAAGTCCGCAGCAGAGACTGTCCCCAATGTCCCCCAAAGTCTGATCCCACCAGCACTACATGCTAATCCCAAACTAAACAATATGCCACCAAAATTAACATCCCTCTCCCCTGAGAGAGGTCGGACCCAGAAGGCGCAAGATCAGCGAAACACTGCCAGACGGATAGAGCAGAGTGACCCTCTGCCTCTGTTAAATTAAGCAGCCTCTTAGCAATCATGGCACAAAAAAAACTACAGTATTTTACCCATCTGATCAATACCTCACAGAACACAAAGTCCACCAGACCAACTCCCTGTTTATAGCCTTAATAAAGGCCTGTAAAGTATTTCCCATACAAGAAAGCAGACAAAATATGGTGGCATGATTTTACAGCTCCCTGTTCCATAAGTAGGAAGCTGATAATAACAGCCCTCTTTTACGATCCTATAAAATCCAGATTGCTTACTAGCCTCCCCTCCCAGGACATTGCCGCTAATATAGCAGCCCCTCTGTCGTAAGGGATTGATCTGTCATTTACGGACACTGAGAACTTGACTAAATCATCTTAGGGGGCACACAGTAAAATACAGGAGACGTGACCGTGCTAAGAGCACGTGACGTTCAATCAGAAAAAAACCTGAAGGTCCCTTAAGTGGTGGTACAGCTGAAGAAGAAATCGAACAAAACAAAAAAAGAAAAAAAATAAATAAATAGGCACTTTCTGCTATCCAGGATCAACAGCAATGTCAGCTGTCAGGAGGGGCCACATTCCTGCAGATGATAAAACTGTGAAATCGATATGCCTTCCTGGATCAACCTGTCTACACGGGCTTGTAAATGAGTGCAGTAGTAAGCCTCCACCTTGGCCCTGATACTGTTAACAGACTCTTCCCGTCCTCCCAAAACAGGATGGGTGAAATACACAAGTTTGCAATACGGTGACCCTAGCATTCCCCCGAATGGCATTAGTCCTTTTGGCAGTCATGTTGTCGCCTGGAAGAGCAGTTACAATGCTCTGGAGGTGCAGCCCTGCGATCTAGACGTGCGATTCCGTCTGGTGCGCAGCTTGGTTAAGGTTCACTTGAGATCAAGAGACATTTGATGACCAGCAGTTCCACCTCCCTCGGGGGTAGAGGTCGATACAATCTGCCCCGATTCACAGCAATTTGACTCACGGACCAGCGGTCCAAGTGCACTGTGAGACAGAATGTCCTGTCCTTCAGCACTCCTAGTCTCGCCATGCTCCGACTGGGTATTGGGTCACGTCACGCACTGTTTAAATCAAACATGAGTCAGCAAGCGGAGAAGCAGTACTTGCTACCCTCTCAGCCTGAATCCATGGCAGTTTAAGTGACACAGAGACCTGCTGATCAGATGTGTTCGGGTCTTCTTTGCCTCAAAGGGGCTCAGAGGCAGAGAAGGAGGGTGGGGGGGAAGGGCGGATTCTTCTTTTCACCACCCAGTCGGAACAAAATTCAAATCAACTAAAACAGAACCATCAGGCTGCACCTTGTCTACAGCCCTTGGTCTGGGTTTTCGGGGCGAATGATTCTGGAGTTTGTGTGCCAACGGTGGCCATGTGGTCCCCCCTTTCAGGCCTCGTTGCCCGAGGGCCACCCCCTCCTGTCCCCATTATGATTTCCAGAAGCTCCTTGGTTTACTGCCTATGGCCCAGTTTTGACAGGGCTTCTCCCCTCTGCCTCGATTTCCCCGTTCACCACCTGGCCCGTCGACCCACCATTCTGCTCCTCCCGTATCTTCACCTTCCCTGGCCTCTCAAGCACACTCTCTACTGTTGATTTGTTGCTCATTCTCCATCTGTTCCCCATTAGCGTTTCCTCGCTCCTTACTGGTCTCATTCTCTCAAACCACGAATCATCACCTTCCCATCTCCACCCAGGTCTTCTGCAGGATTCTTGTTCTCTGCCCCTGCTCCCGTTCAATGATGGGACCCCCCCCCAGCCCACCCTCGCGCTTTACCCGGGTTTGTTATTCCCTTCTGTGAATGGCATCCATATAATCACAAACAGCTGCTTCACACTGTGTGCGTTTGCGCGAGTCTTTCTCCAGAACATCTTCATTAGTGAGGGCAGACGGTATGGAGAAAAAGACCGAGTAATACAGGGAACAGGAAGACAGCAGCGGGCAGGCTGACCCGAGCAAGGATGGCAATCGCTTGCCGTTACAGATCTCAAGGAAAGTGGTTAAAGCACACTTTTGATAGCTAAAAGAGGCAACCCCCACCAGCCTCAAGGACTACAGATCACTAACAACGGCACTGTAGAGCATCCATACAAAGTGTGCAGTGGCACGCAGAGAGGTGACGAGCACAAAGACAACAAAGAAGAGCACCAGCTCAGCGTGCATCTGCCCGAGGGCCTGACCGCCTGTGTGCGTGTGGGCGTCTGTGTACACACCAGCGTGTGCAAGCACGCTTGCTCCTTCCTGAGCTTATAGGTGAGGCCGCGCGTGCGTGCACCGATCTCTTCGTCCCTCGCTGAGGCGACACGCACATACACCCGGGCGCACCGGGGCTCAACACAGAGCCCATTGTGTGGCAAAACGGAACGCCTGACACGGATGGTCCTCCCAGCACTGCAGGCCATGCACGAGACAGCTGCTCCGTGCACAGATGGGGGGGGGGAGGTGTCCTCGGCTTGACCCGCCTGTTCATTCGGGATGCAGTACCCCGAGCCTTGGAACAGCGGCGTGCTTTTATTAAATTACGCACAGCAGCAGTTACACCCCTCGTCTCCTGTACGCACCCCCACCCCTACCGCCCAACATCCT
Organism: Gymnarchus niloticus; assembly: GCA_009936485.2. Taxonomy (NCBI): domain Eukaryota; kingdom Metazoa; phylum Chordata; class Actinopteri; order Osteoglossiformes; family Gymnarchidae; genus Gymnarchus; species Gymnarchus niloticus. The sequence goes on along the minus strand of JAACJT020000038.1, from coordinate 10,922,047 downwards.
CCTTCACTCCACTGGGAATGCACCGTAATTCAAGCCTGATAAATCATTCATAGAGCCCCCCCACCCCCCACCCCTTTCTCAAACCTAATTGGTGATGACGTGAGCCTTCTCAGGGCACCAACCGCCATGCCGCCTCAGAGTCGAATCCCCCCACCACCGAAGCTTTTAGTCTTTTCTTAGCTGATGGGGAGGGGGAAGTTCCCAAGTACTTAAGGGGCAATGGGCAGCTCTTAAAAATGATCAGAGACCCCCTTGATGTGAAGCCCAAAGTTGTCATTTTCAACCACGCATTACTGTAGATATTACCTGTGGTACCATAAGCAGAACCAGCACAACAAAGAACCCTAGAACCATGTTCTGTCTATCGGAACATGAACACCCACTTTGTGTGCATCAATGGAACAAATGTTCCGTCAAGGAAGTGCTGCTATGAGGTCCAGTGCTCCCACCACCCCTGGGAAGGCAGACGTGCGAGACATTTTTGAGTCTCATCCCCCTTGACCTTGACTCAAGTAAAAAAGGTAATCCCACCTGCAAACCTGTCTGAAGCAAGCAAACGGAAGGTTACAATTGGAAAAATAAATAAAGCACAGCTTTACATTTGAAATTTGAAACAAAAACTAGAAGCATGACAGAAAAATCTGTTTTTGGATACAGAGAAATGCCTTCAAGTAAGACACCACCCTGCTAGTCTCGCTGCGAAACTTCAGCTGAGGGCAGCAAAAACAGGTTAATGCCTCCTCGCCAGATTCAGTTATCGACGATGAGCGTCGACGTACAGCATCAGAAATCACAAAGGCACGGGTTATGACACACCGCCTTGATGCCATTTGTCCAGGTTTACCCTGCAGGTCTTCCACGAGCTCCAGAGCAAAGCGACCAGACGGCAGGAGAAATGGCGTCTCCCATTCCGCTGTGTAATCTCAGAGCCGGCTGCTGGAGTTTGGCCAGACGTCAGTCTTCTTGTCTCATGCTGGGTCAGTGCCTGTACGGCCCCATCTCTCAGTGGTCTCCACTGTGTGAAGTTAACATTTGCCACAAACGACACTGGAAATGCATTTTGCAAACATTGCTCTACAAAAACGTCACAAGGAAGATCCACTAATAGACATTTCAATGCAACAAATTGCAATTCGATTGCTCATCTTCAGACGAGACGGTGAAAAATACGGAGAGTTTCTTAAAAGCAAATCTGTTTCAGTAAAGATGGCTGCACTGCGGCCAAATCACGCTACTCCGTCAGGGAGGCAAGCGCTTGAAAGAAAACGCAGTACAGACAGTCCAAAATGAAAAAATATTACTGGAAAAATTATGGAGTTTATCACACTTGATGATCAACCCTTCTCTGTAGTTGAGGACACTGGCTTTCAGCGATTAATAACACACCCTGAGCCTCGCTACAAAACCCCAAGCCAGCGTTATTTCTCCGACATCTACCTAGCAGACATGTACGAAGGTGAGGCAAGTCGTGTTCATAAACAGCTTGACAACTAAGCTTTATAATGGATATATGGGGCTCCCATGTACGTCCATCCACTACGCTAAGTTTAGCCAATCGATAGACTGTGATTTTAAGCTGCAGAAAGTCTTACTTCATGCTGAGGAATTAACTGGCTCTGCATTTCACGTAACGGATGAAAAAAAGAAAGCTAATGGAGAGAAAGCTGAAAGGCTGTTATTTGTCAAGAAAAATCGGCACCACAATACATTTATTTATTTGGGTGGAGTGTCCCTTTAAACTTTCTCAAGCAAAGCCCCCCCCAAACAAACACTACCAGTGACAGTTTTCAAAATAATGGCTTTTTGGTATCAGACAGAAATGTCCTTATCACTAATATCACTAATACTTGGGATGGTTCAGACGCCTTCAAGGAAAGGCTTGGGAACTAAAGTGGTGTTCTTCTGGACATCCAACAAGACATCAGTAATATTTTAAAGAACTCAAGAAATTGTTTTTATTGTATTACCGTTCATTACAATATATTATATTAAATCAGGTTCTTTTTTTCTAAGCAAATACGTGTTCTGCCCAGAAAAATGGCCTTAAACATGTCTGGAACATCCTCTTTGCCAACCGAAGATTTTTGCACAGCACTGTAAGTCCAACAGAATCTTCTTGTATAACTGATATGTTAATTAGGGGAGGGAAAAAAAAAAAAAACAAAAAAAACCACACGCACGACAGAGCTACTTCAGGAAGATTTTAATTCATGAAACAGCGAAGGGCAGCACGGTTATTCTGCTCAGCTTGATGGCTGATATTCCCAGCGAAGCTGCCCCACATCCATAACCCTCCGTTACTAAACTCACAGCAACGGACCGTGCAGCATGAAGATTCCAGCTCCCCTCCCAAATCAGTTATGGGTATAAAATGTCTGTCACTCTTCAGCTAGTTGGTCATTCTTTGTGGGGTCTGATCCATTAAATTGCCCCAGGGCACTACAGATGACCCCCCCCCCGCCTTTCTGTTATCCCAGACAAACATGTCAGTTTGTTATCACGGCCGCATTTCGCCTTCAGAAATCAAGACGTCACATCCTAAGCTGGCGCCCTGTGCCAGCATCTGTCCCAACCAGATCCTCAACCCCAAGGAAACCTGGTTAAACTCTCCTAGGGTTCAACCAGGAGTTTACACACACACACACACACACACACACACACACACACACACACACACACACACACACACACACACACACACACACAGCGTAACGTGAAAGTCCCTCTACTGACGAGCTGCAGAGCGAGAGCCAGAGGGAGGGTTTATTGCAGCCCTAGAGATGCTTCCAAAGATATCCAAGGCTGGAATTCGATTAGTGTAACCTAGTTAGCTGTACCAGGTGACTGGCGGCCAGGGAGAATGGGGCAATGGTCCCCCAAGGGACAGTGCTGTCTCCGTGACGACGTGCACAGAGCCCAGGTGAGCAAAAAAAAAAAAAAAAAAAAAAAACTGAAAATGTGAGTTAGTGAAAAATTTCAGTCAAATAGCAAGGCTGACCTAAAATAGAGAGAATGGAAAGAAAAAAAGGTCTTTCATGGGTGCCGAACAAAAACAATATATGGAAGTTTCTTTTTATTTAAACAATCATTGTGAACGTCACAACGGAGGCATCAGCTTAGAGGGACATGGATAATGACAATTTCTGTCCCCCACCCACAAAGTGCCATGTAAAAACAGCACCGCCCATTTGGATAAAATGGCTCTGACTTTTCCCGCAGACCCCTAGTAAAACTCCCACACTACACATCTTTTTTCCCTTGCCGCTGCTCCTTGGGCTTAGTTACCAGGGAGGTCGTGGGCAGCACAATGCCCCCCCAGACAACGTTAGCCTCCAAACTCCCCCCAAACAAAGGGCCGGAGAAGGGGGCTTTCATGGCGCACTCCCGGCCGCGGGCTGAGCAAAGCCACAGTTGACTATGGAGGCAGATTCACATGGGGAGGAGGTGTGGGTAGTGGTCAAGTAGAGGGGGAAGCAGAGAGCCCCCCACCACCACCAACCCACACCCACGTCCATTATCAAGTGGGGGTTGGGGTCCATCCACAAAGGGGTGTTGTGTAGTATATCCACATTGTTTGGTAACACCCATGGATGGTGTGTGAACTCCCCATTAGATCTAATGACTGAATTAAATTATACCACCCAGCAAATTTAAAGGAAAGTTCATCCAACTAACATAACTTTGCAGCACTGACAGGCTAGGTCAAAGCTAAATTTCCACAGTCTACTTGGAGTTATTGTGAATAGTCCTGCCTTTTAAACATGCTCGCATAATCCACTTTACCATCTATATAAGCCTTTTAACTACCTGATACCCTCTATACTCTAAAGAACTGAAATACAGAAACTGGGCACTGGTTGTCTTCAGATTTTCAGTTTTAAAAACTTCTTTTTAGCCACTACATCAGCAACTCAGATATCCACGATGCAGATTAACTAGGACCAAACTCATCATTGTTTCAATTCAATTTTATTTCTATAGCACCTTTAACAAGAAGCACATCACAAAGTGCTTTACATAGTCCTAGGCCCAGAGTCCTCAGAGAGTGGCAAGGAAAAACTCCCTCAGAAGGAAGAAACCTTGGGAGGAACCAGACATTGTATCTCTTGCTTTTCACAGAGGCTTTAGACCAGGGGTGTCCAATCTTATCCACAAAGGGCCGGTGTGGGTGCAGGTTTTCATTCCAACCAAGCAGGAACCACATCTGGGTTCATCGAAAGCCAAGCTCAACTGATTGAATAGGTGGAATCAGGTGTGGCTCCTGCTTGGTTGGAATGAAAACCTGCATCCACACTGGCCCTTTGCGGATACCTCTGCTTTAGACTGTGAAGCATAGGCATTCCAAACCCCAGCAGGCCTTGCAGCATGAGACACTGGGCACTCCAAATCCCAGCAGGCCTTGCGGTATGCAGTGGCCATGGCTGGAGCCTGGCCCTACCCTCCTCTCATTATTGTCAAACAAGTTCAGGACAAGCATTTCTTTAATGCTTATAAAGGCTCGAAGCCCTACTCAGATCACGTATAGCAGACAATGCCAAAGCTCTGACATTAATTACGCACAGCTTGTTAACTACAATACACGGGTCCCAAAGATAGTGACACACCATCACTTGACTCTGTGATGTTAAATGGCTGCACCAAGTTCACCCAACTAAACAAACAGCATTCAAAGGCTTCCCCCTTGAGTCTGGTTCCTCAAGAGGTTTCTTCCCCCTAAGGGAGTTTTTCCTTGCCACCGTTGCCTTCGGCTTACTCTCTGAGGACCTTGGGCCCGGGACTATGTAAAGTGCTTTGTGACGATGCTCCTTGTTAAAGGCGCTATATAAATAAAATTGAATTGAAAATATAGCATTCATACAGCAACAGCCTTTATATTACCATAGGGCAATTTGAAAGCACATCCTTTTCCAGTGATTCTAATCATATAATCTATACCATTTACTCACTGGACTACTAACCGACATACTAAGTATAATAAAGGTAATCGCAATGATTTTTAATTCCAGAAATAACTGAAGCAGCCCCCTCGTCCTTTTCGACAGCTACTTTGGCTCTGCATTTGTTTTTACTGTAATTTAAGATGCGAATCATCAGAAGGGAGAGCCTAAATCAAAGAAACGTGGATTTCAGTATAGCTGACTAACTTTGCAAAGGGCTTGTACATCCAACAGACAAAACGTGAGCAAGACAAACTCATTCTGAAAAGAAAAAAAAAAAAAATCACATCCCTACATTCAATCTGTGTACTGTATGTGTAAGATCTCTAGACGACATATTTTACTGCCAAACTGATCCATTCTCCAAAAGGTAGATACCACACAAATTTCAAGGGAATGAACTGAGAATGTGGGATGTCTTCAGATATGTGAAATCAGGTGAAAGGACAGCTAAGCACCAGCAGTGGAGTGTTATGATAACACAGCAAAATTACTCACAGCACCCTAGTCATGAAAAAAAAAACCTAGCTTCCTGTTGCTGTGACCAACTTATCAACCTATATCATCAACAGACATAAGGGCCGTGTCAACCGACACCAAAAATGTATATGCGAAAAACAGTTATTGCCTATGAAGAAGGCATGTACATGTATTAGGCCTAAATGCCAAAAAATAACGTGACAGTTACAGCTTTGGGCAAACGGGTATCAAAATCACCAAATAATCATCCAATCACAAATAACAGCAACATTTCAATGCCATATCGAAGTGATCCAAGGCTGTCCCAGCTTACAACGAAGATCTAAAGATTCCTGAAGGGCACGGCTTTCGGATGACACCCACAACCCTGGGGTCACCACATTTAAATAGTAATGGGGCAAAGGAGGCTTCATAACCCATGGTGGGTGGGAGTATCCCAAACTACCAATCAATGCCGGCAATACTCCCACCCACCACAGGTTTCAAAGCCTCATTTAGCACCAGCATTGACTCAATAGTTCAGGATACTCCCACCCACCACAGGTTTTGAAGCCTCATTCAGCAGAAGCATTGATTTATGTTACTGTGTCCAATTTAGGCCCATATCATCTACTCCCACCCACCAAGTGTTTTGAAGCTTCATTTGTCCCATCACTACATTTAAATCCTTCGGTGGCACATTCCCCACTAATCTTTGTTTAAAGCAAAACAGCAGGGGCTCTTACAATTTCTTTGTCTTTTTTTTTTTTTTTTTTTTTAAATCTAGCCCAAGTTACCTCGCAGTTCAGCCAATGGCCACCGTTTAATTGGGTTTACTTTTGAAGAACAGTATTACTGTGGAGATTATCGGTGGTATCACCAGGAGTAGAGATTTAATGAAGACCACCAACGCAGATACATGCAGAAAGACGGCCCTATAATGGCCTAAATAGTTATACTGCGTACATTAGAATTTAAAAAAAAAAAAAAAAAAAAAACTCTGCTCGCAGGTACAGTACATTTCGTGAAATAAGCAGCAAGTTGCTCCAAACAGAATTACACAAACAGTCGATTATTTAGCATGAAAGTCGTGACTATCAACGTGCTAAATAGATGGAAACTGAAACGAGCTGATAAACTGCGTAGCTATCGACGACTTCGGTTTACAAAACACGACTTAAAGGCATGAGCATTTCATTATTATGACTGTGTAACCCACCCTGCCGAGGTCGCCATGGCGGCCTTGCGGCGCTTGATATCCCGCCTGACCCGCCACTCGAACCCGAGGCTCCGCAGGCCTCGAGAACGGCGCACTCGTAGCTATTTAAAGCACTCACCTGCATCGAATCGGCGCTGATGACCTCGCCTCGGGCACGTTTAGCTATCTCGATGGCCAATCTGGATTTGCCCGTGCCCGTAGCTCCAAGAATTACGACCAAAGGGGGTATGACTCGTTTCTTGGCAGCGTGCAGCACGCCGAGGGAGGCGGCCGCCATCATTGCAGGCCGGGCCGGGCCGGGCATGCGGGGTAGGAAGCGTGGAGAGAAGCCCAGCTGCGGCAGCCTGGTGACACAAAGCTGTTTCCATGGTTATTCGGACGGAGGTGCTCAGAAATTGGCAAGTAGCTAGCTAGAATTTCCAGTTACAGTTAAAGAACATACATGTCCGCCAACAACACCAAACGTGTGATATACGTCAAATAAACATGGATAATGTATTATATGTTCCTCTCCATATATTGAAATCTTGCTGTACTTTTCACTTGTCTTTGCTACATCTTTTCAGTAAGTTGCACGACATATCCATATTCCGTTAAGACTTGTCCATGGCTCATGTAAGAAAATAACATCGTTCATCCAAAATTGTAATTATTATATTTTATATTAATGTACAAGTATATCTAATAACCCATTTCTGTTGTTGAAATCCATGGACATAGCTTTGCACCTCCCGGAAGACTTGTGTATGAATAGCCCAGTTGCCGTAGAAACGGAATTTTTCGGGTCCTGTAAAGGAAAGGATGCTTGTTCCCATGGCAACGAGGCTTCCTGACGTATCTCCGTGGCAACGCCACACGGGTATGAAAACCTTGTAACCAGAATAAGGACACTCGGTAGAACGACTGCTGATGCAGACTGTAATGCTTGTCACCGTTGGTCCTGACTGGGTCACCCTTATTTAAATTGCACTGCTCGTCGGAGCTGGACAAATACATCATGTTTCGTTAAAAGCTAATGTTGAGGTCTTGCCTGAAGGACGGTACATTCTGTGGTTATCGATATCACATATATGCTGCAGTCAACTTGCAGCAATCTGCTCCACCACGCATCATGCCAGTATCTAGAATCATTGGAAAATTGCAGGCTAATATATGTCCCATACATTATTGCACGTGTTACATGATCCCATGTGTCTAACACACCTTGTAGTTCCCAAGTCGTGTAGTCTAGTCACCCGCAGAAATAATTTACTGAGGTTTTAAACCTATATGAAAAAGGTAGCAAAATATTTGCATACCTGTTGCGTTGTGAGTACTTTTGAGTGGCTTCAGTCTACTTTGTTCAGAAATAAGTCAGGTTTAAAAGCAAAATTAGTTTACGTACTAAATATTGATTCACAGCAATATAAAAACTGAATTGTAATTGAAAGGAGAATTCTTAGATATGGTGTCTTTATTGTTTAGCTTTTTTCTACTCATCACTACAGTCTTTAACAGTTAACATCAATTTAGGTTTTGGTGAATGTGCTGAGCCATTAAGAACAGTCGCTCGCACTAGGGGCTTCCACCGTAAAGTAGAATTTGAGCCTTACATTACTACTCGTTTTTAATGAACGAATTTAAGTGTCTTTACTAAAGGGTCTGTCCCAGTCAAGATGCTTGCAACTGCAGCATTTTTATCACCATTCATGTACGATGCACATCACATGCAACAATTCATGGCCAGCATACCTTTTTGAAATTATTTCTTGTCAGTTTATTTCATGTATGTTTTTATGAGGTACTCAATACAAAGTGCTAAAATGTGGCTGCAGCCATCCTACACTCATAAGCAATCCAAATGCAGATATGAACAAGCAAGCTTCACAGATGGAAAATGAAAACATGTGGACAACAGCCATTCCTTAGACTTTGCAGTATTAAACTGTAAGGTGGCATGTGCTGGACTTGGCCAAAATACGCTGCTGATAGAAAGAAAAAAAAGACCTAGATCTCCTAGCATCAAGTGAGATACAACAAAATTTTGCAAGGCCCAGTATGGACAGTCAGAATCAAAGATTTGGCAAAAGGGCCCCTTTACAAGGTGTAACCCCTATCCATCTCCACAAGTGTGTAGAAGATGCTGTAAATGGAATTTTTCCCAGACTTTCAGGATAGTGATTAAAAAGCTTTTCCCCCCAATCTACACTTTGTTGCCAAGAGGAGCCACCTTGTTTCTAACACTACAATCAATTTGCATCATTACCATGGCTGTTACTGTAATGACACATTGGCCCATGTTATCAGGAGTGATTAAATTGATTGGAAAAGCCAGTCTCATTTAGAGCTTTGCTAGTTTTTGCCCAGACTCTGTTCTTAATTGCATTAGTAATAACTTGCTCTTCAAATTATCTGATCTTCTGTTTCATCTGTCAGTGAGGTACTAATGAAAAGATTCTCCAAGACCTGTAAAAGGTCCTCAGTATCCACAGTCCAGCACTCGACACCAGTAAAAGCATACATTTAAATGAGTATAGGACAATTCCCCACAAACACATCGTAGGAAAATATAGTATAAAATTCTGTATTATTCAGAGATGCTATATAAATCAACAAATGAAAAAGTGAAATTAAAAAGTACAGGCAGTGAAAAAAACAGCAAAAGTGTCTAGTGTGTTTAAGTAAATAGTGTTATTTTGTTGATTTTTAATCATTTCATAACAAAAATAGAGGCTTTGAGATATTCTTGGTAAATCTGACAGATCAACAGATTGAGACCACCCTCGGGGGGAACAAAGGAATGTCCTGGGATATGGAAGGTAAACTTATTTACAGGAGAATCGATACAGCACAGCCATTCACATTTATATACATTATGTACACTGCTCTATAGGACATTTAAGGACGGTGCTAGATATACAAATTATGGGAAAACAGCACATGTCAACTATCTGAACATAGATATAGGTGACTGCTTTTGTACTGGGATACTTTTCAAACACCATTGCAAATTGAAACACTGATTATAGGGCATTATCACAAACCATTTCACAAAGACCTGTCATATTAAGTATGGTTTTGTCTTTTTGGTTAGATTAAGATGTTTGAGTAACAATGTGTCCTCCTCCCCCCAAAAAATGTTATTTAAAATACTGAGTTTAAAGTCTGTTTCATTAGCATCTTTCCCCACATGTGCATACACTGCTAAAATTCAAACTTCTTAAATTGGCATGCTAAATTGGCAATTAATAGCCTTTTCCTTTCAAAAACCCACCCACATGGTTTTCAAAAGGCTTCTTCCTTGCAAAAATCCATGCACCAAACACAGACAGGGGAGAATAGATTACAATTATTTAAAAACTTTGCTGTGGTCTACATACCATCCACCGTATAAAGCATACTTTTCAGAATTGAATGAAATTTCAATCATCTACCACACGATACCAAGCAACTACATGATTTTTCAAGACAGTCACTGATCTAAAGCAACTTGTGCAAAGAAAACTGGAAAAAATTTCCCCCCCAAAACATCCTCATTGTTGCTTAGGAAGTGTGGTGTGCAAAAGCCCCAGTCCACCACTGCTCCAGAGGCACCCCTTTTCACTGCCGCCTCAAGTCGGCCAGTTTCCTCAGGAGCTGCTGCTGCCGGGTTCGAAGCTGCTTCTTCTCCTGAGCCTGGTGTCGCTCGCTGACATGCAACAGGCGCAGGTACTCGCGGGCCTTGGTCAGTATTACCACCTTTGGGGTCTTGGGGCAGTCGGCCAAGCTCGGAATTTGGTCCCTTAAGGCCAGGAAGCGGGAGCGCAGGTCGTTGCGTCGCTTACGCTCCAGGTAGTTGTGGGTCCTCCGGCGGTCTGAGTCCTCGCAGTCGGAGCTCTGGGGGCTGCTGGGCTGGGACTTGATGCAGCGGTGCAGGGGAGAAGCAGAAGCCCCACCCCCAGGCCTCTTCTCTGGGGACATGGAGGGAGAGTCCAGTCGGTGTGGGGGTTCCTGTCGGAGCCGCTTGCGCGGTGGCTCAGCGTCTGCCGTGCTGTCGGGTGACGGTGCGGCGTAGTTGTGCTGCTGCTGGTGGATGGAGATGTGGAAGCGTTTCATGCAGGGGTCATGGGGGTCTGCACGCACGGTGATGGTCACCGGCTTACGTCCGCCCACCAGCCGACCTTTATTCTGCTTGCTTTCCACAGTCACCACATCAATCTCCTCATCTGTAAGTGCACCACGCAACAATGCTCAACATTAATCATACTGCTACTATACAGCATACAAAATAGTGGTGTGGTTAGTGATCATCAAACCCTCATCAGGCCTCAGCTGACTCCCCCAAAGCCACATCCGGTTCTCCTAGCCATTCATAAAAACTGGTCTTCTAAAACCTTCAGGTACACACTTCCACAGAAGTATACGACAGCAACCAACAAATTCATAGTTGTGCTGTTGCCAAGTGCCAAAATGGTGGCAAGGGACACTGCAAGCTTGGCTTGGTAGGGCACCAGGGTGGTCCTGGGGGGGGGGGGGGACTTTGTAGGGGCCATTCAAGGCAACGGGTGATATCTGTGTTTGACAGCATCAATCTGACTTAGGCTTCATCCACCTCTGAAAATGTTGACTGGGGCTTTGTGCGAGTTACTCTATAGAAAAGTTAGCGCTAGACCACTAGCCTCCTATCAAATACGCAATCCACAAAGTTTAAGACGGACCATTTAGCTCACATCTGATAAGAGTGCTTCAGCCGATGATGCAATCAAGTATTCTGCTGGTTTCCGTTAAACAGAGCCGACCTGAAAGTCGAGTATAGGTTCCTGCGACAGTCCCTTTACCAGGAAAAAAAAAAAAAAATCTGCTCTATCAACAAGAGCAGATTGCTAAAGGGATAGAAGTGATTTTTAGGAAGAAAAAAAAAAATCTTCACTTATGTTCAAGGAAACTTCATAAAGTTGCTGATTGGATAAATCTAAATTTGAAATTAGGGACAAGATCAGGGTCGGGGGTGGCGCACACGGTGCTTTGTTAGTGTTGAATAGCTCTTTCAACAACACTTTCACAGCCCATAGAAAGTGAGGCTCTTTCCCCACCCCCACCAAGGGCTTTCCTGCTTTGGGGTTTCTTTCTCAACTCATGTGACGCACTTTGTTGTTGGCTGCCTACACTTCCATTGTCATCAACTAACTTTATACTGTATTTTGAGTTGATAGAAGCTAAAAAGACTGGTTCCTAGGCACTAAACTTGGAAGGGTCTCAAACGAATAAAAAAAGAAAACCCACAGTTGTGTAAATTTGTGTCCCTGAAAGTAATGCAGCCTTTTAATACGATGTGTGGGTCCAGTTCCACGATTCCACAGTGATTTGGTCAATTCAACTGGGAACTATCTGATGGGGGCTGGGGGTTCCCACCAGCTAGAAATAGACCTCCAAAAACGGAGAATCCCACCCTCACTGTAGTTAGTCTATTTTTAAAGGATTATGTCAGGCATATTGTTTTAGCCCAGTTCCCCACATACACACGTGTAACGTAACCTCCAAAAGATACGCCACAAAGTTACTCCCCTAATATGGGGGGTAAATAGTGAAAGAAACTGACAATACCAAGTCCTTCAGGAAATGAGTCCGCGGCAGTAACAAAACCCCTTACTCCAACGCAACTTCTAGCCCCGCGGGGTCCCGTGTTAATAGAAGACCATCTTTGTCACATTAACAGCTGACGGTGAGAATCCGTCATTCCAAGAATAGCTGAAGATGCGGACTCCAGAGTTACTCTACCGCGACGCAGCCGACCGCAAACTAATAAAATCCATGAGAAAGCCGAGTTCTATGGTCGTGTTCTAATGGGTGCATTCCGTTCTAGATCGTCATCCTCTCGAAGCCAAATCTAGAACCGGAGAACGGAGGCATGCAAGATATGGCAAGTTATACAAGACATCGGGGGGGGGGGGTGGGGTACGCGACTTATGGCCAAAGCTTTCACAGGCATTACAGCTCCGCTTCCTTACCGGAGGAGTCGGTGCGCGATTCGGTCCCGGACGACGCCTGCTTCTTGCAGCTGCTGAAGGGGAAGGTGAGGACCGCGGCAGGATCCACGCAGTCGGTGGCCGAGCCGTGGGAAGACGCCGGGGGCTCCTGGGGGGCGCCGGTCTGCACGGTCAGGGGCAGCTTGGTCTGCACGGTGCCGGCCAGTCGCTCGGTGACAACTTTCTCCAGGTGCCGGCTGGCAGAAAAGCCACTCCACATGCAGTCTTGGATGATGATGGAGCTCAGATTGCCAAATATCTCCTGGGTGTCGATTTCGTACTGGCCCTCCTGCTCCTCGTCCTGTCCCAAGAACTGAGAGACCCACTCCAGCCTGTCGCCCGGCGAGGGGCACGGCGGGCAGCCGGCATCCTCCGAAGTCCTGGAGGGAGACAGGGGCGGGGTCGGCACCAGCTCGAATTTTTTCCAGATGTCCTCGCTGGGCGCCGTGGATTTGTTGAAGTCTTCGTCCAGCTGGTGGTCGTCGTAGAAATAATGCTGGTAGCGATCGTGCTCCATGTCCCAGCCCTCACGCCACGGTGCGCTCGAACTGATCCCGGGCATGTCCGCCTGCTCAGCCCCCTCCACCCGGACCGGTGCCTTCCTCACAGTCTGCAGGGAAAGGTGACAGGTGGCATTAGACCAGAACAGCAACAGCATCGCGGCTCAGTGCGACAGAAAAGAAATCGTCTGAGACCAGCTGATGACCTACTACGGCAATCATAGTTATTGCGAGCTGCGTGTGCGAAATGAAATTCAAGCAGACCGCCGTCCCACCAGCTACTAGGAGAAGCACGCAATCAATTTAATGAAGAGCGACAATGCCTATGTATAATTAATCTCCATCAGGCAGCCATATGTTAAGTAAAGCACAGTATGAATTAATCCGGTTGTCAGCATGCACTTGTCGTGAAAATAGTTGTCAACTTCAGTTTCGCAATTCCGCGTAGACCGCATTACACAAGACTTCATTGAAGCAGGGCGTCCGCTGCCTGGCTTTTGAACAGGGCTGCTCTTAACTCCTAATGGCTGTGAAATGGTACTTCGCACCGTATTCTGGAAAAAAAGAAAAAAAAAAAAAAACTCACCGGTTCGCTCGGCGAAAATCAAACGTTTTAACAAGCATGGAGAATGACAGAAGGTAACAGCGACCACCACAAGAAGGGACCGGCGTGGGCTCTTAACCCTGGTCACACGTCCCCGCTCCCTATTCTCCGTGCGAGGTGGGCGTCAGACCGCAGACAAATGCATATCCAAGAGAAGAGGAACCGTGAAATAATGCAAAACCTGGAGCTGGAAAATGCTTGGATTTTCAGTTATCAAATGGGGGGGGGGGGAAAAAACAAAACAACTTTTACGTTTTTTGTATTCCAAAGAAGAGTTGTTTCTTCCCCCCCACCGCGATGAAACTGTCCTTTTCCTATAACAACAAACTCTTCCACCGGTAATACGCGAGCCACGCCGAGGCTCCGATACACTGTGGTCGGTTTAAAACACTGCAGTTCTATTTCATCCGCGGGAAAAAAAGGAGGTAATTTGCATAAAAGGTGTGGCCACGCCCATCACTTAAAGCTACAGGCTCGCCGAGTAATTGGCCCTTATCGCGATGCGTCGCCTGTTCCTGTCATACCGAATTAACCCGAATTGATACCGAGCTTCTCCACTGCGGTTTTTAGACAAATAAACACACACGCACACGTATAACCTCCCGTTTTCGTCTCCTGCAAATTTTATATTTAGTAATGTATTAACCGCTTCATGAAATGCTACAAGCGGAGAAAACTGATTTTTCACTTCAAAGCTCATATGAGGACTACGTCCTGTAAGTCATCTGCGCGCGAGATGCTTTTGTTTTCACACTTCACCAGTCATTTAGTTACATATGCCCATAAAACTAACTAAACTAACCACCCTGTTATCTCATGAACATTTCCAACTGTTATCGAATGAGAGAACAACAGCAAATCTTTTTAACAAAAATAATTATTAGTATTAGTAATATTAGTATTACTTATTAGCAACGAATACAGTGTGTCGGTGGATTATGGCTACTGTTATTAGTACTTTTTTCAATTGGTATAACACTAACCATGGGGTGGGGGGGGGGGGGTTCAGTGAGTTTTTACTGGTTTTTGTTTTTGTTTCCACCAGCCCCCCCTTGAATGACCAAGTTTAGCATTTACAGGGCACAGGGATCTCAGATTCCTCCATGAAGAGTGATAGGTATGTCTATGCAAATAAAACATTTTGGTAATTAACTGGCCCTGATTGCGTCTGCATTTCTGACAGCAGTAGAAATGGTATTCATTCGAATTAGGATTAATCAACCTTTCAGCAACTTAATTGTTCAAGTGCTCAATTGGTCATTTACATTTGAAAATGTATTAGCATTTTCAGCAGTACACGCATACAACACCAAAAAAGCATTCTCTGAAGAATTTAGACCTGCTAAGATAGGTGAACTGAATTCATTTCCAAGCTTCACCATGCCTAATTAATTAAGTGTTCTGCTGGAGCCAAATTCAGCAAATATGGGGTCCCATAAGACCAGGGTTAAAAGTCATTTACATTTGCCTTCTAATTAACATTAGTTTCTCTGTTGTAAGAGGGGTTCGTGAGCAGCTCTAGAACGTTCTGATCAGGGATAGTATAAGGAGGTAAATGTAATTCATGTGAAATAAACAGTGAAAAGTCAATTCAATGGTTTCATAGGGAATCTTGACCTCACGTGATGTGTTCCTTCCGAATGGGTTACCGTAACCCCACCCCCGGGAGTTCGTCAGAAGAAAGAGAATGAATCTTTTCCTCTCTGGGTCCATTTACGTGTTTGTGTGTGCGTGTGCGAAGGAGTGACTGGAATGTGTGAATCGTGGACAGAGGTCCCACGCCCCATGTCGCTGCGTTCCTGTTGCTCGGACTCGCAGTCATTCTCAGCTAAACGGGCATCCCTTTTGTGCTTTACCACCACCATCAGATGTGCCGCAGCAATTTGCAGCATCGGTGAAGCTTTTCACCTCTTAGTATATGCAAACAAGAGCTTGCCTGCCCATTTACTGACACATAGATGGGTTATCAATAGTGACATGGCTGGAACCTCCATCGGGCCGTTCTCAGACGATGTGTCACTACACTTCAAGGAATGCTGCCTATTCACAAAGGCCCATAGTCTCACTGCTTCTGCCCTCTGGGACTTGTGAACTGATAGTTTGGGATTAATTCCCATTTTGCATGTGTAAGGCTGGATACGCTGTTGAAACCCCCTACCCCGTCTAGGCAACCCCACCCCTCTCTGCACCCCTGAGGGACAATGGCCGAGGTATGCGAGGCTGCAGAGCACTCTGGCAGATTAGCAAGATGTTTGGACCCCACCAGAGCTAATTAAGGTGTCCGCCCTCTGAGCTATGAGCCTTACAGAGCACTGTAGCTACACTGAAATGACAAATTAATCGGCAATTAAAAGTAATATTTTTGGCAGGTCTTTATTCTGACCATCTTACCTTGTAAGATATTTGAGAGAAATGTGAGGAAAGATTTTTTTTTCTCAAATGACAAGAATTAAGGTAAATGTTGCCAGTTTTTCCCACCAGGACATAGGAAACCATCCCATAATGCACTGCTAAGGCTCTGCTCAGTGCAGCCAGCATGGTTTTAACCACACTTCTGGCCAAGGCATAGACGGGTAAAATAACATTGATGTAATGTTATCTAATTGCATAAACTGCTAATCTTGTCAAATATGGATGTCAATTTGGATGAGACATCTGTTATGCAAGTCAGTACTGTATGTCACTCTAGGTAACATCCTAATTTGGAGACAATTTATAATTGTCCTTCTTAGAAATTCTTGGGCACCTCCAGTTTTTCCATGCCTATTTTAATATGGTTATAAAGTCTTAAAATGGTTTTAACTCCACCCTGCACACACACATAATCCACTCCTCTCCAGTCATTGCTTTATCTTTTGCTTCATCTTTCAGATCCTTTGGGTTTTGTTTAGCGAGGGTCACTGCTGTTTGTTGACCCTTTGTTGGACACAAAGGGTCGGCAAACAGGTTGAAAGGGCCAGAAGACCAGAGTGCATGGACAGCAGGAACAAGTGGTTGGTTACACAGGAAGTGGGGGTCACACTGTATCCCCTTACCTTTCCTGTTTGTAGTGTTAAGAAAGGGTTGCAACCAAAGGTAAAAGACATATGGTAGGGAAGACTGATGCTTCACAGCACTAGTACTTTATCCCTGTGAAAAACTGCTGAACACATTTAATTCTAAATCTCACTGGAAAGACTTTTTTTTTTTTTTTTGCTCTGGAAACCAAAGAATCTGATTGGTTAATTATCAAACGCAAGCTCCCCCCAGCCAGCCCTCACATTCCCTCATTTGCCTTCCTGGAATTCAAGATGATCCCCTAGCTTGATTTCCTCTAAGCAGATGCTGCTTAATCTGTTGCATTACCTAAACCAGACATCTGTTATCATATACGAGGCTGGACGGCTGTCCGTCGACCAACTGTCCTCACCCAACAAATGGAAGTGAAATAAGAATGCCAGTGTCGTGCCGTGACCTTTGGGATCCAGGACATGCTTAAGTACTTTGCTTGAAGGTACGACTTTGCTTTCCTGCCTCCTGGGACTTGAGCCTGCAACTGTTCCATCACAAGACCCATCCCTGGGCAACTGTGCCACCTGCTGCCCCTCATGGCCATAAGGCAACATTCGGAGGCTGTCGCCCTTGTTAAATGTTTCCTTGTTCAATGGGTCTTCAGTTGGCTGTTTGGCTTTCAACGCCATCAGTTCATAACTGATCAAGGGCCGGGAAAAGCCTAACCAAATCTAATCAAAATATAAGTGGATTCCATCGTGCTTTTACGGAGTTAATCATCGTTGAGGGAGCACTGTGATCTGTGATTAACAGAGTGGACAACACTACTGAAAAGTTCAGAGCTGCTTAATCATTTTAAAAGGTTTGACAATATATAATTAAACCATTTCATGGCTTGTGGAAATTAAGTAAGTATAACATATTAGCTAATATATATAGAGAGAAAACCTCACTAAAAAGCTTCAAGTAAAAGACATTGTTGTCCGAAAAGCAAAACTCAGTCCAGGCAAAGAGACCACAAACAAGTCTTCCAAAATATGTGGCTTGTGCTTAGAGTGCAATGTTACTGAATTGGCAGCTCCATTCATCAAAGGATGTGTGGCTTTGGACACCCAAGATATCTGATTGGCCAAACTCCAGTCAGGAGTCTCCATTTGCCCTCTCATTGGTTGTCATTTGAATGGGACTTGGCCAATCGCCTGTGATGCATCATCTGCAATGTCCAGTTGTAAATGTGGGGAATGCATGCATGGGCCCTTTCTCTATTGTGGGGGCTGACCAGCCCCCTTTTTTTGTGTTGGTCAGTTTGTGTTCCTTTTTTGACTGAGGTCCTTTCTATGTAGGGGCTTAGAGAGGGACACGAATCGGATCCAGGAATCCCACAGACCCCGGGAAAATAGAAAGCACGCAGAAGTCTGTGCCACCACTCCGTGTAAGCCGCAGCACCACCTTTAAAACAGAGTGGGTCAAATGTTACATTTTTGCTGTGCTGTGTGTGCTGGACACAGGAGTGCAGCGCTGCTTCTGTCCAGGAGGCTGGGTCAAAAATCCCTTTGCAGAACATTCACACCTCCCTTTGTTGTACTTTGGAAAAGTACAAGTCGTACTGAAAAATAATGCATGTCATTGGTTTCCATGGTGAATCAGCTCTGATCGTACCCTAGCCATCATGCTCTCCATCCTGCACATGGTGTCGAATTATTTTTATGTTCTCAAAAACCATTGGCCATGTGTGTTTTTTTTTTTCATAGGAAATCTAAAACAGTATGGGGATAATTGAATACTCTTCTTGGATTTCTGTTCAGAAGGTGGGGGGAATATCACACCTGGAATATCTCATGAGGGTTAGTTCAATGGACGTCCAGACAGAAGTAGCTCTTTTTTTAAGGCAAATGATGGGTCCACAGCTGTTTTGGCTTTCTGTCTGGCGTGCGGGAGACACGCACACTGGCAGCGACAAGGGACGCGTCGCTTTAACTGCGTCTCTGGGAGGATCGATTGTGCGAATGTGTTGCTCAGCTGTCAGCTCTCCGCACAGCCTGTGCTTGTTGCAAGATGCCTCTTGGCAGAGGAGGGAGAGGGAGATGGATGAAAGTGCAATTTAGGCAAAAGGCACCAACAGACAAATTGTTTTCTGTATTGCAATTTGTACATATTACATTAGGAAGTACGCCGCACCGTGTATCGTTTCTCAAGACCTTTTACTATGGAGTTGAGTTTTTGTCAGTTTGTCAGGTTCAGTGTGATTTCTTACAAGTTAATACATAGAGAGCATGTTTACAGCTCTGGACAATCAGAAGTTATAACTTTCTCTAAGTGTATACTAACACGGCATGCTTTCATTACTTGGCTTGTACGTCTAGCTTGTAATTTCTCATTGTGAGTCATAAAGCACTTTGGCAGCCTTGTTACATTTAGTTGCTTTTCATCACTCCGCTGGCAACTTATTACTAGAGCCAATATACAAGTGGCTTGAACACCTTATTGTAGGTAATAGCAGAAACCACGAACGCCCCCCCCCCCCCCCCCCCCCACGCCCACAACCCCCTCACAACAACCCCCCCCCCCCCCCCCCCCAGGGTGTTTGTCTTGTTTTGGGTGAATATCGATAGTGAATACGACTTTAAAGGCTTAATTACATTGTTTCTGTTCTTTGCTTTCTGTACATAATATTTAATACGCAGTAAAACAAGGGAAGTGCGAGTCAAAATAAAATGTGTCTTTATCGTGCATTGACTTTATTCTTTCCATGGACAATAGATTACATTCGCAGTAAAATATGCAAGAGTGTGTTACAAATATTGTATTAAAAAAACCTTGTTTAGAAATTACATTTAACGAAGAACATGGCATAAGGCGGTAGTGTTTTGTTAAAAAGCTGCACTTGTGGCAGCTTGATGGAAACAACCATTAAACCCCATTTATTGCAAGTTAATTAAGAGCCAAAATATCAGATGAGTAACATCGGTAGCAGAGATTTGAGTTGCTTTGTTGTTGTTGGTCGTCTTCCGCTGTTGTCGTAACCGTCTTTTCATGCTTATGTACGTAAAGGTCTACCTGGCCATGAAGGGCCATCGGGCGCCCCAGGCCTGGGGGGAGTAAAGGGGGAGAAAGGGCTGTCTGGCTTCCCAGGAGCACCTGGCCAGCCAGGTCCAAAAGGAGGGATCGGCCTTCCAGGCGTTCCGGTGAGAGATGCTGCACTTAACAGAACCACGTGACACAGAGTCCAAATAAAGCAGGAGCAGTAAAAGGCTGAGGGTAGGATGGGATGGAACTGCACAGCATGGCTGCAGCACAGCAGTGGTCTGACTGAGAGGCCAGAGGAAAACAGAACCCACTCATGTATCGAATGCAGAGAATGTGAGACAGATGGCCTTAATCAGGTCCACACGTCTCAGGCATGTGACACTCATTCCTATTGTCACTATAGGCACATGTGGACGGTCCCATGGACAAGTGGGCTAACCCACAGTTTTACTTGTTTTTCAGTTTCTGTGCCAGTCGTTTCTAAATGTAATTATGTACACACGTAGAAATGGGCTAAACCTGCCTCCAGTACTGGGGTTAGCCCATGTAGTCGTGAGACCATACATTTATGAAGTGAGGTGGTGATATTACTTTTTCATATCTAGTTATGTTTCTTTTTATAACACTGCCCCTCCCTTCATTATCCCCTCCATGTGACCAGGGACTCCCTGGTGAACCAGGCCTCTCTGGGCAGAGAGGAGATCCCGGATTCCCTGGGCAGCATGGATTCTCAGGTCAGCCTGTTATCACATGATTTTGGCCCGTCCTGCATCCTGCGTGCCGGGTCACTGAGAATTCTTCTCAGATAACAATTGCCTTGTGATGATACCTGCTCAGAAAATGCATACGTCATGTCTACATCAGACTATAAGGGTTAGACAGCTTGTGAAGTGCTGCTGAAATTGGTATTGCTATGGGTTTAGCTGACTTTCAGATAAATGTTTATTTCTGAATTCATTTGGCTTGAAGGTAAAAAGGGTCAGCCTGGACTTCCTGGATCATCTGGTCCCAAAGGAGACCACGGAGATGTGGGCACACCAGGTTATGCCTCTTCAAATGCCCCACATTAAGTAGATGGATTGCCTGGATGGATTACACCATCTCGCACACCGACGACATTTTGCTGATGCCTCTGTTTCGCTCTCGAAGGACCCCCGGGTGATCCCGCTGAAGTTACTCCCTCACTGTTTTTGAGAACGCAGCTTGGTCCCATGGGACCACCAGGTCCTCCAGGTCCACAGGGACCTCAGGGTCCTCCAGGGAGAGATGGGTTGCTAGGTTAGTGGAGATATGCACTGGATTTTTTATGCTTTTTTTGATTTTTACCATCAGTAATCAGCGTTTGCTTCTTCGAGTTGGAAAATGTCTAGAATTGATTATTTTATGCCTGGATTTTTGTTTAGTTGCACTGCATGCGTACATGAGGCATATTTTTATTTACGAAATCTCAGACTGAAACAGGTATTTTTCTACAAAATCTGCTTTTTCCTCAGGCCCACCAGGAGAACCTGGAGATCCAGGTTTCAGGGGCAACCCTGGGTTTGAGGGACCCTTGGGTCGGAAGGGAGACATTGGGCCACCCGGACCCTCGGGTGAGAAGAGGGCTCACCTCTACGCTACTCTGTATCATGATACTAAGTTACCTTCCATCCTACAGGTCTGACTGGTAACTATTCACTGCCATCTTTGCCTGATTTCATCGCCGTGGTGCAGGTCAGCATGGTCTCCCTGGCCTTCCGGGGCCAGATGGGCTGCAGGGTCTCCCCGGCCTACCGGGATCACCCATGGCAGCTCACGGCTTCCTCGTAACGCGTCACAGCCAGTCCACAGAGGACCCCTCCTGCCCCGATGGAACAAGATTCCTTTACCACGGCTACTCCTTACTCTACGTTCAGGGCAACGAGCGAGCGCATGGTCAGGACTTGGGTAAGACCACCTACAATTCTGGAGACCACCTGCATAGACCCCCCCCACCCCACATTCATCACACTCTGCCCCCCCAGGAGCGGCGGGCAGCTGCCTGCGCCGGTTCAGCACCATGCCCTTCATGTTCTGCAACATAAATAATGTCTGCAACCTGGCATCACGCAATGACTACTCCTACTGGCTGTCTACACCCCAGGCCATGCCAGCCAGCATGGCGCCTGTGACCGGGGAGAACATCAAGCCATTCATCAGCAGGTTAGGGGGCAAAGGGGAGAGGCTTGGGGCAAAGGCGTGCCCCCATGGGACGGCCGAGCAGCTGCAGAGGTGCTCCGTAAATGTTGGCTTACACTGAGGAGTTTTTCTCTAATCACTTCAAGTTGTTTAGGAGTGAGAACTTGTGGGAACCTGTAGGGGTTCTATATTCAATTCAATTCAATTCAATTCAATTTTATTTATATAGTGCTTTTAACACGGAGCGCGGTCACAAAGCGCTTTGCATAGTCCCGGGCCCACAGTCCCCAGAGAGTAAGCCAAATGCGACAGTGGGAAGGAAAAACTCCCTCAGGAGGAAGAAACCTTGGGAGGAACCAGACTCAAAGGGGAAGCCTGTCCTCCTCAGGCCAGCACCGGGCAGGACAAATTATATGGGAGCAATTATATATGGGAGCAATTGTCTGCACAAGGGCTTTAAGCTTACAGAGTGAGCATATTCAAGTCAGCATTTTGTGTTTGTTGTCAGGGTTGTTCAGTTTTCGAATTTTGCTGGTAGTGTTAAGAACCTCTGAACATTGTTGAATTGAGAATCTCAGTTTATCGTCACAAAGAACCAAGTGTGTGTGTGTGTGTGTGTGTGTGTGTGTGTGTGTGTGTGCTCCATTCCTCCACTCCAGGTGTGCGGTGTGTGAAGCCCCTGCCATGGTGGTTGCCATGCATAGCCAGTCCATCCAGCTGCCCTCCTGCCCCACTCACTGGGACACGCTGTGGATTGGATACTCCTTCATGATGGTACTGGGTTTGCCACCTCATGCCCGACTCTCAAGGCACAGCACATGTACACCATCTCCAGCTGACACACCTAATAAATAAATGCTTGTTGTTAAATGGCGGGGTGTACACCCCCCATGCAGTGGGCCATGAGCACCCCTGTGGTCTGACGCCCCTCTGCCTCCTACCCCCCCTTTTTCTAGCACACCAGCGCAGGAGCAGAGGGTTCTGGCCAGGCCCTGGCATCGCCCGGCTCCTGCCTGGAGGACTTCCGTGCCTCGCCCTTCATCGAATGCCATGGGCGGGGCACTTGCAATTACTATAGCAACTCCTACAGTTTCTGGCTGGCTAGTGTGGACGACTCAGAAATGTTCAGGTACCAGTGATTCACATATTTCAGTTCCTTTACAAAAGCTTCTGAATTTTACCTTTCAATAAGAATTTTTACACATATTATTCTGTTATTTACGTATGCCAAATAAAATTCCTGCATGAAAAGCGATGAAGACTACTTAAGAGTTTTTAGTTGTTAACATTGTATCAGAATTGGATTCTGTTATTGGTACCTTAGAGGTTATTATGATGGTGGTGGTGATGATGATTATTATTGTTATTATTTATTTATCCAGGCTAGTCCAACTGAGATTTAGCATCTTGTTTTACAATAAAAACCAGGCCAACATAGGTACCAATAATAATAGACACAAAAATAAAAAACACCACAAATGCAAACATTAAAGATCACATAAAGACTACCAAGCTAAACTCATTTAACTCAAATCACATACTCAAATATAGCAATTACGTACAAAAGACTGTTAGCAATGTTTCTCCTCCATTATTTTGGCTGTACAATAGTTTAATTCATTTAACGTAACAAAATCTGAGTTTAAATTCCTTTAGCAGACCATTCCAGGTGGCAGGTGCAGGAAACACAGAAGCTTTTTTCCCCAACTCAGTCCAAACTTTAGAGACAGACATAAGAGCCAAGTCATGTGACCTCAATCCATAATTGCTCTGTTTCTGGGACATGAAAGTAGTTAAATAACTGGGACATCTACCTAAAATTGCTTTATAGGCTAAAAGATACCAGACTATTGCCTCGTGAAGTCAACCAACTCTAGAATGCTAAACACAATGGTGCATATGCAATCTCCAGTTACTAATGAACAAAGGTTATCTCTAGCTGAAGTTTCTCTTTAAGGCCCAGAGTCGTTCCTCATGGTACTGTGTGTGGTTCTGCTTTTTTTCAGTAAGCCTCATGGGGAGACGCTGAAAGCAGGGAACCTGCAGACACGTGTTAGCCGGTGCGTGGTGTGCATGAAGAGGGCATGAGGGGCGTCATCAAGGGTGAGAGGGATACCGCGGCTTGACGGCATGGCTCAGCACAGCAGAATCATAAGCAATTCATGTTTGTTTAATTAATAAGAAAAATACCTCAACACAACATTTCAATCCACAAAGAGAGCTGGGGGGGAATTGGTTCATTTAAGGTGCATCGTAATAAGATAAAGTTTTAGAAAAATTCCATTTTCAAGCGTCTGGAACATGTTTCAGGAAACAGCATTCCATTTTGATTTAAAGCAATGCGGCTGTCTTTGTGTTTTTACGAACCAAAGCTTAAACATCAGATGTCATAGAAAGCACAATACACTGAAGGTCTTTCTGAATGACACTACTGTTTTTTTTTTTATATTTTTCCTGTTGACATCGAATGGTGCTAATTATTGCTGCTGTATCTAAGACTCAACTACTATCCTTTTGTAATGTGTGAATAATACATGTATATTGTGAAAACTGTAAAGCACTAATCTCTCAGCAATTGAGAGATCCCTGTTTCTGTCACTCCCATTGTAAAAAGGAAACAATCTGTGGCAGTATTTTATGTACAAACATTAAATTTGTTTTGAGTATACTTAAAATAGCTGTACTATTTTAATTTAAAAATGTCAAAAAAATTGTTTACACAATAAGACGGAATACACATATAATTCAAAGTGCAAGGTTCACTGACCCACAATCAGTTTTGTAACAGCTTCTGCTTCTTTTACAAAACCCATAATTACAGCAGACAGAGCGACTACATCCACAGGTAAAGGG
>JAACJT020000038.1:10866314-10886767 GCA_009936485.2 Gymnarchus niloticus | reverse complement strand
GCCACCCTCATGAAGTCTGTTTCTGATTGTTTGGTCAGAGACATTCACACCAGTGGCCTGCTGGAGGTCATTTTGTAAGGCTCTGGCAGTGCTCATCCTGTTCCTCCCCTGACTATCTTTTTCCAAATGCTTGTCAAGTGGCATTAAATTATAGGTCAGTTCTGTTCTGCTTTTAAAGGAGACGTAAAACATATCGCAATACCACCATCGCATAGTAAATGGCAGCAAAAAACAATGTTACAAATACTTTGACGCCATTTGGTCAAATGAAATAGCGGAAACATGGTTAGTTGTGGTAAGTCTGCTTCCTCGCAAGATTTTGTCTGGTTTCTCAAGACGTTTCTTCCTCCTGAGAGGGTTTTTCCTTGCCACTCTCATCTTTGGTTTACTCTCCGAGGACCTCGGGCCCGGGACTATGTAAAGCACTTTGTGACAATGCTCTTTGTTAAAGGCGCTATATAAATAAAATTGGAATGAATTGAATAATTCAGTTTGAAGTTTGCATGCTCTGCCCATGTTTGTGTGGGTGTTCTCTCAGACAAAATGACATCTGTAAAATCCTCATAGTGTGTAATTTTCTGTTACCTGTAATCAACTGGCATCTAGCCCAGAGCTTCCAGACCCATTGTTTTTCTGGGGTGCCCTTCAAATTTACTGCAACCAGGTTTTGTATAATCGGTAATGGAATTTCATAGATAATTTAATAGGGGGCCTTAAAATTATGCATTTTGGTGTGAGTGATATTGTTATAAAGGGTCAAAACAAGGTCCTCTATCATAAATAACTAATTCAAAACTCTGATTGCTCTCTGTTGTCAGAACAAATACACATTTCAAAAGCCCCTGGCCCCCTAGCTGTAGAATGTCTGAAACAATGAATGCCTGTATGTTAATCTTACAGTATGTTAATCTTGCTTGTACACTACATTAAACAGAGAGCTTTTGGGAAATGTCCTGGGTCAAAAACCTAAAGTGCACAAGAAAAGAAAAAAAGTCACCATTGTTTCAGGAATGGGGTAGGTTGTTGACAAGGGACAATCCTCCCACAGCATCCCACCCGGGAACCAATCACGGCAGGGCAAACTCTTCTGACCCACCAGCAAATGTAGGCTTTTCTCTTGTTGCTCAAAAGTTTACTGTTCTGGTCTTAATCTTGATCATGTTTTGTCTGGTCAACTTCATTTCATTTGTTAATATACATCCATTCCTGCATTTCAGGCCTGCAACATACTCCAAAAAAAGCTGGGACGGTAATGCATTTACCACTTCGTAATGTTGCCATTCCTTCTCACAACACTTAAAAGACATTTTGGCACTGAGGAAACCAAGCGATGAAGCGTTTCAAGTGTTATTTTGTCCCGTTCTTCCTGCAAGCATCGTCTTAAGCAGTAGTACAGGGTTGTCATTGTCGCATTTTATATTTCAAAATTCTCTTCACATTCTCTATTGGGGACACATTAGGACTGCAGGCAGGCCAGTCCAGTATCTGTACCCACTTCTTCCACAGCCATGCCTTTGTAATGTGTGCAGAATGTGGATTTGCATTGTCTTGTTGAAAAATGCATGGACGTCCCTGGAAAAGATGTCATCTTGAAGGCAGCATATGTTGCTCTAAAATCTCAATGTACTTTTCTGCATTAATGCTGCCATCACAGAAGTATAAATTACCTTTGCCAAGGGCACTGACACAACCCCATACCATGACAGACCCTGGCTTTCAGACTTGTTGACTTGATGGTCCTATTGGGCGTTGGTCCAGAGCACACAATGTCCATTGCTTCCAAAAAAGATCTGGAATACAGATTCATCTGACCACAATACACGTTTCCACTGTGTGATGGTCCAACCCAGATGCCTCTGAGTCCAGAGACGTCAACGCCAGTTCTGGACATGGTTAATATAAGGCTTCTTTTTTGCACAGTAAAGTTTTAATTGGCATTTGTGAATGTAACCCTGTATTGTAGTGCTTGACAAAGGTTTGCCAAAGTAATTCTTTGCTCATGTGGTTATATCAGCTATTGATGAATGATGGTTCATGATGCAGTGCCGTCTGAGGGATTGGCGATCCACGGGTGTTCGGCTTGGGCTTGCGCCCTTGCCCTTTATGCACTGAAATTCCTCCAGATTCCTTGAATCGTTTAATGATACTATGCACTGTAGAGGGAGAAATAAGCAAATCCCTTCCAGTCTTTCTTTGAAGAGCACTGTTTTTAAACATTTCAATAATTTTCTCACGCATTTGTTGAAAGACTGGAGATCCTCTACCCATCTTCACTCCTCAAAGACTCAGCCTTTTGTGGATATTGCTTTTGTACCAAATCATGATTACAATCACCTGTTGATATCACCTGTCTGAAATCACATAATTATTTATTTTTTTTATATCATTACTAGCCCTAAATTGCCCCTGTCCCAACTTTTTTTGGAATGTGTTGAAATGTCCTGAAATGCAGGAATGGATGTGTATTAACAAATGAAAGGAAGTTGACCAGACAAAACGTGAAATATCTTGGGTTCATACTGTCTGCAATGAAATAAAAGTCAAAGTAAATATAAGAATCACTGCATTTTTTTTTTTTATTTGCATTTTCCATACCGTCCGAACTTTTTCTGATTTGTGGTTGTATATATATTTTTTGTCAAGCAACTGTACTATAAAAGCAGAATTTAACTTTTATTTTATGTGATGCACAGGTGTTCTACAGAGGCATAGTTTGTTCCCAGTGTGAATAAAGATAAATCGACTTCAATACTGAGAACAATATTTTGAGATGACGCCAGGCCATTGTCGACATTCGTACACTCAAATTATTCTAACATTGCACCTGAAATATAAAGTTTCCCTGTTAATTTGACATGTATGTGGGTCATTTTAATGGTCAATAACATTTTTCCTGTGATTCATTATCATCCAGATGTGGATGCCTATGTAGGGCAATGTAAACTTTTGTGGGATTTGTGAGAGATCTGTTTTTCATAGGAAGATACATCTACATATTTTTTATGGTCTGTAATTGAATGGTCTGAAGGACTCATGGGCTAACCCCAGTTCTGGATGCTAGTTTAGCCCATCAGTATGTATTTACATATATACATTTATAAGCCAGTTTCACAGAAACTGAAAAATACTGTAAAATTGTGGGATAGCTCATTTGTCCTTGGGACAATCCAATTTAGAGTAGTGTTTTTTTTAGAAGAAATATTTTTTCAAAAAACAACACAATGTTGCAAGTTTCTTGATTCAGGAGGAGCAGAATGTGAGTGACACGCGAGAGCCAGGAAATGCTGGCTTTCAGGTAATACTTGTCCAAAGGTGTTATCTGAAAGGTAGAGGTAGACTAGTGCTCTGGGCACGTGTCATCTGAAGGTATTTGCAACAAACATTTTACATCCTAGTATAGGCTCTCTGAGTACTTTGTCTGAGGAAGAATTTTCCTTTAGCCCAAATTCTGACGATTACCCTTCCCTGGTTTCTGAAGCCATGTTGAGAGTCCCTTGCAATGCAAAGCAGTCAGGTGGAATAAGGTGAGAATGAAATATCGGTGAGAATAAGGTTTCTCAGCTAGAGGGAGATCATGATGGTGAGATCCTGGAGATGGAGAGAATGTCCTTAACTCTGGAGATTGAACAACAAGGCTGTCACATATTTAGAAAAAGATGCTTTAGGGGGTGAAACTCACTACAGGTGGTGTAACACTGAACTGGTAACCTAAGGGTGGAGAGCTGCTAGTAAATCTGAGGTTAACTGCCATAGTAAATTTATTTTCTGTTGTATAATTTTTCATACGTACGTGGCTTTGTATAAAATGCCTTCTTAGCTTAAATGCCCAAAGAAAAAAAAAAAGCATCTCTGATGATGGGTTTACTCAGGAAGTGTTTTAAGCAAGGGCATCAATTTATGTTTCTGGCAGTGGGTGCAAAAAATGGAATGACATGGAACATCTCAGCTAAACTTAGCCCCTTCAGAGATCTGTTGGAACTTATTTGGCAATATATGTATTTATTCAAAAACCCTTAGCACAGCACCAACAACATTTATATTTTTCTTCAGATTAACAGATGGCTCAAATAAGCCCCAAATTGCAATATGAAATCTTCAGGGTACAATTTCGAATTACCCTCCCCTCCAATGCCCCTACACCAAAACTTTTGCAGTGGATGCAGGTATCGGGGAAGGCCCTGCATCCACTGCATCCTCCAGCACGTATGCCCAGCCAGCCTGTACCTATTGTGTAAACACATTGACCTGGCTAGTCGTCATTTCCAGCCACAGTGAAAGTAAGCACACTGTTTTGGCTGGTCGGGGTAGAATAAGTGCCAAAAGTCCACCTTTTCTCAACCTGCTGCCACACTGACAACAAGGCTGAACTTTGGAGCTATCAGCTGAGGATCACGCTGCCCTGCTACTCTCTAATTGTTTTGGCTCATTTACAGTTCGGCTCGCGTGCCTTTGTCCAGGTACACTTGACAGCATTGAGAGAGGTTACTCTGTGGCACACGTATCTGCCTCATATTTTAGCGTGTGCTTCGGCTAACTTGTGAGACAACAAAATATAAAACTCTGATATCGCCTTATGTTTAACCTAGTGCCTGTTGACAGCACAAGAAATGCATCAATAAAACACATCACCGTACAGATGAAGACCTCTGATCTGTCATCTCTAATGCCTCTGCAATAGGCCTATGGCTGTAGTGATGCTATGCTGACTGCAATGTCCTTTTGTCCTCAACAGCGTTGCTTCACTGAAAGACAAATCTTGAGATGACCTGGGGGCGTTTACAAATCCTATAGTTAACCTCAATTGTGAATGGGAGAACTTTGGGGAGATTCAGGGAATTGACAAATCCTGAAGTCGGTCGTTCAGTTTTCCCCAATAAGAATTCAGGTTTAACTATAGGATATATTAAGCCCACTAGATGGAATACCCCTTCTCTATAACACATTTTCAGACCATAATGTTTACTCCATGGTTATATGAAGGCCAGAGGCTTATTACTAAAGACATGTAATAAAGTAGCTGAAGGAGCTGTAAGTTACACCCTCAGAGTGTAATCTGTTGGGCATTGTAACTCCTGGAGTGTTGAAGTGGTTCAGGTGGTTCAGCCCCACACCCCAGCACTGCATATGTGTGGAGTTGGGATGTTGTCCCTGCATTTGAGTGAGTTTCCTCCCACAGCCCAAGACAAGCTGTACAGACAGATTGGTATGTTGCAATTACTGTGCACTTGTAAAGGTGCCCTGTGATGGATTGGCATCCCATCCAGGGCAGGGGCACAAGTGAGAATTTGACATGGGGAGGACCAAACTGTGAGCAAAAGGTCTCAACTTTTAAGCCTATACAAAAGTGGGTAGGACGGATTGGGGTCCTTATGAAACTGGGGGGATGAATCGCCCACCCCATCTGCGTCCCTGATCCAGGGTGTCCTTGTGCCCTTAGTTTTCTGAGATTGGTGCCCACCTCCCGCACTAGATAGGTGGTTAAGGAAGATGAATGGATGATAAGAATGGTGTAGCTTCCCAAACACACTGAAAGGCACATACATACACGTATTTAAGCTGCAGATTTAGCTTCCCTTTCTGTTGGCCACTCTCTCTCTTACAACAGGAGGCGTGATGAAAAAGCAGGGACTGGCATGTATTACTAGTGTATTTCCAAGCTAGTGTATATGTGTCATTGGGTCACATCCTGAAGCAAAGCCACCTATGAATTTCAGTGAGAATAAAGGAAGACAAGTTAAAGACCATTTAATAAATGCAATTTAATAAAACATAATATTTCTAAACAATTCTCTAAAGCAAGCAATATAGATAGATAGATAGATAGATAGATAGATAGATAGATAGATAGATAGAATCCTTTATTGTCACTGGCACAACAGGCCAACAAAATTCAACAGCAGTTCCAGTTGTCTTCAAATCAAATAAAAATAAAATTAACAAATAAATATACAAATCCAAGTAAATATACCAAAGGAATATAACATACTATGTGTTCAGATAGCATATTAGTATAGCTAGTTTACAAATGAGGCAAACAGAAATAGTTATCAATGGGCTTTACCTACATGTACGATCCTCGTGAGTTTGTGGTATCCCTGATGCTATATATAGTCACTATAATGTTTCCTTCACGTAAAACTGTGGTGCCCTGCGTTGCCCACAGCACACTGCTATGTTTGGCAACAAGCTGAAGGTGAATGTATATAACCTTGGCAGTGTGGACGCACGCTCCTGCTTGATGGGTCAACGGCTTCAAAAGCCAAAAGAAGAACAGCGACTCATTCCATGGGAACTGCAGGCTAGGTGGCACGAGCCAACTCCACTCTTGGGAAGGCGATTTCTGTCATGACACACATTGGATGCTGACACAATAATCGAGTTTTGCTCTGAAAAGCTGGAGGTGAACAGTTATGAACTGCAGTGAATATACAGTCCCAACTCAGCCGGGAGGACAGACAGGTTATGACGGATGTTCCCAAAATATGATATCCCTGGTGTAAAAAATGGCAAAGTACTGGGATTTTTTTAAAGTGTCCTGCGGCCAAACATCTCATGTTGAGATGGGGGACAGAAAAGAAGTCCGGTACAGAGAGAGCAGGATTCTGGGAAGGGTCTGTAGAGATGTTCTGAATTACCAATCCACACTAGTAAAACCTTCCTTATCACTGGCAGAGCTGCTAATTGGCAGAAAGCTAAAAACCAAACTGCCAGTAGTGGTAAACACAGATAAGATACATAGCCTACACTTGTAGCTAAGAAAAATAATCAAGTGTTAGGTTACTCAACGATATAGTGAAAATTTTTACGGCAATGTGCAGTAGCATTGTTCAGTTATGATGTATGCATGTCTAATTAGGTAGTGTCTTGATCTGACATGCTGTCAGACAGTTAATAAGTTTTAAAAAGTACTGCTACCTCACCCTTATTGTTGCACACTGTGCCAGGGGCACTGCTGCGGCAGGTGCTGCATTCCCAGACTCAGGGGATTGCAGGAGCACAAGGGAAGGACGGCGAGGATGCAGGTGCAAGCATAGATAGGGTTTAATAACCTAACCGAACCAAAACACTGGACTTTTCCCTGAATACAAGGGGGAGAACTCAACGATAAACAAGACAAGACTAAGCTAGGTCAGAACTGCACACACGTATACAAAGACAAGCCCGACTAGGGAATTACTGGATCAGAAACAAGAGTAAAACTGGAGCCGAGCTGAGCCTAGCAGTTTGAACTAAACACATACTTGGCCCAGACATGAGAAGTACCTAGGCTTAAGTAACCAAAGAAACGGACGACACTCATGAGGGCAATCAGGGCAAAGGCAATTAGACAAACTCAACAGGAAATGAAAAAACACGAGCACACCAAAAACCCGGTCCATCCTTGAGGAATCCGGAACGCTAGTGTGGATGTGACAGAACGTCTTTGATAAGCAGGTTTAAAAAGGAAGGAAGGAGAATCCTGCAGTGTGCTACTGTGCTCCAAGAGGTTCAAAGATTGGAATCACTTGCACAAGAATTATTAAAAAATGTTTCCCTGAAAAACCAGATGCACAAATCAACAAATACCACAGAAGACTTCTCATGCACAACCATCTGAAAGGAACATACCTCTGGCATGTCCTAACAATTGACTGTTTCATAATAATCATACATAGCATATCAGTACTGTATTTTAGTTCTAGTCAATTTATAAGGGTTCTCAACAGTTCCCAACAATGAAGTTCAGAGGTTTAATTTTACTGTTATAATTACATTTTTGGATCATTAACAGAAACATGTCATTGAGTTTATTGTTGTGCCGTCAAATCAATGTCAACTCCTGACAGCTGTATGGTCGTCACTAAAACTCTTCAGGATACTCAATAGCAAATTCATTATTGTGACGACTCAGTCAATAGGTGTCATTACCTGTCATTCTCTCCCTCTTTTATCTTCAACTTTACCAGTTATTGCTGCCTTCTCCAAAGCATTAGTCTCCCAATGTGTGGTTCAAATGAAAGATTTACTTTTGATTTGATTTGCTGGCATCAATACTTCTCCATTCTTGTATCTTCATTCTGCAGTTTTCACATCTATATATAATGAGTCACAGGAAATACCATATTTGGAACAGTTCTTAGTTCTTAGAGATATGTCAATACAACTGAAGATTTCTGGTTGTTCATTGAGCTCTGCCAAATACGAGTTAGATGTATTTCTTGACTGCTGGATCTTTTGTCACTCTTCATTATTACAGTGCGGCAGAAAACTGTCTATAACATCTAACTGTAAAATGAACTGCTGTTCCTGAATTTGTAATGTTTGTGTTTTCCAAAATTAGCCATGGTTTTATCTTTTCACGTGTTTTTTTTATTTTTATTAACTCTCTTAAGATCTTCATTTTCTGCTAAAGGTGCGGTGTCATTAGTGTATGAGAAGTTTTTGATGTTTCTTCCAGTAATCTTGAGTTCACAATTATTGTGTTCCTTTCCAGCTTCTTTCAATTTATATTCCATAAAATATTAATTTATAAAACTTAAATAGGTAAGATAATTGTATCCAGCCTTGTCTAACTCCTTTACTGATCTGAAACCTCCATATTCTCTCCACTTTCAGCTCCTTTTACAGTGTAGAGCACCTCCATAAGGATGAGAACCACTTGTTGTCCTATCAACATTCCATGGTATTACATGATTATCACAAAGATTTTGGTGTGCTGAATAAAGCACCACATCCTCGGTTTTTTTATTTGATTAACATTTTGAATTGGCAATAACATCTTTTGGTCCTTAGCCTTTCCTGATGCCAGCTAGTAGATCTGGAATTTTTTTAGAAAACTGACAAACAGCCTTTGTTGTTTTCCATGTCTATTTCCTGCTTAAATAATCTTGCAGCTGTTGCAGGCTGTGCTTCAGTATTGGCCTGCATGTTTCTCGGTTTCTATGTGGAACTTGCAGTTTAGTGCCTTTAAGAGATGCTTACCATTTATCACTGATATTAACATCTCTTCACTTTTTACTTTCCGCTGTACCTTATGTCATCCACTTTGTTTTGTTTGGCTCTTTCATTTTGACCAACCACCAACAAAACTTTCCAGTTTCATCTTTTCCTGCCTTCAGTTGTTGGAGTATTAAATTGTATATCTGTCATATTGATGGGGTTTCCATGAAACTGTACTGACATCAGCCAGTCATTCATTGTATTACAGTTACATCCTGACTATGTAAGCTATACCATTTCTCTTTATTGCCCATTTGCTCAGCAATACATGGAGTGTTCACTTGACTGAAAATGTCCCGAAAACTGAACTGAAAAAGTTCCAGCACACCTAAGTTCACTAATGCCCAAACATTCACTATTTCCATCTTTACTCCACCCAGCTGCCCTTGGTTTATGTTCTGCCCATCCCATGTTCCAACAGCAATTCTTTCTTTTTTTTTTGCAGCTTTTGGTTTCCTTTCCTGCCTTGACAACATCAGCAGTTAGAGGTCCAAAAAGGCCTTGATTCTACCACGTCAAAAACATGAACCTGACTCCAAAGAATCCAAAACTCTTCCACGTTAGAATGTTGAGTGGCTTCCTGCTTGAAAGGTCTCATTGTCCAGCACTATATCAACATTAATTCTCTGTCAATAGGGTAAGCCGTTAATCATTACATTCTTCCACAGTTTCAACGTTGTCTTATCATTATACTGTGACTATCTGCTTCCAACACATTTCTATACTGCTGCTTCCCGATATGGCAGGTTTCACTTCTTACCTCTGCTAAGACCTGCATGTTTGCCATGAGTGACCCTGATCGGAGTTCAAAACTCAAGACAATTGAGTTCGTAGTTTCCAGAGGCATGCCAGCCTTTTCGCCCTGATGATGATTTATAAATGAAGGCATTTATAAATGTAATATTGGATTTTTTTTTTTTTAATGCACCTGTGTGCCTGCTTTTTGGGGGAGATATTTACAGGCTTTTAATCATATCTTATCTGCTATTGACACACTTTCCCTTCTATTGTTGACCTGCACTGCACTGTGGCGAGCTTCATGGAGTTGTCTTAGCAGTATGTAGATAACCCCGTGCAGATGTCACTTCCACAACAGGTCAGGTTATCTGTTTGGAAATGCAGCAGGCTCCACGTGGCTAACCTTGGGACCTCAGCCGACATGACGAGTTTACCAGCTGAGAAATTTGAGAAATAGCCTCCCAATTTTATTACAATCCCACCCACTCCAAAAAAAAAAACCACATATACTGAAGTCAGATTTCATGCTGATATCGCTACAAATAAGGGTAAAAATACAACAAACATCAGAGTACTGTAGTAACTGGTTAAAATAATAACAGTTTTTGTTGACTATGAGTCCATTAGTGAAAATCAGAATTAAAATGAGAAAAAAAAAAAACTGGTAATATGGCAGGCAGCCAAAAAGATTATTAAAAGCATACGCCACTGTTAATCATATTAACACCATATTAGCTATTGCAGCTGTCACAGAATATATAATTTCATGATTTTCCTTATAAAAGCTTATCTAGAGTCATAATAATGAGCACAGAGAACAAGGTAAGAGACACCCTGGATGTGGTACCAATCTGCTGTAAGGTATACAATCAAATCAGGCAATTTAGACACCTACCCATTTATTGTTGGTGAAAAGAGGAGTACATAGAGGAAACCTTTGTGACACAGGGAAAAATCCACACACTCAGAGCTGGTGAAGGGCATCGAACCCCCAGCCCTAAAGGTTAATAAGATTACAACACTAACGACAGAGATACATTAACGATTATAATACTGAAGTGTGAAATTTGCATTTTTTTTTTAAACTGAGGGCCTCTAAATTTCCCACCACATGTGCTGAACCATCCCTGGTGTTCCTTTAGCTTTGTGTCTTGTGCGCTCGCTGGCACAGGGGACTATGGACCGTGGACGCCTAACAATAACGGAAACCCGCTCTCCAGGTAAAAGGCCAGTAGCGATGACGTCACAGCGGCCGTGAAGATCGCAATCCCCCCGGTGGTGGAAGACGTACTTGTACGAGTGAGCTGGGGCAAGGGGGCGGGGCCTCGGCGATGACGTGTCCCGCCTGCCACCCGCCTTTTTTTTACGGGGCTGCTTCCACCGGAGTCTGGTTTTTCGGCTCTCCAATCGAACCCAAAGCCACTTTTGCAGCAGCATGGCCAGGGGAGAAGCTACCGAGAAATGCTCCTTCACCAGTTTGTTACGAAAGAAAGCCGGCAGGGCGACAGGGACTAAATTAGGCGATAAGGTAGGTGGCCGTATCGCTTGGTTGTATAAGAAGAGAGCGAGTGGTGGGTAATGTAAGTACAGCAATAGAATTAAAAGTCATTTAGAGCAGGTCCGGGTGGGAGTAACGCGTCTGTGGTACCGACCCAACCTGCGCCCTTCTGCACGGCTCGGCTCGGCTCGGCTCATTCATTCAAGTTTAATGGGGTTATTTAATGTGGCTGTAAAAAATCATTGAGTCGGGGTTGGGCTGTTTATTATTAATAAAAGGTAAAACGCTTAAAAGCGTAGATCTGTAAACGGGTTTTGTTGTGGGAAATGGGAACTTGGACACGCATGTGAGAGTTTGTCAGTAAAGGGAGCTACGTGTCACTGAGGCGGTGAATGAGCTGCGGCGCGCTGGTTAAAGCAGCCCTTTGATGGACATTAAGGCTCATTTCTCATTTATATCGTTCATATTTGTGTTATTTCAGTGTATACTTAACGGGGCTTTATTTTTTTAGCACCGGGAAAATTTACTTGTTGCGTTAGCGATTTACACTATTAAATGGCAGCCTTTTTTTTTTTTTTTTTTGGAAAGGGTTTCATTTACTACGTCTAAGCTTTTTGCTCTGTATAATAATGGGATTTTCTTTCTTGCTTGACATTCTCATCTACGTTTAAAGAGGTGCCGATATTCCGTTTAAAGCCTCTGACCGATTCTTCCTGTATTCGTGTTTGGATGCGTATAATAAGCCGGTAATAAGTGATAGAAATGGAAAGCAACCCCTGGAAATAAAGTGAACTGCTTTGGGGGTGTGCTGGAAAGTCCAAAAAAAACAAAAAAATCTAATTCAAGGGGCTTTTTGGAGAGCTTTGAAAGAGGGTGGAAGGAAAGTCTGCGTACTGTACATCAGTTTGTATTGACTGAACAACTGAGACTTCAAAATCCACGGTGGGTCGGTGGGACTATCACGAGAGTGCTGCCCATAGCCACCAGTGATTGGTAGTTCGGGGTTACTCCCACCCATCATGAGGTCTGAAACCTCGTTTGTCCCATGAGGAACAGTAGGACTCTTGACCTGCGTCATAAATCCGTGACGACAGATCTGATGAGCATTGCAGGCAGTTGCAGCTGTCAGGAAATTTAGTTGAACGCAGCTAGGTCCCTGGGTTCTGGTGGGATGTCCAGTAGGGCTGCCATCCATGTGTGATCACTTTGTATTTTATGGCATTGTATGATGCCCATGTTTCCAGCTGTCAGTCATATGCTCTTTCTGCTGTTTAGAGGGCACTTTTTATTCCAACACATACCCTGCCGTGCATTTTGAGTTCACCCGTTACCTTTATCGCGGTGTAAAATGAATTTCGGACAGATTACTGTAATGTAAAAGGCTGGAGAGATCAAGTTTCATTTGGATCAGTGGATGGGGTGGGTTTGCCTGGAGTTCTCCTACCGCCCTCACAGTCCACGTGCAGCGTTAAATGATGGGGTGGCTGACGCACTTCTCTTGGGGTCAGGAGTGTCTTGTGTTCTGAACACATATGGTAAGAGGCGGCCAAGCGAGCACAGCTTGGAAATTTGGCTACAAGTTTCACTGAGTTCATTGGGGTGAAACTGTTCGATCCAAAGTGCATTTCAAGTTTTATTCTGTTGGGCCATATGCTCTGTTTCCCAAGACTTTTTTTTTTTTAATACTCTGAATTAGACAATCCAACTCAGGAACACATCCAAATGTCCCAAGGTTAAACAAGCAAGATGCAATACCAGCCCTGCCCATAAATGTATGAACTTTGCACTGTCTTGAACATGAGCTGCATGAGCTCTGTAAAGTTTGTATGACTGGAAAAACTTTGGGGTGGGCATCTAAATCAATGCAAGGTAAAGTCCCGGTGGTGTCCGTCCTTCAGACCTCACTGTCATTTTATTCTTGTTTTGCCGTCCCACAGGATGACAATACAGGCAAGCTGTCGGTGTGCAGTAAGATTTGCTACGCTGTGGGAGGTGCCCCATATCAGATTACGGGATGTGCACTGGGCTTCTTCCTGCAGATTTATCTTCTCGATGTGGCACTGGTGAGTATTCCTGTGGTGACATGCTACAGCTGAACCCAAGAGCGACACGTTTTTGCTTTCGGCCAAAGCACCCCATTGTCTGTAGTCACGGTTATAGAAAATGAAGGGGGGGGGGGATCAGGTGTGTATGTGTTAGCTCACAATGTGTGTCTGTCTGAGGACAGCAAGGTATTTTTTGAAAGTGGAGAAAAGCAGGTTTGGCATTGCTTTAATAGCTGTGCTCATGTATTACGTTCCTAGAGTTAAAATGAGTCTCTGGGACTCGCAGACTGTTCAAGCCATCTGCTAAACCACAGTTTCAACATTCTCCCAGTTTAAAATAAATGAAAGGTTCTCTGTCACAGATTGCTGAGGGAATATTCCAAAATTACCTTACCCAACTGGGGGTGGGGGGGTCCTCAGTAATCCTTGGAACTCAGTCTGAGTTGTCTATCAGTTTTAAAAAGGTGATTATCTCATATACTTTAAAAGAGGAAATGTTTCATTTCATAGTGATGACCTGTTTGTTCAGTTAGTTGGTGGTTTCTTCAGACTGGTTCTTTATAACCGCATCTCAGCATTACAGTTTAAACCTGGCTTTACACCATTCATTCTGTCACGTGTGTCTAAATGAATGTGAGATGTATAGTTTTCTGACCCATTATTTAAATGCTGGCACCCTTATCTGACATTTAATGCATCTGTTTAGCCTGTACACAGTTGTGGCACAGTTTACTAGTCGGTTGTGTTTGGAAATTGGTTGCAGTCTGCTGTGTTGGCAAAGGGCTTCCTTGAGTAACTGGCTTTTCCTGGCTCGGTTACTTCATTGAATGGCCCCTGACCATAATGGTAAAGAACAAAGATGTCCTGTTGTAATAAGGGCCACACCATGAACCCACTTTTTCCACCTGCGGAAAACCTTGTAGTTGTTTCTTTGGTTTCACTTGATTGTGCTGACATGGACTCTTGGGCGTAATTTGAATTATTTTTTTTTATAATGGACTTTCAAATTAACTAATGTGATTATGTTACAAATATATCAGCTGAAATGTGACGTTGGTTTTTTTTAATTTATGAAAAACAGGAACTGTGGGTTGCTTTAATATCCCCGCTTATATGTACATTATAGTTGCATGTTTTTCCCTGTGATTTATTTTATCTTGAAGTGGTTTATAGGTGACCCTCCCTGCCTATCACAATGTCATCCTTTTGAGCTGCCAGTCTGGGTCTAAAACACACATACACACTTGGAGGGCTTGGTTCCTTGTGTCTTGAATGTGGAATCTCACTCCCGCTACCCTCTCTGCTTCTCTCTCAGTTGGACCCTTCCTACGCCTCCATCATCCTGTTTGGGGGTCGAGCCTGGGATGCGGTGACGGACCCCTTGATCGGGTTTCTGGTCAGCCAGAGTCCCTGGACCCGCTATGGGAGGATGATGCCCTGGTATGTGTCCATCGTCTGTAACGGTGTCGTCGTAGCCTGTTATTAGTACTTGGAGCACGGTACGTCATGTGACACAGCACCTGACGTCCAGTTTAAAGCTTGACCTTCTTGGGCAGCTTGTATTTAAATGCTTTTCTTTTTTTCTTTAAGTAATCCATGCTAACTCCTTAGCTGAGTGGCAGAGGCCCTTCTGACACTAAAACAGATCTTGACGCTTCAGGCATAGATGCTGTGCCGTCAGCTGTAAGTGACACTAGGTATGTTTTTCAGCCGCTATGTCAGAGCCCTGTGGAAAGCTGGAGTATCGGTGGGTTTTGACGTGTTGTGCCATTCATGAAAATATATTCCCAGTATTACCCGTAAATGCATCTTAAGTAGTTGATACCCTAGTGAAGATTTCTTTTGGGGTTCTGTGTCTTTGGCTACCTCGGCAGTGGGGATCCTCCGGGATTCCATGTTTGACTATGTGACACACAAGCACTCCTCCTCTGTTACTATTTTTGTGCCAGAATTACTGTTGGGAGTGTGTGGCTGAACTGTATTGGCTATTTTTAGGACTTGAAGCTTCTTCCAATGATTTCAGGATCGGGTCTCTCCCCCCCCCCCTAGCTTTTATCACTGCCGGTTGCTCATTTGAAAGGGCCTGTATGTGCTCAGATGCTTAGTCAGGGATAGCGGCTGTTGATGCGTTGTGGTCAACTTTTAACGCATGCTGCCCTGGGGCTGCAAGAGTGCAATTCTGTCATCGTGTGGGTGTCACTCAATTTAACCAAGTGTTGCCTGTTGTGTTAATACTTGCGTTTTGTTACACAAAAACCATCTCCATAAATGCACAAGGGGAAATTTGTTGCATCTGAAATTGGTCTAAAAAAAGGATTTATTTTCCATGTCTCAGTTTTCACCTATAAATATTTCTGCTGGGGAAGAGCAAATATTTGCCTAGTATTTGCTATCAATCTGCCATTTGTGGGGTCAGATGGATGGGATTGTTATTTTTGCTGAACGCGTTAAACTAGGATCCAGTCTGTGGTGCTGTGGTTGTTTTGGCTTGTTTTCCTGTAGTGTGTAGGGGATGAGCAGTTGAAGACAGAATGGTAAATATTCTTTTTATAAAATGTTCTTGCAAAGGAACCCCACTGGCGGTAATGATGACTTCAGCATCTAAATGGCACATAACAGGCCCTGGTTTGGAAGTGGAAGCCTGACTCGCATAAGGGGAGACGTACAGTGTGTTGCCCGTGAGCTGGCGAGCAAAAAATGCAAAAAACGAGCGTGTTACGAGGAGGGTGAAGGGATGGGTAAGAGAACCGTTTAGTCCAATTAGTCACTTTCAGCTGACCATAAAGCCTATCGCTGACTCAGTGGGTAGAGACTGGTGACTGAGAATTGGCTTCTGACAAATCGATGGCTGGGCCATGCAAGATGCAGATTGAGCAGGAGGCTTGGGGACATGACTGGGTGTTTGATTCCCCTCGCAGCCCTGGAGGAACAGAGGCAGAAGCGTGCATTTCAGTACGTCGGGTTCTAATGAGATAGAATTGTGATGCAGCAGTCCTGAGCACCTCATGAAGTGTCCATTCTTTACTTGGCTTTTCACAGAGGATGTCTGCCTGTCTT
Source organism: Gymnarchus niloticus (assembly GCA_009936485.2). Classification (NCBI taxonomy): domain Eukaryota; kingdom Metazoa; phylum Chordata; class Actinopteri; order Osteoglossiformes; family Gymnarchidae; genus Gymnarchus; species Gymnarchus niloticus. The sequence goes on along the minus strand of JAACJT020000038.1, from coordinate 10,870,450 downwards.
TTTTTTTTTTTTTTTTTTTTAAATCCCAGGGTGTTTATTTCCATAACATTTCAATTTAAGATAGCTAAATTTCTTCTATACAAAAAATGTCGTGATGTTTCTTAAAGTGACTCTGGCATCAACGTTGAGCAATAATCCTTGATGATTGAAGGCGGATTCAGAGTCTGTCAAAGTGCTGGTGCTGGTGCCTTATTAGCCTGAGAGTACTGACTTGTGACCTTGACTTTTCACAAGAAAGCATCATTATCAGAAATGAACTGGAATCTCCATGAATTGCATTGTAATATAAAGCTAGTATGCATATAAGAATTCTCAAAAAAAAAAAAATGAGGCAATAGAACAGCAACTAAAGGCATAGATATTGCCTGGAGCATAGGAGGAACAACTGTGGGAAGCATGTGCAATAAGGGGGACGGCTCCATCGTGATTGGTCTAGCCTGCAACACACCACTTGCTTTCATCCAATAAGGACTGCCTTTTCTTTCCAGAATCTGAGTTAGCATGCGGAATCAGGAAGGTTATTGCAGGTCAAGCTGCTTTACGAGGGTGGGGCGGTGGGGCAGCAGTGAGGGGTGTCTGGCTTGGTGACAGTAGGCTTGTGTGTCATTGTGATTAACTTGATTTAGCCTCATGCCTCCACTCAAGATTGCTGATCTGACACCGAATAACTGACTACAGCGCCCTTCCCTAATATCTTTGTTCGGCGCTGTCATGTGACGTGGAAACTGGCTGTTCATAGTTTAGCCTGGACTTGATTATTACAATTTTTTTTTTAATTCCTCTTCATGCTTGTCTTTTATGGATAATGAGTAATCCTGACCTGTTAACGGCATTGCAACACTTTCACCCGTGTAGTTTTTCTTTTTGCCACAAGTCATGCTTGTAATGGCTGCATTGGGTGTGTTGCATTTCTCATTTGCTCCATTTTGGACAGGAGACCAGTCAGAACCTGATCATTATTCGTGGCAGCAGTTGAAATTTTACAGCTATTTAGAAACTAGTGTTTTTATTTTTTTTTGTCTGGACACACAGATTGGATGACCCAACTCTTTAACAGCTGGCAATTTTGTAATAAATTAAACCCAAGCCACACTAAATATCAAAGGTGGATCTGGTCTTTTCCCAGGAGTGACTAAGCTGATCCTCCGGGCAACTGTGGCAGTTTGATGCCATTTAAAATCCCCATGTAGTGTTAAGTACAAGAGATATAACTTCTGCACAGAGATAATTGTGTAATTATATAGACAATTCCCCGGTCTTCATTTAAAAAAGTGTAATCAGCTGCCTCACATCCAAACAGGCAAAACGAAGAATAAATAACGTGAAGAAAGCAATGTCATTGAAAGCCCATATTACACCAGTTTTGAAAGTGTCTCTAAAATGAATGGAATGCAATTACTTGGTGCTTTGAGTACTATTGAGCAGTATTTTCACAAACCCTGTTCGAAGAGAGATATGAGAATCTCTTTGTGTTCCTTGGGCCGGCTTTGACAGGGTGCAGAAGGTGCCTTTGCATGCCAGGGCTTATTTGGTTACACCGGAGGTCCAAACGCTAACAGTCGGTTTTGGCAACTGTGTGCCTGAGACATACCAAACTGGTCTGGAGTCTAAAACTGGCTGTCCATTTGTTTTTGGTAACAGCTTACCAGAGCGTGTTGGAAAGGGAGGTTTTAAATGTATGGTTGTACCTTGTGGTGAACACTAGCGCACAGGCCCATTCACACACACATTTCATTAAGAAATTCATTGCGTAATTCTTCTGAACCGTGTCTTTGAGCTGTGGAAAGAAGCTGTAATGGCTAGATGTAACATTACCAGAATACCCGGAGAACATGCCAGTATGCTGGGACCTGCTATCAGTGTTTCTTCGTGGCCGTTGGCTAGTAGTCCTCTCCTGTGATCTCGTTTTGGGTTGGAAACACTGGATGACATTTCGATCACTGGAAACCAGTGCCAGTTAATGAGGGACCTCCTAAGGTTTGGCTGGCAGTGACGTGGATGGTTGAGTCATGCATCCTGCATGCTGTAAGCTGTGTGCCTCTCTGTCCAAACTATTTCCAGTGCAAGGGAGCGTGGGCTCTGAGGAAGTATGCAATGCGGTTTTTGTTCTCTTTGCTTCTGAGTGACGACTTTGTTGGTTTTTAATTAGGGGAAGCTCTAGGGAAACATCTGGGGAGCAACAGGAAATGTTTTGGTCCAGTTAGAAGCAGTCAAGCAGCCAAGAGTGATAATCAACAGTTGTGTGAGATTGTGACTCTGTCGTTAGTGGTGATTTCAGGAGGGGGTGTTGCCCGTGTGACGTGTTATGGAGGTAGTGACTTCATAATTGTGACAGTCGTTGGATTATTTCCAGTTGATGGTGTTCCTGTAATAAATAGGATAATGTCCTGGGTGTGTAGTTTGACTTAAGACTGGACGGTTATCCACTCAGATTCCACATATTGCTGTTGTACCTTTTCCATCTTCTCTTGTAAATGCTGGGTTATCAAAAGCATTGTGGTTCTGAGTTTTACGTTGGGATGTTCTGTTGTGTCTTGGAGGGATAAGAACCACCTATTTCAGATCTGTAAATTAGCAGTATGCTCATTTTAGCTTTGTTTCAGACACTTCAACAGCCTGAATTTTGATTCTGACTGTGCTCAGCCACACGGATGTCTTTCTGTTGAACGACCGCTCACTTTGAATTTTAAACCTTGCCATTGACACTTGAGACTCCAGAATCATTCGTTCACTCATCTCATTCATCTCCCTCAGGATTGTGCTGTCCACTCCTCTGGCAGTGCTGTCCTACTTCTTGATCTGGTACGTCCCCCCCATTGAGCAAGGCAAGCTCGTCTGGTACCTGGTCTTCTACTGCCTCTTCCAAACTTTGCAGTCGGTGAGTTTCAAGCATGCCTGTACCTCTGGTCTCCAGCGAGGATGATTAACTTCAGTGGATTCCCTGCATGTTGTGTAGCATGCAAAAAGTATCTTTTGGTTTGCCCTGTGTTGCTTTTTTTTTTTTTAATTTGAAGGGCCTGTGTAGTCTCTCTTGATGAATGAGGTTCTGTTCCCTGCCCTGTCACAGTGCTTCCATGTCCCTTACTCTGCGCTAACGATGTTCATCAGCTCTGAGCAGAAAGAGAGGGACTCCGCCACCGCATACCGTAAGTGACTCTGGAATGACAGTAGAATCGAGTGCTTTGGGTTAAGGTTGGCCCTTTATCATGACGTTATCCTGCAGCTTGCTTACATTCCTGAGTAAATCAGATGTCGTGAGTTGTTATCTGACTACAGATTCCTGCGTTATGTCTCGCAGGAATGACTGTAGAGTTGATGGGCACGGTCATCGGTACAGCGATCCAGGGCCAGATTGTGGGTGCAGCCAATGCCCCCTGCATTCCAGCAACCCCTGACGACATCCACGAGTTAAACTCTTCCAGCCTGCATCTTGGTTCAGATGTCAATGTCTCTCACATATCTCTGGACCAGACGGTATGAGGTCCTTTGCCTTAAGATCGAGTTAAGGTTTTTAATAAATCCTTTTCTTCGTCTGCTTGGTCCGAGTTGTTCCACAGTGTCTGCTTTTATCGCTTTGATAGTTTTTGCATATCGCCATGTTGGGAATATACGGCGTGAATGTGTTTTTTTTCCTGTTATTCAACAGATGCTTACTGATCTACACAATTTGTTGACACCCACTATTCATGCACACAGCTGGATGTTTACAGGAGAAGGATGGGTGCAACAGACCTCTTCGTAACCCTAATGACATCTACAGTGTCCTTTTTTCTCTGTGGGGCAATACTAACAGGTTCCTTCCTCTTGTTTTCTGCAGAGAGCAGCCTATATGATTGCCTCGGGTGTCATCAGTGGCATCTACGTCCTGTGTGCCGTCATTTTGTTCTGCGGCGTGAGAGAACACAAAGGTGAGGGGAAGACTGCAGCTCCCACATGGCGTGTTCATCTTTACTCATGAGGGTTTAAACCTTGAATGGGTTTTGGTGCGTTCTCATGTCTGTTTTGTCATACATCTGTAGCAAAGATGCTTAGACAAATATTTAAAATGTCAGAATTGCTCTCTGGCTTACCGCCCCCCCCCCCCCCCCCCCCCCCCCCCCTCTCCCTCCCTCCCCCTCCCCCTCATTTCGTTCTCC
>JAACJT020000038.1:10839498-10855528 GCA_009936485.2 Gymnarchus niloticus | reverse complement strand
CTTAAAAATCGGTACTAGCACACTTCTCCACTCCTCAGGCATCCTCTCACTTTCCAAGATTGCATTAAACAATCTGGCTAGAATGTGAAAAATCAATATCAGCAATCAAAACAAATTACTAATTTAATACTTGTATGTTTGGATGGGTCCTCATGTTTTATTTAACTTTTTTGTGTTTGTTGGTTTGACTTAAACTCTTGATTACAGTTAAAAATGTTGAAGTCCACAAACAGTGTGTTGAAATCAAAACTGAAACCTTATCTGTACATCTGGTAATTGCTTGTCCTGGTCAGGCTTGTGGAGCAGCATTGCAGCATAGGGCACACACTGTAGGGTGTGTGCAGTCACCCTCAGTTTAGAGGTGTCATGGCATGTCTTTAAACTGCTGCGGAAAACCTGAGTACCTGGAGTAATCCCGCAAAGCACGGGGAGAACACGCAAATTCTGCACACACAGAGCGGAGGTGGGATTCGAACTCACAACCCTGGAAGTATGGGGCCACAGTGCCCCTTCCAGAACTGAAATAAGTTAACCCAAATTTGTGTTGGCTGTCTTTAAATTTTCCGAATGCCGCAGAAGGAAATGGATAAAATAGCTTGCTTTTGATTTTTTTGCTTCACAAATAGTATTCAAGTTAATTTCCATTAATTGCCAAATAAGTTAATAGTGATGGTTGTTATTGACTAATTGAAATATGAATAAACAAAGTATTAAGAAATTGACCATTTATTATAAATGTGCATAATTGAAAGTTTTATATATAATTTCAAGTTCTTTGTGAAATTGAAACTGAAAAATAACTATTTTGGGGTGACTCTCAGATCTCAGTGACATTTGACATTGTCTTTAAAACAGGATTTTGCAGCACTTTGTCAAAATCCCTGGCATTATTGTGTGTGCGTATGTGTGTGTGTGTATTTTTATAGCGCCTCTAATGGATTTGTTGTGAACTGTGTCCCCAGTTTTCATCTTGCATCTACATGTTACAATAAATATGGACCCTTAACCTGGAGGAGTTGGACTTGGTTGCTGTAGATCCCCTGAAATGAAAGCCCGAATGAGCAGATTTCATAAAGACAGACGGTGCAAGCTTTTCCTAAAAATGAGCACCATTTCTGAAAGACTGCTCTTTGCCCTCGTTCTTTCGTTGCCTCTTTTGACCTGGCATTCCAGCTTTAATTCATGCATGTTACAATATGTATTCCTCCCCCCCAAAGGTTTTGGTGTTGAGGATCACTTTTACGTAGCCAAGTATTTTATGAGGTGGTTTAATAAGCAGTGGCTGCGTCTCCCCCTCTTGGTGGGTCTCAGTAACTATAGGAATCCTGAAAGCCCACTACCTCGCACTATCTCCCCCCTAACTGTTCTCTTGCCACCAGCAGCACCCAGATGCCAACTCCCTGTACCTGGAGAAGGTGGATGTGGGTGAGGCGGAGCCACGGACGGTGGTGAGTGGCCTGGTGGACTACGTATCCCAGGAGGAGCTCCAGGACCGGCTGGTGGTGCTGCTGTGTAACCTGAAGCCCCAGAAGATGCGGGGCATCGAGTCGCAGGCCATGCTGTTGTGTGCCTCCATGTGAGTCCCTCTTTTTCCTCCTCCTTCTGTCCCTCTTCTACCTCATCCCACCTTTTCTCCCATCCTCCACTGAAGGCGGGGCAGCCAGCTGGTCTTTGAATTTCTGAACCGGCTCTTACGTTCACTGATTCCAGTACCAGCTGTGGGCACTATTTCCTCTCCCCATTGCCTTTCACTTTTTACTTATTTTTAAAAATGTTGTAATGCTTACTGCTGTAATACACTTGGCCTATCTTCTGCTTTACACTTGCCCTAAACCTTCTGCTTTAGCCATTTTGCGAGAGGATCTGTATAAAATTAAATTGCTGTGTGTCCACACTGTTGCCTGATATCTTTGCCTCTTTAACTTTTGACACATTAGTATTGCACAGTATGTTTTGAAAAGTGACCCTTTCGCTCTCTCTGACGGGGTGGGGCATAGCGACAGGGATTCCCGCAGGGTGGAGCCGCTGGACCCTCCGGAAGGCTCTGCACCCGGTGACCGTGTCTTCGTGGAGGGTTATGAGGGCGGCAAGCCTGACAATGAGCTGAAGCCAAAGAAGAAGGTGTTTGAGAAGCTGCAGGTAGGGAGGGCCCAGTGTGGTGTGGTTGACTGCTGATGGTGTAAAGCTTGGTGCCTGGGAATGGACCCTGCTAGCGAATGGTCTTGGTTCTCTGGGCCTCCCAGCATGGGGTGTGGTCCACTGGGCGTGCAGTTGTGCTCGCTCCATCCATCCATCCATCCATCCATCCATCCATCCATCCATCGTGTAGCTCAGCCAGTTAGGGATCTCTGCTGTTGTCCTGAAGGCTGTGGGTTTGAATCCTACTCAGAAGAGTAATCACATCACATTGGTGCCCTTAAGTCCAACTGCTCCATGGGTCCTGACACCAAAACTCTGAATCATGGAGAGCAAGATGGCACATGTAAATGCTAACAAATTACAGTGTATGTAGTTTATGTGCCTTTTTGTATAATTTTGTCATCCTCCATCAACCTGATCAGTGTAGGGTCATGAGGATGAGTTCTATGGCTTGGTTTTCATGAAGGATTACTGTCTAGGTCCACACCAGCAGCCCCCAGGGAAACATACTAAGCTAACTGCTATCCTCCCATTCTGATTTAGACTCAACACCAGCTAACCGTAACTGCTTAATGATTTACAGACGGCCCCATGGTCTGTAAATGTAGTTTGGGCATTTTTCTTTGTGGTCTGTAACCTCTAAGTGTTTTTGGAGTGTGATCACATGATTAGAGACAAGGGTTCGACGCAAACGGTGTTGTGTGCTGAAACATGAGCTTTTTACCTGGTTTGACTGACATCTCACGGACTCCAGGTCCCTTCACGAGATAACTAAAAGACATGGCTATTGAAGTTACTGTAGCAAGTACATATGAAGCTTTATCTGATGTGTGTTGTTTCTCCCTCTTAAATTCCATCTGCACCCAAGGTGGATCTCAAGATCTCCTGTAACTGTGTGGCCCAGTGGAAAGACAAAGACCTGATGACCAAGCTGGGACAAGTCACCTGCAAGACACTAAAGGGCGGGAACATCAGCTAGATGCCGCTTCGCTCCTCACCGGGTGTAAACAGGAGAGATTTTCAGCCCGCTCACCTTAACGGGACCTTGCCAAATTAATGGATTCACGCACCACTCTGTCTCCTTGACCTCTGCTGAGTTCTTATGGGAAAATAAATGGAAAAGTCATTTGACTATAAAAGCAGTTTGATCCGGCGGCTCGTATGATTGTCACTTTAGCTTTGCCCTGTCTTTTTATTGGCTGTTGATGTATGATTTTAGGGACTGTAATCAAATCGGCTGAGTAATGGATGGTAAATGGTCTTCTGCGTCGATGAGATGTTTCCAGAATGTCTCAGCTAAACCATTTAGCAACACTGCTGTTGAGAAGTCTGCCTTCCCATCTGGTGCTCATGCCGCCCTTCCCTCCATGAGGTCAACCTGATGTCTGCGTGGGCCACAGTTACCTCCACTTATTAAACATCTATGTTCTGGGATATTCTGAGAGCCTGTGGTTTTCAGTTGAGCTGCATGTGTCTGGAGTGGACGGACATTCTCCTCTTAGCAGGGATGGGGTTAACTGACATTGTGATGGCTGAACTGTGAGTATCGTTGGCATCAGTGCTAGGCATTGTATAATTACAATAAACAGAGCTGTCTCCCCAGGGTGGAGTTTCTGCTTTGCTTGTGTTAGATAACCTCATACAATCAGTCCTAGAACAGTAAATCAAGGACCAAGTAAATATGTTGCTCAACGGGTTTGAAGGCATCAAGCATTCAGTCGTGTGTTCTGAGCGCTAGATAAACCTTAGACACATGTTTGGCTGCCTGTTTTCACCTGTTCTTTCCCTGTTAACACAATGTTTAGGCTGGAGTCTTCGTATTCAGCTCTCATCCTGAAACCGTTAAACAGGTGCGTCAAATAAATAACATTTGGTTTCTAACATGATTTATAATACTCTTTATAAACAAAGACATTGCAACTGTACATTATTATGTGTAGCTGTATCAATAATGTCAATATAACTTGAATAGCAGAGACAGAAAGTATCTTGTCTGCACACAGTGGAAGATCACCTTTCTTCTTAAATGATTTTTAAGGGCAGTTGTGCAAGGCTGCATTGTTTAAAAAAAAAAAAACAAAAACAAAATAGTGGTTACAGTAGAAAACTGGTTGGATTTTTCACCAGAAGGAATTCTTTTGAAAGTGAGAGCTTGGGTGCTATGGATTGCGATGATTGGCTCCTCATTCGCTCAAGCGACCACCCGTGGCTCTGCCCATCCACCATGAGGGTCAGTTGAAGGTCACTTAGAAGAGAGAATGCCAGCAGTGAACTGGTGAAGTTCGACCGCAGATGGTCATCTGCTGTTATCTGAAGGACGATTGGGCTGTGTTAAAAAAAAAAAAAAAAAAAAAAACAAAAAAAAACAAAAAGCAGAAAGACCAGTTCAAATATGGACCCTGACATGTGGTTTGATGTCTCGCCACAGTTTGTGGCCTGTTGTATTTTCCTATTGAGGACAGCTGCATAACACTAGGTGGGGTGGACCACTATGGTGTCAATGAACCAGTTCATGTTCTGACATTTGGAAATCTTAACTAAATCACTGGTGCTGGAAATAAGCTTGAACAGTAATTTAAAAAGTGGCATATGCATCTTTAAGAAAGTAGTCAAACTACAAAAAAGAAAATTGTAAAAAGTCCTGGTATTTAAATGTTCGTATATATCCAGTTCTATGCCAGCTTTTTTGGAGTAACAGTGCTTTAAGGCATTATCGTATTGGAAGTTTTTCTAAAAAGCAGCGGATTCATTCACACTTCTATCCAATCATACTAGAAGATTACCTAGCAAGATGCAACAGTCCTGATACAGCTTATTTACTTTAAAAAGTGCTTTTCTGATTGACATCTCAGAGTTATGATTATTATGCAAGTATCCCTTTTTGTCAAGCATAACCTACTTGACACTAGCAAAAAATGTAATAGATTTTTTAACACCATAAACCGAAAAATTGTAAAACCTCAAATGAGGAGTAGTTCTACATATAGATACACCTGAGGCCAGTAACACGCCTACCTATAATACAAATAACGAAGGAAAATTAAGTAATAAGTAGTCTTTCAGCCACACTCCAAAAAGGAATACTGCATTACCTGTAATCAAATTTTTAACTTTATATTGTTTTTAAAAGAAACGCTTTCTTAAATCCAGCCTCTGGAATGTTCCACAGATGTTTTGGGCCGTTTTCAAAATTTAGCAGTAGTGGTTACTACCCATTTTTGACCACTAGGAGGCGACGTAGACATGCAGTCAAACAGAATGCAACAAAAGGAAAAAAAAAATATCAAGAGTAACGTACTCAAGGGATGTCTATTATCGCTTTTGTAGAACAGAGACTGACCTGACAGTAACAAAGACAAATTTTTCAAAATAAAGCTATAATACCAAGGAAACTTATCAACACCAGTTTTTGCATAAGTATGCAGGCCACTTAAGGCTAAGGCTTTGAAGAAGACTTCTTCCCATTGAGCATTTCTATCCAACTCCTCTTGAGCGTTTGTCTCCTGGCTACTTCTGGTTTCCCGGTCGTTATCCAAATTTCTGACAATCTTGCAGACAAGCCTGGTGGTGCCTCAACAGCACCGCAATCTTCTGACCTACCTAAAGAGATAGGAAGGACAAGGTGAGAGAATTCAATCTTAATCTTGAAAACATTACCAGAGATTAATGTAAAAGTGCAAAAATCTAGTTTGGGGTAACTTATCTCAATGGGAGAGTTGGCTATAGGGTACCAGCTACTTTAGATAACTGTCTGCAGATTTCCCACACAAGGATAAAATCAGTTATTTAGGTGGAAAGGTGTCTATGTTATCCCACCCATGGTGTGCCCCAGCCTTGTACCTTCTGATGCCTAGGATAGGCTCAGGCCACCCCTCCATGATGCTAACCAAGATAAGTGATTAGAGGATGGATGGATGGATGATGCCTAAGATAGATGCATCTAACATAATTCATGAATCCTAGCTGAAGTAAAATGATTTAAATCCCAGAACATTATTTTTGTGGATTATTTTTCATTTGTCAGAATGCATGTCATATCAAAGAAGGGTGCTTTTCTTTTTATAAAAAATAGTCGTCTAATAAAATGTAATAAAAATTATCTTACGCATTGCCATCTTTTTGTTGTGCTTGCTGGCCTGCAGATGTATGTCCATTGGCTTTACTTAGTGGAGTCTCTGCCTTGGAGTTCTCCATCTTTACACTGTGGCTCACCAGTTTTTCCCGGTTTGGTACATACCCTGGTTTTCTTGCAACCGGAGGCGGTACCTTGCTTTGCTTCTTCATCTGAGTGCTTGGGTTGGCAGCCACTAAATTTGAACTTGAATCTGTGACCTGCATGAGCTCTGCTGCCAGGCTCTGCTTGAGGCTGGACTGAACCTCGGGGGAAGACGCTGTCTCAATGATGACCTTTTTTGTGCTCCTGGAAAAGATGAAGCTGGCAGTGGAGGCAGGGGATCTGTGAATGTCGCCCCCTTCTGGTGACCTTGGGGAAGGTGCCCCAGACTCCTCACTGCTACTTGAGGAGAGGGGTGAGCGCAGGCTGGGCCTGGCTGGGAGACTTTCCCTTGGTCTAGTGGCCGCTGTCTTCATTCGAAATGCTTCCTGCAGCCGCATAGAAGAAGATATCAAGACAGGTGGAGGTGATTTCATGGACAGGGATTTCCGAATAGGCTTCTGGGGAACACTGTGGTTATATAATGGGGTCTGATTTTGGTCCTGTTTAGAACTCTTACTTTCAGTTGTTTTAAGGCCCTCTGCAGGGATTGAGGTCTGATCATCACTGACATTGACAGATCGCAAGCGGACCATCTGGAGGAGCGAGGGTGTGACTAGTGGAATGTTGGCATCCTCCTTGGGTACAGGCGAGCTCTTGTTCCGAGACAGCTGGTCTTTTCCCTTGCCGTCTCGAATTGAGGTGTTTGGTCTTTTAAAGCTCATGGTGGCTTGTTTTTCTGTGGGTGGTATTGGGGTATGACAAAATACTGGTGAACCAGTCTGGAGAACAGCAGCTGGCAGTGGGGGTGGGGCTTCCTGTGGTGGAGGAGGTATACCTTCCGGTAGAGGAGGCGGTTCCTCTATTACAGGTGGCAACTGTGGAATCTGTGACTGGTTCTCTGAATGCTGATTTACAGCAGAACTAGACTTCATCTCCAAAGACATCTCTGAGCAAAGGGTTTTAACCTCCATCATTACAGGAAGGACAAGAGTGTCACCTGGGCCTTGGTTTCCTTGTGTCACTTCTGCATTATGTATTACTGCCTGGGTTTTGCATTCCTCCTCTGCTGCCATCGTGGATGGTGAGGGTGTTGCTTCCTTAGGTGGCTCTTCCTCTAGTACTCTTTTCTTGGTGGGGCCTAACATCTTTTCAGTCTCAGCCACAGGGAAATTCTCTGCCTCAGCTGCCTGGGGTTCCTGCAACACAGGCGGTGGAGGTGGTGGAAAGTCTAGCTCATCTTGCTCTTCTAAGATTGGGACTGAATGCTCCTCCATAGGGGGAGGAGGTGGTGGAGGCCAAGATGACTCCATTGTGGGCATCTCTTGGTTGTCTTCCAGGGAAGAGCAGGGTGCTGAGACAGTGGGACATTTTTTTGATGGTGGCGGGGGAGGCTGATGAGCGGGTGGTGGAGAGGGTGGTGGAGAAACACCAACCTGTCTGTGACCTTCCACTGGAAGAGTTTGCATGGAAGATTGCAAATCTACAACATGATCCTGGTTCTTAACATCTACCTTCTGAGTAGTTAATATATTTTCTGCAGGGGGACTATGAATATTAACCTCTGGAGGGATCACTTTCTTCTGATCCAGCAGGTTGCCCTGAACTTTCAGGTTCTCGTTCTTACATGCTATCAAATTGTTTCTTTTCATAACTGTCAGTGATGCTTCCTTTATCATTGCTACATCTTCTTCCTCCTTTTGGTTGGCTTGGTGAAGTTTCAGAAGTTCACCCTCTGAATTTTTTTGCTCTTTACTGGTTTCAGTAAGTTCTTGTTTCAGAACATATTCTGTAATTTGATTGACTGGACCTTCCTTGGTTTTTCCAGCTGGGGGCTCTCTGATACTTTCCACGGAAAGCTCTGAGTTCTGCCCCAATATTGGTCTCTTTTGACTTTCCATTGTCACCTCATTCATATTCGAAGTTAGATCCTCAACTTGCCGCTGCTGCACTTCAACTGTGTTTTGAATCACTTGCTTTTTATCGCTTGGGAGTGTCTTTGGCTGCTGCTTCTGAAGCATGGACAACCTGCTTTCAACTTTTGAGCCACACAGCAACTCAAAGGTGCGTTTGTTGTGCATCCACGTCTCTGGGGGTGGGGGACAAGGTGCTTTGACCTTCGGTGGTGGTGGAATGTCAAATATCTCCTTAAGAGATGCAGTTTCCAGTGTGGGGGTAACCTTGGTGCTATCAAAGGAAACTGGATGTGGGCCCTTGGGAATGTTTGAGGGTAGGCCATTGGCAGAAGCTTCCTGTTGAACAGACTCAGACATCGCTGATGACAGGGAAGTCAGTGAGGATGAGATTGAGGCTGGGGGCGATGTTCGGGTGCTTGTGCGCTCTGGTTTAGCAGGCTTTGCCTTCTTCTGTCCTGGGGATGGGGGATAGATCTCTTTAGCATAGAGTGTTGGGGTACCACTCTGACTGGAATAGCCACTGGAAGGAGACAGGGTTCTTTCAAACTTATTGTCCTGGGAGGGCAGCTTCTGTGGGGAGGATTCACTGGAGCCTGGCATGCTATCCAGAGTGACTGTTTGATCAGAGGTTATTATGCTGGAGATGACAGAAGACCTAGAATCATCCAGAGAAGAGGAGTCTACAGAGTTTGTAGGACTTCCAGCATTTCCGGGCAAGTTCGGCGAGAGAGCCTTGTCCAGTGTATTGCTGTGCTTTATTCCCTTGACTCCAGAAACCTTCCCACCACTGATTTCAGAGTCTTTAGCCTCCAAAGGCTCTTGGAAACATGGCTTAAGCTGTTCGGAATGCAAGGAGTAAGTCCGTGTGGGTGGGGCTGGTGGCATCTTTGTCTTTATAACGGACATACTGCGCACAACGGAGCGGTCGCTCCTCTGGCATTCACCTTCATCTGTCTCTTGTGTGGCGTGGGAGTTCATCTCACTTTGCGGTTTGGTGTTTGCGCTAGCTGAACTGACCCAGCTGGTGGTGCTGCCAAGGCTCACCTGGTCTGAGGCAGGACGCATACTATGCTCTGTTTCCTTTATGGTGCCGTTGGGTACCCGGTGGTTCCTGGCACTGCCCTTGGAGGAAATGGTGGAGGAGTTGGACACAACAGTCTCAGAAGATTGCGAATGACTCCAGTTAGAGCCTGCAGACAAGTGCCCGTGAGGTGCCCTGGAGTGAGAGGAAGCCGGGCTGCCGGAGGCCAGACTGTTCTTGCTGACCGTGCGAACGCTGTTTCGTCTCTGGCAATGGCTGATCTTGATCACATCCACTGCACTGGGTAGGATGGCATTGGGGATAATCTTAGACAAGTAGGTAGCCTGGGGTGATACAGACATAACAGGGCCCTGGGGCTCCTGCAGAAATCCCATGGTGGTCAAGCCTGGCACAGCCAAAGATTTAGGCCTCTGTGTGGGAGATAAATGGTGGCCAGACTGGTGGCTGAGTGCCAGATCATCTTTGTAGACTTCTCGGATGTGTTGCTTGAGGAGCCGCTCTTCTTTAGAGGACTGTAAGACTTCAAGGTCCTGGAGGTGGACCCGTGCTCCTTCATGATTGGCTGCAGGGACTTCTCCATCAATAGTCGGTATGACCACAATATCAGAGGGAGCTTCTCCCCCATTGATGAGCTGGAGCTGTCCATCCATGTTCTGATGAAACAAAGTTCCTCTCTCCAGCCCTTCGTTTTGGGAAAAAAATGGGATTATATGCAAAATTATCATCAAATTCATTGATAGCTTTAGTACCAAAATAAATCTATGCAGAACATGTCATGTACACCTTTGGGCACAACCTATGGATTCCCCAAAGTACAAAACATAAAATGGTGATATCTATCATTGTGGTATATGTTCTGTGCTATTTTTTTGCTAATATTTCATACTCTATGTTGTTCTATTCAGTTTTTATTGAGCAAGACTGAATTTTGTGTGAATTGATACTGGCAAAGGCAAAATTGATCATGTACCCAGCTCCTTCTGCACATGCTGCGGAATTCCCATGATGGTGGTCCGTCTGCCCCTCTTCTTGGACCTTTCCGGCCTTCTCACGGGGTTCAGGGGCTTGAATGTAGACCCTGTAAAGAATGAGCAATCAGAAATGTGTCCATATCCCAGCATGGAGCCTGCTGGGCTTCAGCTGTGTTGGATCAAGCCCTGGAATGCTGGGAACTTGGGAAAGGGCCTTAATAAATGTGTGGCTGCCTTTGATATGATTCTGTCTCGACTCAGTTTATCCTGCACAGAGATGGGGCTGCATTGTATACAGACCTGAGCATACAAGGAATTCCTGTGTTCAGACTCAAACTGAATGTCTGATGGGAAAAACAACATCCCAGAGACTGGGGCTGCATACCAGTGATGTATTTGAGCCCTGCTTGATTTGTCATTGAATTATCTTTCTCAAGAACACACCAGATATCTGAATTCCTGAATGAATTCCTGAATGAAAGTCTACCACACTGAATGTGTATCATCCACCTTCTGACCACTTATCCTGGCCAGGATCTCAGATGGGACCTGGAGCTTATCCCCAACAGCACAGGATTGAGGTGGAACAAATTCAGATGTTGGGTTACACCCTGGAGTTGTTGCAAGTCCATCCAAGGGCAAATATACACTCGCACAGAAATACCACAACTGCATGTTATTGGACTGTAGGAGGAAAGCAGAGTACACAGAGGGACCTTTGGAGACAGGAGGAGAACAGACACACTCCCCCAGCTTAAAGCATGAGGCAGCATGCCACTGGCTATGTGCTGTAGGTGAACAAACTGCAATTTAATGGCTGTTGCTTCTTTTGTTCAGAATGCAATCAGACTTTATTATTAATATTGTGTAACAAGAGAATGAGGTGCCACATCAGTTGGACTACATGCTACAGTTAAACCTCACTCAAGTCCAGCTTGCTCACATTGGTGAGCTCAGAGGTTACCTTGACGGGTCAGCATGGACTGCTTGGATGCTGTCATCACAGAATCACCTGCAGTGCTCCCAGACTCCAACGAACTTTTCCTCTCCCGTGGTTCATCATTGCCCCCTGGTGGATGGCTTACAGATGACTAAATGGGGCGGGGGGGTACTGGTTATGCTTTCAGTTGGACAATGTAACAATACCAATCATTCTAACTAGATAAACAGACCAGGAAGAAAAAAATTTTGTGTGCGCTTTATTATATAAGGATATGTTATGATTGTATGGATTATCATAAGAACTCCAGAAGCTCTTACGTTGATACTTTGTGCATCTTGGCAGTCGAGGTCATCCCTGTTTTCTGTGAAGAAACAAGATGTGCCAGATGGTTGGCTTTTCACTCATTATAACTGTGTTACAGAGATCCCACTTACTGGGACGTGTTCAGAATCTGAAAGACGGTGATTTTGCATGCTGGTCGGGACCCAGGAAGCCGAGACAAGGTGGGAGGGGTAGACCACAGGTGGACGTACCATCCTGCTGCAACCTCTTGAGCCCCTTCTGAGCTTCGATATGCAGGTCTTCCAGGTAGCGTGGACGGCTGCTCTGGATGAACACGTTCTCTTGGTGGTGAGTGGAGACTTGGTAGTGGACGGCCAGCTTCCGGTCATCCTCCGGCTTCGCGGCAGCTGGCATGGGGCAAACAAGGAAACAGGGGTGGGTCCCCGGACACCCAAGTCACAACTACACATAGTGTCTACGAATCTTTCAAAAGAAGCAGGAAGAGATACCTTCCATTAGAGAGAGAAGTTTACAGAGTGTTTCATAAACAGCCAACACAGAATAAATCCAATACAAATGCTTTACTTTGTCACTGTCACAAAGGTCCTTTCTACTCGTCTGAGAAGAGTGTAGCCTAGAAAGAGAGGGAAGGTGGCTTTTGGCCGTGGAGAAAGGGCAGGGGGCTGACACAGCAAGCTGTGAGGGCCTGCGTGTCTCAGGTTCAGGTCCAGCTTGGCTGGGACAGTGATAGCTGCTGAGACCTACTGCCGTTGCTAGTACGTGTAGCCAGAGAGCATAGACGAGACCCATGAAAGTACCAAACACTGAATGCTATGGCAGATGTCTTTCTGTTCCCACTGTCCGACTCACTGAATTCTTGGAATGGCCACCCTCAACCTGCTTTTTGTCCTCTTATATTAAGCAATAAATATAATTTCCATTTTTGTGGTCTCCAGTCACTTTAATATTGTAAGCAATATGTTGTGCTGCCAAAAAATAAACTTATTTGACTCTCATATATTGTGTTTTGCCGATGCACAGGTTGAGAGCTCTTCCTCTGGTATAGAAAGTTAAAGCTCTACATCCATTTCTACTAGTCAAAAGTTTCCCAGGCCTCTCAGAGCACGGAGTGGTCTTTACTGTGACAATCAGTTTGCCCTGCCCTTTCCAAGCCAGGGAGTGCACTCGACTATACACTCATCACTGATACTGTACATATTTTACCTCCTAAACAAACAAACCAACCAAACAAACAAAAAACCTTGCAGAATAAACTTTCTGAGGCGGGAGAAACCAAAGATGCTGCCCTCTGCCACTTCTAATGGGTTACTTTTGCAATTCTTCTATTGGTTTAGAAGGAACAATGAAGAGATGTGCATGGAAGGAAGATCTCTACTTCCTGGGGGTTCATATTCCAAGATTCCTTTCTGTTGTTTATCATCCCACGCACAGGATTCCTGAGGTGCTTTGGTGCCATCCACCTTGCAGGGATACACACCCAGGCTCTCTCTAATTGCTTCTTAGATTATACCATAAGACAAGGTAATGGAATTTCAGTTGTTTTTGGTGTTGCCTGTAGGTACTCAAATTGCCTCTGTAAATGACCAGACACATAAATAAATACAGCTGTTACAAGCAATTGCTGACTGCCTAAGATGGTTTACTAAGCCAATGAACAGCATAATCATTATGCCTCTCAAAGATGCAGCCATGACAAATGAGGTTATTAATGCATTTGATGTTTCACGTTCTTGGATAAAAAACCCAGACTTTCATAGAGGCCTGGGCAGGGGTGGCTCAGGACAGATATTCATTCATTCATTTTCCACTGCTTTATCTGGGTGTGAAGTGTGAGGTATCTGAAATGTGGATGTTTTTGAAGAAGATGCAGTGTGTAGCCCACAAGGTGCTGCAGAGGTAATCATTCAGACATGGGGCACTAGGCCTTCAGCCCAGGTTCAACGATCAGATCCTGGGGCGAGCACCAGGATTAAGGCCCAGAGTTATTGGGGGACTACACAGCTACAAAATGCATTACACTGGATGCAGGCTGCACTTTGACATTTACTTAGCATTGTAACTTTATTATTAGCTGTGAGGAGTTAGCTTTACTTAGCATTGTAACTTTATTATTAGCTGTGAGGAGTTAGCTTTACTTAGCATTGCAGTGTTATTTGCTCTGGGGAGTTAGCTCAGCCTTTTAATCAAGCATAAACCTAATGACACAGCCTACATGTTCCTACACCAGTGCTGTACAGGATGTGACATATAAGCAGAAGAGGAAAATAGGTCTAGATGAAGTTAGTGAAAGACTCCTTAGAGAGAATAGCTAGAGAAGGAGGACATGATAACTGACTTATTATCAGGTGTATGGAAGCATGTTCACAAACAGGTAAACTTTACTAACACTCTTTAATTAAAGCCCTCCAGCACCATGTGAAACTACTATATGGAATAACTAGATTAACACAATTGACAGATGAAGGCCTTTAAGTCAAAGCATCACAAAAATGTGCATGGATCAAAGGAAATGGCAGGATTGTTGTTTTCAATGACGGACTGAAGGTGCTGGGAGAAGAAGCTTATGCATGGGTCAACAAAGTGGAACTCGAGTCACTAGTGCAGGAGATGTCAATGATGAGGTTCTGCCTTTCAGCACTAAAAAAATGCAAAGGTTTTTGGGGTAAAATATTCTTCCAACTAACCTAACATAAATATGAAGTAAGGATAAAAATTAAGAGGTTCTTAGGGGCATGATAGATTATGCCTATTAATATTAATTCAATAGCTAAGTGGTCTTAATGCCAGAGAAAACCAATTAAGTGTGCTAGATATATTTAGGCTACAACAACAGATTGCAATGAGGCTAACAACAAACTGCAATGAGGCAAGGCATCTGAAACACAGGAGCCTTATGTATACTGAGGAACACATTAAATATATCAGATCTCAGATAAGGGTGTTTTTGGTCCAAGGTAGCATTTTCCCCAGAAACCTTGAAAAGAGACTTAATTGTGCTGGGCAACTGGGGAGAAAGTGAACTCCTGACATCAATCTTTAGCCAACCAAGGGTCTCCCTGTGAAACAGAACCAAAGATCATTCAGAGGTCCGCGTTTCTCTATGGGGTAGACACACCCTCATTGGTTCTTTCATACTCTGCTCACAATGGCTGATTGGATGAAAGGGAGAATCGAAGAATAACAGGCCTCCCCTTCAATCCATTAGAGGAGTTTCGTGCTCTCAGATCATATTGTGAGCCCAGCAGATAACACAATTCCCTGTGGGGTGTCAGGTAACTGAGGCAATCTCAGCAACTTTAATGCCTTCCAGACTGCTTTGGTGTGAGCAGCTAAATTAAATGTGAGGCATGGGCAAAATGGGGCACTTTGTCAACTGGTGAAAAATAGAATAACCACACTGCTAGCCTAATTTATTTTTTTTCATAAGTCCAACATAGTTCATTAATCGTTTGATTTATTTTTCTTTGAATTGTGTTTAATAATGGATAATTCCTCAGCCCGAGAGAGTGAAAGAGTACTTCAACACCATCGTCAACACACGACGCCTCCACAAAAGGAAATTTCCATCGTATGTAGTTCTACACGGAAGGAGCTCATGGTTATGACCTGGCAGCGACAGACAGAACCATTGCATCAGTATTGTGACATAACCAGCTACTGTAATGCCACTTTACTGAAGTCACCTGAAGTCCAGCATGCTTAAAGTATCACCTGCTGCTTGAAAAGAACATGAACAAGAGCATGGATACAAAACCATGGAAAGCCAGACTGGAAGGTTCATTAAAGCGGCCTCATTTTCAGAAATGCGGAACATTGTCATCGTTCCCGCCTGGTATAAGAAGCACTATACAGGTCTTCCATTCTTGCCTGTTTTCCCTTGCCTGGCCAGATACAGAACTTGTTGCTTCTGAGATCAGAGACGATGACATGAAAATCTACACAGCTTTCTCTCTTATTTCTCTCATATTTCGTAAACACAAAGCCAACACCTACGACATGAGAAAGACACGAGTGGACCTACGGATGATGGCAATCTGGTACTCACCCTTATTTTTGAAGGTAGACAGTAGAGAGCGGATTTTCTTACTCAAGAAAATAACCATGTCTGTTGTGGACCGTAGGTTGAGATCATGGTACTGAGGGAGAGGTTGAAGAACCGGACTTGAAGTGGTAGACTGAAACCAGCCTTCACACAGAAGTCCGTTTTGCAACAGGCAAAGTGTCTAGCAGACTGCCGAGGGGTAACCAGTTGGGACACAATGTGGTCCTCTGTACACTGCTAATCCCAGCTGCCAAATCCCACCAACCAGAGCCTCCCAGCCACTGCCCCCCTCCTTCACAGCATCACGTACCCAAACCACCCCATTGTCACCCTCAGCTGGGACACCACACTCCTGCCTTGCTGAATATTCTGCATGAGCCACACCCCCCCCCCCCCCCCCCCCCCCCCCCCCCCCCCCCCCCCCACCCCCTCCACCCCCCCCACCCCCCCCCCCCCCACCA
>JAACJT020000038.1:10772554-10833090 GCA_009936485.2 Gymnarchus niloticus | reverse complement strand
AGTATGGGAGATCAGTGACTGGAGTGGCAGTGTGGAAAGAGCTGGGTGGTTGTTTTTCCTCCACAGAAGCTGATCATGTGCGTGCGTGCGCGTGCGTGAATGAGCGAGCCAGAGAGTGCGTGCGTGAATGAGCGAGCCAGAGAGTGTGTCTGTCTGTCTTTGAGTGAGTCAGTGTGTGTGTGTGTGTGAGAGTGAGTGAGCGAGTGAGTCAGAGAGTGTGTGTGAGTGTCGAGCCCACCCTTCCTACCATTAAACTGGAAGTACAAATGAGCTCCTACCCGGCTTCCTCCTGATCTCTCCAAGCCTAATAAAGACTTCCAAAACGTTGTCTGATATTTTTTTAGCTTTGAAACCACTCTTTCCAAAGAGGACTTGAGGTGGTAGCTGTAACATTTTCAGTAAGCTCCTATCAGATGGCAGCAGTGCGGTATGTTCACCCAAAGCAGCATGTTTGCAGTTTTGTGTTGTCGGCATTTCTATTACATGAGGCCCCTCTTGCTGAAACTGATATACAGGAATGGTGTCAAAATGAAAATATGTGCAGGTCGAATTTCACTGCTGATACACAGAGATGTGGAGTGTCTGAAATCCACCAGTGCCTCTGTGAACCAACATGTGTTTTGCTTGCTGGGGGTGTGATTAGCTCACTGTCAGCAGCACAGTCTCCTAAAGGTGAGCTACATGGCTGGATGATGCTCAGGCCAGGGTCTCCAGACTTCAGGATTTGCTGTCCCGTTCCTCATTCCTTAGACAACAGAGAACTACTTCTACGTGCCCGACCTGGGTCAGGTGCCAGAGCTTGACGTGCCCTCTTACCTGCCCGACCTGCCAGGCATCGCAGACGACCTCATGTACAGCGCCGACCTGGGCCCCGGATTTGCGCCCTCAGTGCCCACTAGCGCCACCATGCCGGAGCTGCCGTCCTTCAGCGGTGAGCCAGAGGAGCTCGATGGGCAGGGTGAGTGAGCATCACAGTCCCCTACAGCAGGATGCGGTTACTATAAAATGGATCAGAACAGAGTGACAGCCTGTCACGTTAACAGGTTTATCACATGAATCTCCACAGGCGTCGTCAGCACTGTTTTCGGAGTGGCTTTTGTGTCAGTTCTGTATTTGTCTTGCCAAAGGCTTTGAGGATGACATCAGTTGTCTTTCCTGCGGGGTCCGTTCTTGATAGGGCTGTGTACATATCATCTCCAACCGGTTTTTTCCTTTATAATTTAGGTCTGCAGTCAAGAACCGAAGTACCACCACCACCACCTCCTCCACCCCCACCACCTCCTCCTGAGGCCCTGGTCAGCTCACCACCACCTCCAGGAGCCCCACCTGCTCCTCCTCCCCCCCCCCCCCCCCCCCCTGACCCCCCCCCCCCCCCCCCCCCCCAAATCTCCCACAGACCCCCCCCCCCCCCCCCCCCCCCAATCTTTTCACACCACAGAAAAGACCATAGGTTAGGCGTGATAACTATACACTCCTCAGAAAATCACCAGAACAAAAGCGGACGAATTCCGGCAAGAGCAAACAGGAGATTAAAAATGAACTGCTTTCAGTTTAGGGCATCTGTTTTCACTGCAAAGTGCTCAACTCTCTGTCTCGCTCTCACTCTCCCTCCATCTCTCTCACCTCCTCATTGCCACCTCTTCAAAAAGGCGACTCTTCAAAAAAGCTTCATTCATGTGATGACAAAAGGCGTTAGCGCCGCCTCTCACCAGCAGTCCCTCTGGAATGCACACACACATGAGGACGCACAATCCCCTATGATCCCTGTTTTTTAGTTGCTGTATAGGTGATGTATTGGAAGTGACAGCATTGTTTTGGTTCTTGTGTAAACGAGGAAGTGAGCTGGAACCCCGTAATGTAGTACAGAAGCAGAAGACCAACAACAGCAGCAAATTCGTGATCCACCTCTTTAGCACAGGCTAGGGTCAGCACAGACAGGCAGCCAAATGACAGCCTGACTATCAGTCCACCACCCATCTGAACCCCCAAGTCTCCAGCTTGGCAGGATGGGGAGGGGGCTGGCTTTGGAGTTACAGTGACCATTAGCGATTTAGCAATAGCAACAAAACAGTGAGGGGCTCTACCAGCACGTAGGTACCCCATTTCTGGCTCTGACAGCCTAGCATGAGCAGCCATCGTTTCCATAGGAACAGAAACCATGTGACACAGAGCCCATGCAAAATTTTCAGAAATGCAGGAAGGATCTGCATTTAAATGGAATGCTGTGTAGTGGGGTGCAGTGTCCCATCCTGAATCCAGTCATAATTGTACCAGCATGGTAATCCATGCCCTGGTATCCAGGCCTTTTGTACCAAACCCGGAGAGTTAATGAGGCACGTGTCCTCGGTCCAATTCGCTTTCTGCCCTGTCTCTGAAATATCACACTTGAGGCAGGAAATTACAGATAATTGGACCTGAAGTGTTGGAGACTGAACAACTGAGAAGCAGCTGATGCATTCATACCAGCATGATTATTTATTCACTCACCTTCTCACAAGAGCTGCATTTCAAATATATATCAAATTCAATTTTAGCATAGAGTCCTGCTTGTACAACGTTCCATATCAGACTTTGAATTTCACGATTTTATTACTGCGTGTTTGTATTTAATTTTCTCTAACCAGGTAAATGCTCGGCCTGAGAATTTTCTGTCTTTTGAAAGGCTACAGTGACTCCTATTTTACAGTGACTCCTACTTTGCTCTTTCTGTCCGTCTATCTCTCTTTTGTCCTGTCTGTCTTCTCTCAGAAGGCGGGCTGTAGTTATAAATAGCCACTGACCATTGGGTCGCTGTCATTCCATTTACAGACTCACCAATTAATTTCACCCCCTCTTCACTTTCAGCTCTCCCCATTCTACCCTCCCATCGTTCTCTAGTTTCTCTTCTTAATTATCATATGTGCCAATAGATTGATTGCTTAACATATTAAATTCATTTCAATTCAAAGTGATTTCCATATTTAATCAGTGTTCTTTAAGCGCTCAATAATGATTTTGCAGCACTATTGCAAGTGGATTTCGATCAGATTAAGGACAATGCCATAGATGGACACAGCAGAGGGTGATGTTCCGTGATACTAAAGACCAGTTCTCACAGACTTTTAGATCAATCTTGCATTCCTGTCTGCCACTTCGCCCTCCTCTGACCCGAGGCAGCCAACCAGGTCAACACCTGCCCCCATAACAGGTGTCACTATGAAACTCAGTCAGATGAGCAGCGTTTCGATTACACGCAAGCGCGTCTCTTCAGAGCAGTGCTTCTATAGCTGCGTCACGCTGGTTTGGCTGTTTAGCGGCCTGTATTGTATGCAGTCTCCTAGTGAATGTAATGAGCTGGAACACACTGTGAGGTTTCAGAGATATAATCAGATATCAGCGTGGTTCTCTGAGAAGAACACTAAGCATGTAAGAAGAGTGTTTCTACGTTTTGAATAACAGTAGAAGACGAGTCTTGCATTGGTTGTGCAGACAGTTTGATGACAGACAGTCATTAGACAAGAAGATTACCATAATGAGGAAGGCAGTGACACAAACAGATACACACACAAAAAAACAAATGCAGACAAAAACAATGGAGGTTCCAAAGACTGGTTTGAGGCCCCCTGTCGTCCCCTATTTGTGACACACATGAATATTCATCATTTCTTGTTTGCAAAGACACCATCTGGCACATGGTGCAGAGTCTCAGGGGCGGGGGGGCTGGTGGTGGGAGATGTGGACGCAGTGAAGGTGGTCAGGGAGTTTAAACGCCTGCAGGGTGTAAAATGTACATTTTCACCAAACCCTGAAAGCCATGCCTATTGGGGTATAGAAACACTAGAGGCCTTCCACTGGGATCTGACAGAGTTTTTTATCATGCTTTCACCCTAAAAACTAAGGTCAAAGGTCGGTCCATCCATCCATCCATCCATCCATCCATCCATCCATCCATCCATCCATCCCAGTACTCCACCATTGGGCTAAAAGGTCATTAATCAATAAAGATCTATATCCAGGTGTTAAGGGCAAAGAGCTCCCTGAAAGACTTTAACCAGCTTCATATTTCCTATATTAATTTGTTACTTTTTTTAATAAAAAGGTTTGTTGACAGCATGTGGTTGTGTGAGTGTGTGTGCCCTATGATGAACTGGTATGGTTGGAGCCTGAAAACACTACATAAATATAGCTTACAATCTATAAATAGACCTGTGCTTGCTGGAAAGGTTGTTAAATAAGATGTGCCAATTTCAGCTGTGTTTCATGTTTATTATACCAGTAATACAGATAATGAAAGATAGTAGCTGTTTTGTGACTTTATTTAAGCAGCTTATCGATTTATTATAGTGCCGCTAATGGACTGTAAAAACATCAGTTATTTCCCAACCTCATAATGTTCCACGTTTTATGGGACTCATCTCCAGGAGAGTCGCTTACTGGGTGGGGGGCCATAATTATCTCATAATGACTGAGTTCACCGGTGATTTCCTAGGACCTGGAACATTGTGTCTGTGACAATATTCAGGCAAATCTCTTCATGAGTAAACTGCTGGTTCATTAATTGTCTTTAAGATGCTTTTAGGGATGCACGCAGCCTGCAATACTATGCAGAATGGACGTGGCGCTGACGTACAAAAAAGCCGCTCTACGCCTTGACCACTAGGTGTCACCACAATATTCAAAATTTACAAAGTTAAAACTGAAGTGTAGAAAAATGTTGACGATAAAAGCTATTTATATTTGCTGTGAGACGTAAAAAGGACAATTACTAGCTTGTTAATTGCTAAATAAAAGCATAATTTCAGTGAAATACAGGGACTTTATCAGTATCCTCTCTGTAATTCATACGTACTTTATAAGTCCATTCATATTTCTCTCCTGACTTTTAAAACACACACACACACACACACACACACACACACCTGCAAAATTTCCATGCTTCATAGAATCACTTAAGCAGTAACTAGGGAAATGTTTTGAATGATCTCATTCTGGAGTATGAAGTATGGAAAAAAATTAAACGAATCAGTTTAAAATTCAGAATGAATGTTTTTATGAAAACCTTGATAAAAAGAAAGGCATTTGAAATGCCTTGTTTTGAATAACCAATTGTCTTTTAATTTACCGTTAAAATGGTAATTAATCTGCTTTTCAGCTTTTTAAAATGCTGAAAAATAATTTCTTGGCTTAAAGGACAGATTTTGGACGCGTATTCTGTCAGATTTTGGATGGGTATTTGGTATTTGGGCTGGGTGGTGTCCACCAAACAGCCCGAATATCCTAGTGGGTGTGATTCCCAGCATGGCTCTGCGTGCGTGTGCTTGCTTGTGCTTGTGCTTGTGTGTGTGTGTGTGTGTGTGTGGGTGGGTGGTGTTTCCTCTTCAAACGGTCACTTTCCTTTGGTTTTTTCAACCGGTCGAAACTCATGGTTTCCAGTATATGGGTTTCCCTAAATTCCCCCTAGTGTGTGTTCACTGTGATGAACTGGCTTCTTGTAAATGCAGTGTTGCGCATTACAGACATCTAATGCATGCATGTCTTATAAAGAGGAGCAGCCATACTGATGCATAGATTTAACACTAATGTTGTTAAGTGAAACCTTGGATGATGCTGATGCCAGTAAATTCTGACCTGAACAGTTAAAGAATCTAGCAGTAAATCCAACACTCCAGTGCTGTGTGAGGAACCTTGGATGAAAGCATTTAGCATTGCTGTTAAAACCCAGAACCATAGACAATAAGCAGTCAGATGGAATCACTCAGCTGCCTAAATCTGGCGGCCCCTTTGCTGGGGTATCAGTGAACAAATACTCATGACTGAGATCAGGTCACTCGCTCTAATGTTGGCAGTGAGACGTGTACTGGGTGTGGTCAGTCACAGCTGGGGGCTGCGATGACCTACAGCCACTGATGTCATAGTCACCGCCCGGAGGGAAGCTGCGACAATCTGTAGGATCCACGCAGTGGTGGTCCTAGGTCATTTCAAGTAGGGGCGCCAGTTGTAATTTTGGAGGGGCACTTAAAACAAAATAAAAACTTGCATTGACACCAACTAAACTGCAAGTTGAATTCTCATCCAGTGGGGGATCAGAAGGTGCAGAACTGGAGGTCATGAACTGGCAGATGGTGAGCAGATACAGGCACAGGGGCGCAATCCACAGATACAGGCACAATCCACAGATACAGGCACAGGGGGCGCAATCCACAGATACAGGCACAATCCACAGATACAGGCACAGGGGGCGCAATCCACAGATACAGGCACAGGGGGCGCAATCCACAGATACAGGCACAGGGGCGCAATCCACAGACACAGGGGGCGCAATCCACAGGCACCGGCAGAAGGGTCAAAAATCCAGGAGAGCCAAAACAGAATCAAAGTCATCAAATCGCAGATCACAAAATCACAAATCCAAAAACCCATGAATTCCGAAACAGGGTCACACACAGGAAGCTATACCGGTAACCAGGGGAGACACTCAGTAGAGTGAATGAGTACACAGTACCTCACAATGAGCTGACTGCATTGGGAGGTATTTATAAGGGTAAGAGCTGAGGCCCAGGTGGTAATACTCAGGGGAGGTGGAGCAGGAGTAGGCTGGGCGTGGCTGACAGCCTTTAAATGTCACAGTTTAACAGGCGTGTGGCTGGGGGTAGAAAGGGGAATGGAAGGGGCAAATGATTCATTAAGAGGGGAATGGCGTGAGTGCCATAAAGAAGGTGTCCAGCATGTAGGAGCCCTATGCACATTTACCGTAAATTGAAAACAAGAAAATAATGGAACCTAATGAACCGCGGGAGTAGCTGGGCCAAATGGCAAGCACGGCAGGCCGGTCCCTGTGGTTACCACTGTCAGTATCTCTAACATATGATCACGATGCTTCCTGCACTAAAGTGGAGTAAACCGCCGGCAGGGCTAAGGTCAAGGATGGTCTGTGGTCCGACCAAGTACACGCCCATGTTGGCACCATCTTTTTTGGAAAGCTGACTTTACAAGATATGTGTATAAATATCGCCCCAAAACTGAGCTCTGATTCCTCACTTCTCGGTCTCTCTGCAAACGACTATTTTTATTATTCAGCAGCCAAGACTTCCGGCTCTGGCCAACTGTGGGGACTCCAGCAACAGCACTTGTGTAACTGCTGTGGGGCTCATTTAACGTTTCAGAAAATACACTGCTTCCCCAAACCAGACAGACCAGTTGGCTCCTGGCAAATACAGGCCTAGAACCTTCAAAGTTGGCACAACAACAGACTTTTCATAGCATTCCTGAGAGCCTTTATCACTCAGCTAAGATTAGCAAGCTAAGCTACTCAGATGGGACGACATCTTAGGATTTGTTTTCTTATTCCATTCCATCGGTCACCCCACCTCTTGTTTACTGTGAACCGTGGCACCTTCGTGCCACAGACGCGTACCAGGTCAAGCTGGTGATGGCTAAAGGAAGGCCCATCTCTTCGCTGGCTGATACTGAGCTTGGGTGGAAGAGGCGGAAACGCCTTGCTAACCTTAGGTTAGGTTTCCTTTGGTAGCAAACACAGAAATGCCCTGGAGAAAACATGTTCAGCCCCTGTTCTCAACATGTCAACATGTGGAGATCATAGAGGAAACATAGCCAAACACTGATCACAGATCAGATCCCCATGAAAGTGTGAAGTCAACCAGGAAACAAAGGTAAGCGAGTTCTCGAGTTAAATCAAGGAGTTCTCGACAAGTTCCCCTCTACTTGCCAGCATGAAGACAAGCATCTTGTTCTGTTTCATTTCGTTGGAAGCAGGTGATAAATCAAATAGACTTGCCTATGCAAGGACACCAGGCCCGCTGCCCTGCCCTGCCCTGCCCTGCCCTGGCATCTATGTTGAAAAATAAGGCAAGAAGACACACATTTGGTCTGTAAGCTAGTTCCTACAGTGAACCTCGTTTACTTCCTGTGCAGCAGACACCTGTCAAGTTTGTGGGCTCCATCTGAGGCAGAACCATACTGTATCTCCAGCTCACTTAAAAAGCTCTGTCTCCATATTCTGTTCCCTGCACAGGCATGCTGTGAAATTAAACAGTGTTAATTAAAATGCCAGCAAGGGCAGTGACCCCGCTAAGAACACTGGCAGAGAGAATGGGACTACCAGCCGAGCACCCCTTCTGCACTAATGTACCAGCTAACAAAGCAAAGCATACCCATTCTGCCAAATATGGCTGACAGCAGGCCTGAACAACATTCACTCTTCGATGATCTCACTTCTCCTGGAGATGGATTCGAGGACATGGCTCCCATGATGTCTGGGGCATAGTCAGAAAGGTGTGCTTTCATTTAGCGCGGGGCTCTTTGGCCTGCACTGAGCCATACTCTAGCTGCATGTCGACCTCACCCCAACGCGCTCTCCACTGACGAGTGTTTTCTTCACATACCAAGAGTGAAGGCTCTGCAGCACGCAGACATGCAGGCAGCCACAACTATGACCTCAGCAAAGGAAGGAGCGAGATAAAATTTCAGACGTATTAATAATCTATTTAGTGAGCATGGATTGTGCTCTCTCTATCCTGCTCTCTCTCCTTCTCTTCTCCTCGCTCTCCTCCTCTCTGTATCCTGCTTTTTCCATCTCAGTTTGTCTTTCTCCCTCTCACACTCCTTTTCTCCTCCTGTCTTTTTTCTTCTCTGCTTTCTCCTGTTCACTCCATCTCTGTTGATCACCCATCTGCTCTCTCTCTCTCACTCCTTCTCCCTTTCCTTCCCTCGTTCCCTCTTGCTCTTCCTCTGTCTATCCCTTTCCATGTCTTTGAATATCATGCAACGATGAAAGATTGAGTGGCTTGGTTTCATGTCCCCCCTTCTTCTCACACAAAGAAAGGGCGGGGCCTCAAAGCATTGAACTGAGCTCCCCACATCTGGTCAATAAAAGAGCATCGTCATGGCGATAGGGGAAAACTGAAATTTGGTATGAATGCCCTAAATACAGATGTGGGTGACATACTTACAGAGCTATTTCAAAATAAAAGCTCCGGAGCTCATTGTTGTTGAGCTGGAGATGTAATCTCCCTGTATAAACCATGTAAATATCCTGCTATATCTCACTGCTAAAATGTGAGGTCAAAACCCCAGGAGTTAAATGGGAGGTTTGTAATAATAAAATCATTTGAAGTTGCATGTATGACAGGGAAGGTAATTAACTGCTGTTCATTTTCAAACTAGGAACATAACAGTAAATAAAAGGTTCAAACCAAACAAGGGATTGACAACAGCTAGATATGCAACACCTTCTGGAATTTTCTGATGTAACACAGGTGGGCTCTTGTCTCAGCCTGAGAGGATTGTACTTGGTTTCTGTCTTTAAACCAATGAGACCAACTGGGGGATAAGCAGGGATTGGACTTGTGAGCTTGTATCAGAATGTCTTATGAAATTTCAGGGAAGAGTCCTTAACATTTGGACTATCATCGAATCATTGAATTGCGAATCTGTCGTTGGGGTGGGTGCTGCTGTCTAATGTTAGTAAAACTCAGTTTGTAATAAACACTGCTACTTTCTGTACTCAAGGTAACATGAGACTAGAGATAACAGACAGAACAAGACTGTTTGTAACAGCAGCTGCTCCTGGTTTGGCCTCGACTGCCCCACATTACACAGGACAAAACAGCGGAAACTGCAGTGTAGGCATTTTCACCTCAAGCCCAGCTCGTGAGGTATGGCTCAGGATAAAGAGGAGTTATACACCCAATCAGCACCCTGGCCCATCGCCCAATCACGGCACGTTTCTATTGTATGGCTCTGATGTCATTTGTTTTTCTGTCTGAAATCCATCCTGGACAAAGACGATGGGAAGATGCGCTCATGGTAAAATGCTCCCGCTGGCAAGCTCATCAGAATCAGACCTCTTAGACGTGACTAATCGCAGTGTGACTGTGCCTTGTGGAGCGTGAAATTCAACACGACCCAAATCTGCCACTCGGCTTTTTAAACGCTTTTAATGGAAGACGGTGGCAGCCACAAGCTAGCCCACGTTAACCGGGTCCTGCAAGAACAGGCCGGCAAGCCCTCAGGTTTAGCGAGGAACAAGAGAGTAATTCAGTCCTTAAGGAGCTTAGGGCACCGTGATGCTATTTTTGACACACGAGTTATAAAATTCATGAAACATGATAATATTATCTCACAGGACTTTCCATGCACATGTGCATTTATCGGGGAGTCCTTGTGTTTGTTTAACACTGGCAGCCAACTGAAATGGTTCGAAAAGGAAACATTATCCTTACCTTAAACTCTCAGAGTTTTATATGCACCTGTCGTTAAATGACTAGGCCTGAAGCAATGGTTTCCAAACTGGCAGGCATTTAATCTCAACGTGTGCGTGTGTGTGTGTGTGTGTGTGTGTGTGTGTGTGTGTCAGCCAATTCAACTTGTCTGGATATTGAGAGGAGGTTTTCAAATACTCCTATCTACAAAAGGGAGGCCTGGCAAAAAAAAGTTTGAGAGTAACTTCCTGAAAGTGACAGAGAAAGGAAGCCCTCACTTTCTGTTCCCAATAATCTTCCTCTGACCCTTTCTAACTCTGACACCGATCTCATCCACTGACAAACTGGCTATTTATCAGATCCTACTGAGAGTGCTTAAGGTGTCGCGGGTTTGCTATGTCGGACGGCACGGCATACGGCAACAACCTAGCAGTATAACAGCCTAGTAATGCGAGGCCTTCGGAAACAGAAGAGATT
Source organism: Gymnarchus niloticus (assembly GCA_009936485.2). NCBI lineage: Eukaryota > Metazoa > Chordata > Actinopteri > Osteoglossiformes > Gymnarchidae > Gymnarchus > Gymnarchus niloticus. The sequence continues at coordinate 10,822,414 of JAACJT020000038.1, read as the reverse complement.
TGATTAAACCCATTCAAGCAGTTACTTCTCCTCAGACAATTTGTTTACTGCAGTTTACTGCTCATAAGAGTTACTGTGGGGGAGGGGGAGCAGTGAAATCCCTTTATCACGGCTTGTTCTTCAGCTGTGAAGGGGGTTTTAACACCGCCCAAGACCATGGGGGTTTCCCTGAGTGGGCAGATCCTCAGCTTAACATTTGCCATAGCCAAACAGCTGGAGAACCGCGTATGTCATGTTCCACCGCTGAGCAGCAATTGATCCTACTGGTTCAAGCACCAGGAGAGACTTTGAGGCAGGATAATTAGGTCAAATTTCTGCAGCATCTGTGTTTGTAAATCACAGGTCTTCAAATTGTACCGGGACTGCGTTTGAGGGGCTTCTGAAATCTGGCCAAAAGTGAACAATTTCAAACTCGTTTGAAAGGAAGAGCAAACATTTTCAAACTCTTCGTCCGATACTTCAAAAGGGTCCTCCTGGACACTTGAAAATACCCAAATCAAGGGGAAAATATGACCATAGGTGAAGTATTTGGGATGCTCGCCCCCCCCCCCCGATGTGGGAGAGGGAGATACACGTTACTCGCTATCAGAAACACAGATGCTGTATTAAGACCAGCTGCTACAGAATACGATGCACAGCACCTGCAGGTTCTTTGCTCCACTTCCTGGAGTTTTATAGTAGATTGCAGCTGTTATGAACCACGCTGGGGGTAAAATACCTTAGACATCTGTTGACTCAACACCGAGTCATCTTGTTTAATTAAGGCATGCCCACGGCTGCCCAGAAACGTAACATTGGGGAAACCGTAGGGAAACGTTTTAATTGCTGGAGAACAGCTGGCAAAGAAGCTGGTTTTGGTTCATCATGTCTCCGTTCGGTTCTCTGTTTGCCGTCCCCTCACCAGCTCATCCGCCTGGGGTGGCTATTAATAGGATGACCCAGGAGGCGTAATTGGTCCCAGCCACAAGATCGCTGCATCATTGAAGGTCTCCAAGTTAAACTCCAGAGGATTTCCCTAAACTGACCCCTTCCAGACAAACCTCTGTTGTTTTACTGTTTGTTCGCATGTTCGTTTTCACAGCCAGTCAAGATTTTCTTTGCACATGCTGACACAGCACTGATCACCTATAAGTAGTTGGAATAAACTGTAATATATTTTGCTCCTTATAGATTTGGTTTAATGCTGTGCTTTTGTGGCTCAGTCGTGAATCTGAAAACTCGTCATTTCGGTAGCTTTAGAATTATATTCATAAGTAAAACGTAGTGAAATGTGCATGTCTGGCGTATTTCTGGGAGAAAGTTTAACCAAACTGCAGCGGCTTAACTATTTGCCTTCTCAGACATCCGGCCACTGCCATAGGTACTTCATGCCAAAGGTAACCCAGGGACCTCCGGATGGAGATAAGCTCTGGAGAAACAGGGTCCTTCATCACTGTTCAAACAAGACTGAGTCGGAGCCTTTTATGTAGGAGGTGCATACTGCAGACAACCCCCCACCCATTCTGGGCACAATTTTTGGTATCGGAGCTAAATCCAAAAACCATCAGGTGCAGAAGTCATAACCAGGCAACCCGACACCTTTAAGCTATGAGCAGCACACGTCCTGGTCACTGTTTTTGTAAAAAAAAAAAAAAAAAAAAAAAAAAACCAAACTGAAAATACTGGGTATTCTGGATAACACATAGTACAGTGGTATAGTTTACTGAGAAATCCAACACAAATGTATGCTTCTCTCTGTTTCTCTTTCATTATTTTGGCATTTCTCGCGGAGTTGGAAGACCATCCAACCACAAAATTCCAAAAAAGAGCTGCATTCCACAGGCCCAAACTCGCAGTGCCTCACAAATTCACTCACATGAAGCCATCTGGTGTACGTGAGCCTAGTATTGCTGCATTTAGCAAACCGTGCAAAGGACGACAGTAATGATTGCTCCTTTGGATGGAGGAGTGTGTCGAAATCGAACCGGCGTCAAAGACTGGAGAATGACAGGAGAAGCATGGCTCTAACGTCAAGTTGGAAAAGCCAAGCCAACGTTTGATTCTATTTTTGATTCTATAGAATATATTCTAGATTTTATATTTGATTCTATATATAAGGGTCTGCGATACCGTCCACATGTGACTCATCGTGAGTCTGAGTCATACCAAAAGCATTTGCTCTTAACAGAGGGCTTTTCTTAAATGTCTGTGTTTACTGAATATCTCAGTTTAGTGATAACGACTGTCATCCCACTGTGAAGTGATAGCTGGTGTCCCTGAATTCACCTATCAAATAAACCTTTTTTCCGCTTTTTTTTTTATGCAAAGCTTAGAAATTAGGACTTTGGGCAAAAAAATTGAATTAGGGCACTTGCTATTTAACTTGCTATGATAAATTTGTTCTATAAAAAATATCCAGCTATAAAGTGCAAAATCGTAAGTAATTTTCTGTTATGTTACCTAAAATTGTTTCCTAAGAAACAAATGAACTGTAATGCTCAAAAAATGTATAAAGAAAATGGAAAGTACATTGATCCAATCATCCATACACTTTTTATGTTAAAAAAAAAACAAAACACTTGGTGCAATCTTTCCAAAAATCTTGTTTTGTAACTGCAAAAATCACAATCAACTTAAAAAAAATCCTCCTCTCATCCATGTAAGAAATTCATGCAAGAAAAGGGATGTGTGTGACAGAAAACATGAATACAGTCAAAAGCCTTTCTTTATTGCTTGTTGTCGTGTTTCAAGGTTGGAGGATTTTTTGTAATCCACATGATGACGATGATAACAAGCTGCTGGTAGACAAGAATGAGGATCAGTCCCAGCTGAATCTGGTCTACACAAAGAAGCAGCCATGATTCAACAATTAGACCTCCACATATATTCAAATACTGAGCTTCAGCTCCAGTGGCTGCTTTGTCTTAATCTAAATTTCATGCATCTCCTTGTAACTCTGAAATTGGTCTGACATTCAGAAGATGGTAGAAGAGCTAAAAGTACCTGAGCGACCCTTTAATAATCGATGTGTAATAAACAGCGTGAAGCAGGACCTGTGGAAATGAAATGGAATAAGATCCTGATCTCCACTGATCCCACAGGCTACATGGAGAAGACCAGGTTGATTCTCTGAGTGTTTAGCTTCTGGTCAAGCAGGTGTTAGTTTTCTGACTCTCATCTTATCTCACCTCCTACTTCCATCATTCATGTTCCAAGGTGAAATTGCCCTGTGAGGAGCTGGTGGCAACTGACCTGGCTCCTAGGGGTTACGTCCGTCCGTCCGTCTGTCCATCCCTCCATTCAGCCAGCCAGCCAGCCAGCCTTCACACATTTCTCCTGGTAAGGGTCACAGTAGTAATTTTGCAAACTTGTTTAAATTGGATCTCAAGCTCAAATATAATGCCCTTTTTTGACACTAGGATTTCGCTGAATTTATTTTGTGGGGAGCAGTGAAATAACCCAGACCCAAGTTACGTGGGTTGGGTTTTACATCTATTTCTGCCAGGAGGTGAGATGTTTTAAAGTAGACATGAGAGAAGGCTGTTTGAAAACATATTGCAGACAGCCTGATCCCAAAAATGTACTGACAGCCTGATACCACAGTTGGCTTGCGTCCGTCAGAAGCAGCCAAACAAAGAGTGATAAATTCGCATTTATCACAGAGGGTGGGCTGTCCAGAAGTAAAGGGGATATTTTATAACATCTGCCAGACTGCCTTTGAAGTGCGTTTAAAGCTGTACGCATCAAGTATTCATTCCTCTGTGGGGGCTTTTCAGAAAAATGAAATCCAGCAGGAAAAAAGACAGCACAAGAAAGCCCCACGACTGGAATGTTATCTTCCCAAAACACGGATAAAACTTCAGTGAGATGAATCTGTCTGGGCACAGAGCTTTGATTGCTCAAAAAAACTTTTAAAAACTCAGGATGAAGGATTAGCCCACCTGTTGAGCATTTATGAGCATCTGCTGCACAGAAAACTTCAGCATTAAGAAGAACCAAAAGGCACTCAAAGGCCTGTCTTAGCATAATAAGCTGTTATTTAGGGATCACAGAGCTATGGAAGATGAGGAATCATATTAATAGATGTCATCACCTGAACCAACAGGAAAGCCATGATGTCGTATTCATGATGGCGTTTTACTGCGGGAACCCAGCAGGAGGGATTCACTGGAATTATACTGTAATCACATCATAATAATGAAATGATTCAGATGCTGTTGCTGCACTTGATATGAAATGTAAACAGAGCTGATGACAATTAGGTAGAATTAATAGAAGCCATCATTAATGATTCCCATCTTACAATTAATAGTCTTGCTTGGGTTGGGGTTGCAGGAAGTTTCAGGCAGTATAGGGCATGAGGCTGGGGTATATTTTGGATGGGCAGCCACACACAAACACCTCCCATTCATTTCTATGAACCTAACCCTAATCCTATCTATGATAACCCTAACCCTTACCCAGCCCTAACCTTAACCATAAGGAACCCAACAAAATACAAGACTTTTGGCTATTTTGGTTCTTTGATTGCAGTCAGAGAATTCTATAAAATTGAGTTTTCCCTTTAGGGGAAACGAGAAATGTCCCCATGAGGCAAAAACGACAGCTATGGCAAAAATGACGCCGTCCTGCTTACCGGCAAACTTGCGAACAGTGCCTCAGCAAAGATGGCGGCAAGCGAGATCCATAGAGATGTTTGTGCATAACCAGGATAGTTTTTTTCCCCCGACCTTGATGCATTTACCTCACATTAAACGACAGCCATCGCCTGAAATTCCTCCCGTTTCTCCCCTCAAGAAAATGTTGTGCTCTGTGCCGCTTCTTACAGATCAGGGTTCATTCCTCGGGTGTATTTGGTCAGACTTTTCTCTTGCTCAGCAAAGTAGTTCATTTTCTGGCTCTTCATTCCACCCTGTGTTCATATTTCAGTTGCCGACATCACGTTTTGAGGAGATATCGTGATGGACACCACTCAGCAAGTGTCACACCGGACTCTCCTTGCTGACAAGAAAAGCCTGAGAATTTCCAGGAGTGATATGATCAGGAAGAGGCCATTGATTTTAAAGAGAGGCCGTAAAGCCAGCGGGATGTCAGCTGAAGTCATTGGGAAGGTGCTGATGTTGTGAATTCACTTCATCGAGAATAACCGTGTGAGAGTTAGGATCAATAAATAAACAAACTAAGAGGTTAAAATCATGAGCAGGTACCGATGTAGTGTCTTCAAGTTAAACGTCCTGGCAGGGTTAACTGTTCAGGCCACAGACCCAACTCTTTACACAACACGGACTGTACTGCTATGGAGAGCAGCTTCCATGCTTCAGGAAGGTTGTTGTCTTGCCCCATGATCCTTTCACTGGAACATGTATGTGGCACACCTGCCTGGACGCTCCTCTCCAGCAGGTGAGAGGTTCTAATCCCGCAGCATCCATAATGTGCTGTCTGCTATGACGACATCCAGTCATTTCAGCCTGTAGTCTTTTTCAAACCCTGTAACTAACTTTTTAGTCCAAGAGTTTGTTTGTTGTTTAGAACAGTAAAGCACAGCTGACAGATTTCTCCGGACCATGGTGAGGTCTGTGCAAGCTCTTAACATACCCCATACACAACACATCAGACAAACACAGAGTAAATAATGCATCTCATTCATCATTAATATTATTGCTCTTCAGCAGACATTTTCACCCGCTTTCTACGATTATGAACTCGCTCCCTTTTCCTCTTGCTTGATGTGTGTAGTGTGAGAATTGTGTGTATATCGTGTGTAAATCCAGTTGCAGTACAACTAAGGGCTTTTCTGTATGCCAGTGTAAAGACGGAGTCATCGTTCATTTCACTACCAGACAGAAACCTTCACTTGCTGGAGCACCCCACCCCTACGTAGATGAATTGTGCCTAGAACTGAAGTGTCTCTTTGTGTCCTAAGTGTCATGCTTTAGTGCAGCTAGACTCATTTAATATCTATGTGTAGAGGTGAGCATGAGAGAGGGTAACCATGAATCTCCTTATGCTCACAGACCACGATATTGTATTATCATTGTAGGAATGCAACCAGGGTGAGTGTGTTTGCTTGGGCAGTCATCTTTTTCACGCTTTGGGCCTCTGCTCATTCCTACTGAATGCTCGTCCATTTTTCTCACACTTCCTAAATCACTGCCTGCCCATTAGTGTGCTACCCCCTTGCAAAAGTCCAAAAACACCTCGGGCTTGCATCAACGTGTTGAGGGAACACAGTTTGTTCAGCTCAGCGTGAAGGACTTTTCAGAGAGCCAGATCCCGCTCATTCACCACGAACAGGATTAATCCATTAACCACTATAATTATATATATATATTAATAATTATATATTAACCACTTCACTGCTATAAATAAGCCACAAATACTCCCACAAATTAGTTAGCAATGAGGGGCAGGAAGGAAAGCTGCAGGCACCTCTTAAAGGATCACAGGGCAGGGCAACAATCTACCTGATGGGCGGAGCCATTCTCCACAGCAACAGTGCCCGGGGGCAACTTGTGGGGTAAAGAGCCACACTTGTGGCCCATAAGGTTGTAGGTTAAAATGCCAGGAGCAAACTGTTGCTATACCATTTTATTCAAATTGATCAGGGGATGAGCTTTTTATGTGAGTAAAACTATGTTATCCGGTAAAAACAAATACGTACACGGAGCATAATGTTGAAAGAAACATTTTTAAAAATTTCCCAAACAAGATACCCAGTGCAGAAGGACTGCGTTGTCTGTTTATTGTGACCTTGGGCTACTGGAGATTTTACACAGCATCTATGGTACAAGATATACGTATCTAGCCTCCCCCAGATCATCTTTTCACATCAATGCATCTTCTAACTGCTTCTACTGGTCAGGGTTGAAAAGAGGCCAGGAGCCTGGCCCTGAGCACAAGGCTGGGGTACACCTTGGACAGGATGCCAGTCCATTGAGGGGAACACACACACACACACGCACACGCACGCACACGCACACACACACACACACACACACAGTCACATACCACAGGTAATTCAGAGACACCAATTAGCCTAACTTTGGACTGCAAGAGGAAAACAAAGTACCTGGAGGAACCCCACATGTCACGAGGAGAAGCAGTGGAGGGATTCGAACCCCCAACCTTGCAGGTGTGAGATGACAGCCCCCATGTCGCTTGTTCTGAATGACTTCTTTAAAATAGCCATGCTTAATATCAGTTGAACATATCTCCTGAATATAAAACATAAATAAATCTCATAACTCCATCCTCCATCCAGGCTGTCCTCTGCCATCTGCCCCATGCGTCCTAGGACAGGCCCCAGGTTCATCACGACGCCACGCTGGATAAGTGCTCTGGAAGCTCGATGGATGAACAGAAATAATAAACTGACAGCACTTTTGCAGCTCTCTGGCATAAAGGGAGGGAATGCATGAGAGTGGATAGCCTGTCCTGAGGAGCACGTGTGGGGCAGTCATGTGTTTTCCAATGCACAACTGGACTGCTGTTTCTGCCATTTAAATTTTAATAGCAGGGCGTTTACAGACCAAAAGCATTGTTCAGACAGTCCGCGCAGCCGGAACCTCTGTAATGTCACTGGCAGGACTGCATCAGTCAGACAGCTACACCTGTAACTAGGTGACTGGTGAAAAACCTTGGCCTACAGCCGTTGATCTGAGGCAGGTCACCCGGTAGACCTCCCATGAGTTTACAGCCTGCCCAACACCGGGTTCCTCTCATCTGTTAAAGTAACGACAGACCTGGAGAGTGGGGGCTGACACTTTTGTTCAGAGTAACATGCAATTATTTTTCACACTTTCATGTATCGGGATTTTTACCTAAGCGACAAAGACTGGTTACCGTGTTTTAGTGCATAGTGGCCACACCCCTCCTAGGTAATGGATCAACTGCTACCAAATTTCGAGTCTATGACTTTTACAAGTTGCTGAAAATTTGATTGACTTTCTCCCAAAACTTGTGCTGGTATAATCCACGCCACAGTTAAAAAGACTTCTCAAATACCTAATGCACCTGACCTGTAATGTATTGTTTTTGGACTGTTAGTAGCATTACAGAGAATGAAACATTACACTAAATCAAGAAATAAGTGCATCATTAATGAACAAAATCATATTTCCTGTACACTGAAAGCAACAAAGAAGTGAAATCTAGCCCCATATTTAAGACCTTAAAGTCTCTCTGCAAAGGTGGCTCACACCCTACACTAACAGGAGGATATGAGAGGATCCGGTCTGAGACACAGCAGGGAGGGGCCATGCATTTACAGGGGAAGACGTATAAACAACATCCGTCTGCATTCATTGGCTGCCCGGTGGAACTTGACGGCTTGTGCACACTTTGATTGGCTGGCCGGCTGAACATGTGCACTGTGCTTCAGTTGGAGTTGAAACATTCCTGCATGTGCTACCATTGAGGTAACATCAGTGTGCTCTACTTTGCCTCCTGCATCCAGAAACAGAAGCGAGCCCCTGTTTTCTCAACTCCCCAACAGAATTGTGAATCTCCTCTTTCTTAGTCAACAGCACCTTTAGGTGTTCACCTTCAATTGCTAAGACATGGTGTGGGACCTGTGGGCACACATAATGTAGGTACATGACAAGTCCAGAGCAAAACTTCGGCAAACCCCTACTGTGGGACAGCAGTTTGCACTGCTTTTTCTTAAGCGCCTTTAACATGATGTTGTGAATAAATGTCAGATCCGTTAGCTAAACTCAGTCTGTTCCCTCTGTGGACAACAAACTGCTTGTCTAGTTTTACCAGTCCATAGTATCCAGTGTACCTCTCTATGCTGTGGCCTGCTGGGGAACAAATATAAATACAGATAAACAACCTCACCAGGAAGGCCAGTTCTATCACAGGACTGACCCTGGACCCTCTGGAGACGGTCACAGAGAATACAATGTCATGAGCACCGCCTGGCACCGTTTCATTCCACCACGGCGTGCTATCAAAGCTTTCTTACCAGCATAAACGCATCTTCTCAAATCACAAACGATCGCCTTAATTGCCTGAACTGACAGCATATCTATTGTAACTGCAGTAGAGATTTGGAACAAAAACCAGGACTGAGGACCAATTTGACTAAAGTTAAGATCTTTCTTTCACAACAAATGGCGTGTGAATCAAAACAAAAAGGTTTTGCAATCTTATTGCTGTCCCAGTAGGGTGACATCATTACATTTACTTGCAGTAACCCCTTCTGAGTGTCCCGCCAACCCAGGGCTATCTACCGCAGAAGCCATCAAGACTGTACATGCAACATCATTCCCATCAGGTATTAGACTGCAGCCAGATGAACACTTAATTGCTGTTTCCCATCAAAGCATTATGACCTGCCTGAAGAACCCCTGGTAAACATCCAACGTGTGACAGCCAAGCAGGCAATGCAGGAACGGCTGCAATTTGGTACCACTGCAATGTAGCTGCGCCACGAGCGGAACCAGACATGGCGAGCGACATCGCCCGGGGCCGTGCGTCTCTACGGATGAGGCTTGGACGGGAAAGTCAGCGCGAAGAGGCTAGGAGGGGCACTTACAACATGATCCTCCTTAAACTTTCTCACATTTTGTCCCACATTAAAGTGAAGACCGGGACGAGCTTGACAAATTGTGGCTTATCTCCGAAGGTGATCCTATTCCCACGGGACCGCCTACCTTCCAGGGGAAAACCATATGCTGAGCTTTACCCCGCCCAAGCAATCGTCCCTAAAGCTTTTTCAGCACAAGGTCAGCTTAATAACAACATCTCTGTTTTCTCAGGAGCCGGACAAATTTACTGTTGTTTTAGCACTTTCTTGGGCGGAGGTGTTGTTAGATGTAATTGGGCTTGTAAGTTCTATGTAACCCGTATTCCACCCACATATTTACAACCCTAGAGAGGAAAACTGAATTTATTGACCAGCACAGTAAAGTTAAGAGCCTTTAACACAGTAAACATTTGGTAACAGACACCTTGATAAATTTCCCTTGGTTTAAGGTCTAAAAAAGCATTTTAGAGAAATGCATGAGGTATGAGTGTAAGGGTCACATGATCAGCCTTTGGCTCCTCGCCGATACCAACGGTGGAACAATCAGTGCTTATATGAGGGGCACAAAGATAAGCCTTAAACTGAACAGACCAGACCAGAACCGAACCGGGCCGATGCGTTTGGCAAAGGAAGGGCAAAACAGTTACCCCAGGATGGTAATCCATTTGCATATGATAGCTCGCTTTGAAGAGGTCAGCGTTTAGGAGCAATCAACACAGGAAGTGCTTGTGGGACTTTTCATTCCTGGGCTGTGGAAAAACCTTCCAGAAGACATGGGATTACCACAACTAGGGATTAGAGACCCTGCAATTAACCTGAGTGCCATGCCAGGTAAATAAGGGGCGTGGCAAAGTCGAATAGCTTATTATGGCACCTGGAGGGTGTTTCAGCTCTGAATGCAAGTCTCACGCGGAAGTCACGTGCCAAACCAGCACTTTAATGAACCGGCAAACTGTTCAATGAAGAACTTTGCCCAAGTGGACCCTGCTGGTCCCTGTTTATCTTTAACTATTGACTTGTTCCTGTTGGCTGTAATCCTGGACCCTAGACCACCGGCGAAGCAGACGTTACCACTTCCTACTCAGCTGCCACTGCATTAAGATGTAACACAACTCGCAGGTTGCATATCTCACCTAGCCCCAAATGACCCCCAAGCCCCAGAGCCCCCAGCCCCTCCGCACTCTGTCTTACCTGTTTTATGTTTATCTGCTCTTCCAAAACGCCAAAAAGAACGAGGTTTTCCATGGCAAGTGTAAGACTTCTTCTTTTGGATTGCGTTACCCATAATAACACCTGTCTTGGGGGTCTACAGTCCCATGAGGCGGTGGTCTGCTAGGCCCCTCCTCCCCACCTCCGTCCAGAGGGCTGCTGGCATGAGGATCCGCCCGCTGTTCCTGCTCGCGGTTCTGTCCCTTCCGCTCGTAGCTGCAGGCGCAGCGCTGTCTGCTTGCCCTGAGCACTCCCTTTCTATGTCAGTGACTGGGCGCGCTCGCGCGCGCGCGTGCGTGCGTGTGCGTGTGTGTGTATGAGATTCTCCCTCCCTCTCCCCCTCTCATTATCTTCCCTCAGATCCAAGCTGACTGTCATGCTCTCAGTCACAGCTTGTCCCAACCACTTGGATTGTTAGGAGGGTGGGATTTCAGATTCCAGTATGTGCCTTACTAGCAAGCTGACTCCGCCCCCAAACACTCAGTTACGCACTGACACACACATGTTCCCATAGCTATATTTTTGAGACTTTAAGTTCAAGCAGATGAAATGTGCACTTAAAAAAACACACACACACAGACACACACACACACCTTTGTCTTGTGAGGATGTCCCCAAAAGGCAACCAAACAGGCACTCAAAAAGACACCTATGGATGCTACCCTTTCTGCTATCTAACTTTACAGGAGATTGCAACTCTATTTCTGGGCAACTGATCCTCCTCTCTGCTCTCTGCTTTAAATTGTAGCAGGCTGTCAACATCATAGCCCTTCCTGATTCCTGTTGCAGCCCTGGCTAATGCGATCAGACAAAGATTTATACACTTAGTTACGTTCTGTCCCAGACCACTCTGATAACCTCTGGAGCATCGTCAGCACGCCGATGATCTGGGCATTTCCGGCGGCGATTGTTTTGACGTGCCTGCATCCACTTCCACTATAGTCGCTATTGTTTTCGTTATAACACGATCAAACACCCGCTGCCTCTCTTTTTCGTACCCGGTACCCGGAGCTCTGAAGTCATGGATGGCTTGTTCGGACAGTTCTGGCTCTCTTTCTGTCATTGTCTGAGTGTGGTCACATGGTCGTAATGCTATACCGCACCCGACTCCTACCCCCATCACCATCTGCACACCCAATGCACTGGATTCAGATGGAACCCGTTTCAGTATCAAGCTGAAACTTGCCCTGGGGTTTTGCTGATCATCTGTAGAAGTTTCTCTGTTTTTAGACTCTAAGCTGTGAGTTATGATGGGGGTGAGACATCACATAGCAGAGTGTCCCTCTCTATGCTGGAATGATTCCAGACTGCATCTGTACATGATTATCACAGACTGACAGCAAGGACAGGGAGAACCAGTAGAAAGCATCTTTGAAATACTACGACTGGTGTGGCACAGTTTTGGACACAGTGTGGTTCTCATGTTGTACTAGGCATTTGAAAGGTCCACTTAAAATTTTAGGAGGGTCACTACTGTTGTACCTTTGAGGTGGGTGCTCAACTTGATTTGGATCAGTTTAAGTGGTTGAATTGGGGAATGATTGCACTGGGACAGTGGGTCCTTACCCTGTGATACCCTAGACTGTGAGAGATGCAGAAGATCCACCTCCAAAAGCAGGTGACCATACACTGGTGTTGGGAAGGTGGGGCCTAATTTCTAACTCCTCCCCATTCCTTGTGGAACCCCTCCCACTACTCTGCACACAAAACTAGAATTTTAGCCTCAGCTACTACATTATGAACCCAGTGAAACCAGTGTGAGTGCAGACTTAAATCAAACAGGGAATACACAAAACAGCTGAAACTGTGAATGAGGATATTCAAAGAAATAACCAAAAACAGACGAGCTAGCTTCAGAGTACAAAACAATACAGAACCGAAAAATTCACTCTGTACAGAGCAAAACACTATATAACGCATTACTACAGGCTGAAGATTTCCATGTCTCTCAGAAGTCAACAACACCAATAAAAAACAAATGGCTGTTTGCTCTCAGAGCAAGAAAAATATAGCAGTTACGTATATACTAAAAAGGTACTATTAAAACAAATTGTAGGCACGGTGGCTTTAAGAGCAGCTAAACACACGGTGTTCAATGCGAGCTTTTTCATAAGGAAGTGGTAACGTTTTTTTGTTTACTTCAGCCAGCAGCCGTGTCCTCAGCTGAGTCCGGCTTTGAGGCAGTTACTATTTACAGGCATTGCTGGAATTACAGACAGACCCATCACACAAGACCTCCACCTAGAGCCTGGCTCCCATCCAAGCCATTATCAATGGGAAATGAGCTTTCCCCGTGGGATGCTGCAAACCTTCAAGACCACCCTGTAATGGAGCCTGGTAATGTGTCCTTCCAGATCAGCACAACCTTCGGCAGGCCTGCTGGCTGCTCAGCAGGAGCACATCATCTCATCAAGCTATCCGAGGGGACATGTGGGTGGGAAGTGTTACATTCAGCAAGGGTGACGAGTGCGGAAGCGTGCGGGTTTCGGCGTCAGTGATACAGCCACAGCCTACTGGGGGTATTACGGGGTGTTAAGGTCCCCGCCCCTCTCCTGCTGTGAAATATGCTCAAATGCAGGGCCGGTTCAAGTGGGAGCTGGCCAGAATCAAGAGCTGGAACCAGCAACCGTCCGGTCCGGTGCTCGTGTATGCGACACCTCTGTAAGTAAGCACATTCTCAATGTTCACCATGAAGCAGACAGCCAGTGAGAAACAAAATGCCATTAATGGCACTGTTGACTGCTAAAAGGTGGGCAACGTGGACCTGTAATTTATTTATAAGTTAGTTCCAAAGGTTAGCGGGTTACCAGCGGTAACGGATCATGGTCAAGGGGGATTAACGTGCCTGAACCAGGCTTCTGTCCCACCTGTCACACACTTCACATTAAGGCCCTTCGGCTCATGATCGTAGCAGTACGGTTTACTTCAGCTACTGTGCTGGCCACTGTCACATATACGCGTCCCATTTCCATCCCATAATATCATTCTCTTCTCTATCCAGGTCTGTCCCACTTCTAGCTCTGTCACAATTCTCCATTTAAGTAGCTGAGTTAGACGAAAATGGGGAAAGTGGGATTTGCGCTGACAAGTCCTGCAGGGGGATTATAAAAATGTGCCAAGGCAGATAAATAATAACGACCATAACTGAGCACGCTCAGTCACGGTGCTGCGGGTGACGCAATCAGCCACTCCTGCTGTAGTGACTCATCGCTGTATTCCATTGCTAACCTTTTCAGCTTGTCATCTGTTCCATCTCTAGCCAAGGGAGTTGCATCTGAATAGACAGCGATAAAGCAACGGCTGCACTCCCATGACGTAGAACCGGACAATGGCCTCCACAAACACGCAAATACGCATACACACACAAGCTCCTGCAGCTGATAAGGGCCCATTCTCCTCCTCTGGAGACAGTGACAGAAGTGATTCTGTGAGGATCGTCATTCCCAGAACTGCCCAGACCTGGCGACAGGTCAAACATGCTTCAGTAATCCAATAATCTTTCCTCTAGTAGCCATGTTCTCTCCGTAGCCACTAACTCAACTTTCCATGCCAGTAAAACCCTAGCTTTACCTCAACAATGACAATGACAACATTCACACAGCACTTTGCGGTTATGCTGTTTTGAGAGATGATATCCTAGAGTAAAGGTACAACATTGAGGGGGCCCCATTTCTTCTTTCTCTGTGGTGTTAAGGAATGATGGCAGTCTTGTGTTATCTGGTAGACCCAGGGCTGCTCCAGCAGCTCTGAACACCATTCGGATAGACAGTATGATGATCTCGGACTAGATATCGAAGAGTCAGCTATTGGAGAATACTATGACCTTTGACCCCTTTCTCCCCATAGAAACCCAGCTGCAACGAGCAGACGTAGCTCCTAAGGTTCCAGGTGATAACTGTGGGTGTGCAGTAGGAAAAGGCACGCTGTTGTTTGTTTGTGTCGAAGCGTGTCATGGCTGCAGCTGGGGAGGAACTGTGGCCTACCGGGTGGTTTGGAGTTGGTGGACTGTGCCGCATAATGGTAAATATTTTGAGCCGTTGCCATGGCAAACTATACTTCACATGGAGTCTCTGTCTGGTCCCAATGAAGCCTTTCTGAGTTAGGTCAGTGACAAATCAGGAAAACATCATCTGTGATATAACGCTTTAAGGTATCTGAGGGCAGGCAAGAAACGCTCTCACACAGCAGTGATTAGGAATGCTAATGAACAACTAGCACTGATCAACCTTGAATCTGTATTGGTTTCAACTGGACACTAGTATAATTTCAACAAAGTCAAAAACAGGATACAAAGAGGAGTGAAATATCTACAACCCATATATACCAGCCAACCACAGAACTTATCTTTTAAAGTCAAACTTGTGTTTTGTCATTCCTCTCTAGGTCCCCCTTCAGCTGTATACCGCCCTCTAGTGGACAACATGGATCAACAGTCATGTGCCTCATCTGTCGGGCATCACAGTTTACAATCTGAGCAATGCCGCAGACAATCACAATTTTCAATACAATATAACAAAACAGTTGTAAGAAAAAAAAAGACAGATTTTAGATGATCAGGCCTCTACTGCCCAATAGTGTTACCCTACCCAGATCTGGACCTACAACAGCACCCTAGTGATGACGGCTGGGGAGCCAGGCAGAGACAGGAGACAGTGGCACTGCTGCTCGGAGAAAGTTGAGGAGCTGACCGAAAAAGCAGAGCACAGCGATACCTCACTGAAAATAGAGGGTGGCCAGGGGTACACAGAGAACAAGCAAAGCCAAGGGAGCATGAGCGTGTTGACCATCACAAAGAGAAGGCTACAAGCAGACCACTGGAGAAACTGAGTGGAAAGTAAGACTTCATTTCATCTGCTTAAGTGATGCTACTACACAAAGTTATTTGTGTGCTTTAAAAGTTATATATTTACACAACATCACATTAAGAAAGCCTAATTAAATCAGGTTTTCCACTAAGGCTGCTCCTGGGAATAAGCTGTCTGGCTATAAGTCCACTTACTTAACCACCACGCCACCTGCTGTCCTTAGCTGTGAAAGACTCAGCTGTTCCTTGAAAGCTGGCCAAGGACAATGAGCCATCTGGCATAGGTTAAATATAGTGCAGAGCGGCTCTTTAAGGACAAGAAATCCCCACAGCCCTTCCATTAGATGATATAAGTCATGTCTCAGTACCATACGCCCCAAGGACAGATATGAGGGAATACCAAGTCACAGCTGAAGCATGAGTTTGGATTGCAATGCTGGA
The DNA here is from genome assembly GCA_009936485.2 of Gymnarchus niloticus. Classification (NCBI taxonomy): domain Eukaryota; kingdom Metazoa; phylum Chordata; class Actinopteri; order Osteoglossiformes; family Gymnarchidae; genus Gymnarchus; species Gymnarchus niloticus. Next base: position 10,806,452 of record JAACJT020000038.1, on the reverse strand, counting down.
CCTCTTACGCTCACAAGAACATTGGAACATCCACCCATTCCCGAAAACCTCTCCAAAAAGAAGAAGAAAAAAAAAACTTCCATGCAGGTTACATAAACAGCAACAATATTTAAAATAATTTTATAAAAAGGGACATTCTCAAGGGGGGGGTGGGGGGGGTCACTGCAGGAGCTGCACAGTGTGAGGGTGGAGCCAATGGAAACAAGCCAAGTGACCTAACACAGCCAATCACAGTCTCCTGTGCCTGGCCAGCTGAAGGGGGTGTAACTCATTCCTGATCCTTTTCCCTCTACAACCAGCTGAACAGAAATAACAGCACTCTTATTCTCCAGAGCTGGTGTGCAAACGGTGGGCCTCTGCCAGCCCCCTAATGTGAACTGTACATGGGGAGTATGGAGAAGACCCAGCTGTGCAAAGGGGATCTTCTCAGGTTGACGGCGGCCACCTACTGGAGTGGAAAAGGCACTGCAATTCATAAAGAACGAAAGGTGGAAGAGTAGGGGTATTACCGGGGGCAGAATCGAGAGCCACGGCACGTCGGAGCAGCTGTTATCTTAAATCTAATATAAAAGGTCAGTGTTTAAGTTGGTGATGACTTTGAATTTGCATCAGAGGTAACAACTTTATGAGAATGTGAGTCACTGAATGTCATGACCTAATACTCAGACACCATTTTCATTGACACAAGAACATTTAACTGAGTTTCCAATTCTGGGCCATGACATGAGATTTAAGACTGATTCTGCCTCGTTATTTTAATTGCTGCATAATAGTTTTAATACCCATGGACTGAAAATCTGCAACTCAACATCTCATAACCACTAATTACTCTTATAACATTTTCTGTTTTTGGGCAGAAACGTTTTTTTGATTTCTGACAGATAAAAGGCGCCTTCCAGACAAGACTTCCCCAGTTTGCTTCATTAATGTGTGATCTTGCAGCAGGAATGTACTGTTTGGAAGAAAATTGGATTATTATTAACGTTTCCCATGATACCTGATTCTCCGGTTCATGGCGCTTTTGGGAGCACCGTGTCCATAAATTCCTCCCCTTGTTCTCCAGAGGAGAGCTTTCACAAGAGAAATCAGCAGCCCTCATAAAAGAATATGCATCACAGAGCTCACGGAAGCAGCAATACGGCTGTGCCAAGGCTCTGGGTTTTCCTAACCAACCCGTTTATTAAGCAGTGAGACACAACAGGCAATAAACTCCCTGTAACCCATAGACACAGCTGACTAACAGGCCAGAACTTTATTCAGAGTCTCTGTAGGGCTTTTTTGTCACTCAGACACCAAAGTGTGTTTATCAAGTCGCTTAGATACGGCTGGAGCCACATATTCCGCTTGTCATTTACAGTGCAAACCCTACAATCTGATTCCTGTTTATAAAATCTCGGCCAATTACACGTGACGTCCAGAGGGAGGCTGAGGTGGGCTTAGAAGGCTGGCTGAACTGCGTTTCCACCGAAAAAGAACGCTTTGTGGTGTCGCAGCGGCCCGAGAACATCACTGCTAAGCTAAACATCTCTCAGAGGGTTGTCGGTGTAAAGAAGCCTTTATATTAAATACAAAGTCCTTCATTCTGTGGCTGGGGTCTTCAGAAGCGTCTCAAAGTGAAACGCGGGTCTACTGTTCACTAAAAGTAAACCTAACTACTGGATTTAGTACACCTTAATTTCACTACAGAGAGCATAGACATATAAACCACCAAAGATTTTCAGTGGTCAGTAGGAGCTCACTGTTTTTAGAGAGAGTCTCTCTAACCGTGCATTAGCTAATATTTGAAACATTTTACGAGACTGAACATTGTGTCTCTTGACAAATTCACTATTGTCTTCTGGAATCTGGGCTGATTTTCAACCAGTGTCAGTGAAGATCCTAGTGTGGAACCATATACTGGGGATTGGACTGTAGGTTCGCTTGGACTCGTGTGGCAAAATGCTGCTCGGAAAGAGATTTTGGATCAAGTACAGCCAAGCTGTGCTCAGGCCTTAAGGAGCAAAGCATTAATAGTTGAGAGTCACTTTTTTCATGATTTTTCGTGCTTCTAATACACACCTGCGTAAGGTTTACAAACTCTGGGTGGAACGTGAGTGTCACAACATCTCAACCGTCAGATTAATCACCCCACAATTCAACTGAGCGACTTTTCAATGGAGCAGATTTAGAGGAACTAATCTTAGTTTCATCTCTAATTAACATTGTCTTTAGTAAACCAGGAAGACAAACATGCCCCTTCAGTGTTATATTATTGTATAGCACTGACAGAGAGGATGTCAGCCTGCTTGAGTTTCAAAAACCGTCTGGGGCAGTGGGTGTGTTATGGGATGTCATGCAAACTGGTCATCAGAAAAGGAGCTGCCGACCTCACCCAGCTCCTTTATGTTAGATTGCTTCAGAAAGCACGCTATTGCTAAATATTAAACAGTGAAACCCTTACACAAAGAAAGCAGGGATAGGAAGAGATAGTATACCGGGCTGAAGAAGAAACAAGAGTGGACTCTTGGGGAGGATCTCCATGGCAACCTGAAGACAGCGCATTGGTTCCCGGAAGGATCTGCCGCACCCGCCTTATCTTTGTGAGGGATTGGGGAATGCGAGCCTCCTCCTTGCATCGTCCGGTCTGTGTCGCTAGACTGGGTTATGAAACCATTCTGTGCCAACGGTGGGTGGCCATGGGATATCACATGGGCGGAGGTGACCCAGACCTGTCCTGCATCGAGCGTGGTACCCCTTCTACCTGTGGGAGAGGCCTTTCAGGTCACAAGCCTGGTTCCTGGCGTTAGAAATATCTCTATGGAAGAAAAAACCTGGCAACGACACAGTTTTTTTTTTTTTCTGACAGCGCTTGCTGTGAGATGGTACCGTGCTGACGGCTAAAGGTCCTGAGATATCGCAGGTAGGAAAGTCAGGAGAACAAAGGCTTCCTGCGTCACACCTTCACCTTCGCTCTCCACGGCAACATCTCTTCAGCCGCTGGAATTTCAAGCTGCCCTACCACATGTCAGCAGGACAAATGTAGTTGTTGACCCCTGGAGACGGCCTCCCTTCGGTTGGCGGTATCATTATCGTTTTAGTCAGCGAGCGTGTCGACAACACAGCGAGGGGCGAGGCGTGGAGCAGTCAAAGTCAACAGTGTGTTCAGTCAGTTCCACTTCACGAGTAAGGGAAACCACATGTGTGCGGAGTTGCATTCACAAACACACGGGTACGTCTCTTCCTGGTGCAGGCACACATTTCTCATTGTGGAGTCGCATTACACCACAGACCCCACATGTTGGCCTATGCGAGTTTGCTGCAAGGTTACGAGAACAAAACCCTGATAACCCTCATCCGTTGGCCCAGTTACTGCCAGGGAACCAAACAAGGCGTTCTCCTGACAGAGCTCTTTATTTGGTGGCTTAGCAGATACTCTTGTCCAAAACAACTTAAAAATGTCATCTTGCAGCTTACAATTGTAGTAATGCAGCTGGGTCTTTCCAGAGTCCTGACCAGGGGAGGGAGGGCAGGGAAATCAGGGGTGGGGCTCCACACCGAAGTAACATATGCTAACAAATGTAATGTTGCACAACCTTGGGGAAACGGGTTGAAATGGATTCCCCTTGGCAGGGAGATCAGTGTCATCCAAGGGTAACCTGCAGCCAGCTCCCTCCGCCCTGCCAGCCCTCATCGAGTGCAGCCATGCATCACATGAGACCCAGCACCCACACGGCTGCACAGGTGTGTTCCCGGTGTCTGGCCACGGGGATGCAAACTATCAGCTGTGGAAAGACGGAGAGTCGCCTTGTCCTTCACATCTCCTGACTCGGTCGCCTCTGGGGTTAAGAACACCGAGGTGAATTCCAGCCAGCTTTAATTAGGTACCACTCTGCGTCTACCATATCTGCTGAAAACCACCTTCTGTTAAAGAAGGTAATGTATTTGGTCAGTCCTGCCTCTCACTTTCAGTTTTTGGTGGAATTTTAATCCCTCGTTGTGTTGTTGCGAATGAATGTGACTCAGACCAACTCCAAGTTGAGCTCAGGACCCCTTGTCCCTGCAGTGGTCGTCACCTTTTAGGTTACAAGCCCAGTTCCTGACCTTAGAAATATATTTCCTCCTGTCACAGTAATTTTTTTTTATTCACAGCAATGCAGACAATATGTTATAATATACTGCCTTCAGGCAAACATCTGTAGTACTGAGTATAACTAGGTGGGCTAATGGTTAAGTAACCTGAATTCTAAGCACTGGGCTTCTGATTCAAGTTCCAGGACCAAACACCCAGCTGAACCTTTACATTTACTCAAGACTAATTGCTTCAGTAAGTTATGGAAGTTGTGGTGAGTCTGGAGCCTCTCCCAGGAAGCACATGACAGGGAGAGAGGGCACAACCCAAATAGAATTCCAGTTCATCACACGGCACACATGGCAAAGGCAGTGAGACACACCAGTTCACCAAAACCACATTTCTGCACTGTGGAAGAAACCAGAGTATCCATAAAATCCCAAACATACATCTTAAACTCCACTCCCAGAGCCAAGGTAGCAATCAAACTGACAACGCTGGACATAGGTGCCACCAATTATATTAAGTCTGTTAAGAATACTAATAATAGGAAAAAATTTTACACCTACATTTAACTTGCTCCTATAAACTAGCTATGGGAGATTACATAATCTCACACTCAGCTTCACAATCGGCTTGTTAAATTGTCACCCTACAGACGTCCCATCTGAAACGTTGTGCTTCTTTTAGCAGCGATTCCACATGTTGCTCCTCTCTGGCACCCGATGAAACACTGATCTGATACCCAAACGCCAGACGGCATCTGCGGCAGAGTCTCATCACCATCGAGACCTTCGCCGATGCGCGTTACCCTCCGGCCCCCCAAGGACTATCCAGCTGTGGAGTAAAAACCCAGAAAACTAACAGTTTGAAGTACAATCACATCAAATTAAATCCCCAAATGCGTTGGTGGAGAGCCGGTGGGTGAAGGGTGTGGCACAGCAGTGTAGCTCACTTGGGGCTGATGCTATGTGCAATGAGTCGTTGCTCCCAAAAGCTTACCCCCTAGCGCCCTCAGATGACTGGAACATGCATAGCAGATGGCAGGATGAGGGCCATGTCCCCCTCCACACGTACATAAACTCACCCTACCACCATCAGTGAGCTTCTCCGACAGCGGACTTACGACCATGCAGTACCACTCATGACAGGGTGGGGGCGCATCAGTTAACAGCGCTGCATCTGTGTCCAGAAAGTGGTGCTAGTCTTCCCTTACAAACACCTCTGTAAATACTAGGCCGTCCAAATGAGTGATGGAATTTTGGGTGAGAGTGTTGGCTGGTAGACTTTACGATGTGGCACTGGAGCTGTTTTTCCGAGCCACTGGCTTTAACTGCTGATCCCACTGTTGAGCCACCGACGCCCCGTGTATTACCTAAGGGATGACCCTGAGCAGTGTGACTGGTTTAAAGGCACCAGGCAAAGTCTGAATTATACCTTCACAAACATCAGTCAAACACAGAGTCAACTGGGGGTATTTTGTATAGGACCATTAAAACAAACACACGCTCATATACCCACACAGGCAAAAAGACACACAAACACACATACATTTGTGCACAACGTGTGCAGAAACAAACAGCGGCTTGGCAAGATCCTGTAAAGAGCACAGCAGGCAGAAAACAGGCATAAACAGCAATACAGAAGCAACGAGAGTGCCTAAAGATATATAAATTCCCAGAGGAGCTCAATGCCAGCCGTCTTTAGGGGAGAGACGGCAGTCTGAAATTCCAGCAAGAAGAGACGCCGCTAATTAAAAAAGGGTTTACAAAGAATTTGGTCTAAGTCATCACTCTGCCTCAATAAAGCTTTGTGCCCTCAGTGTTCTCAGTGAACATCGGGGCCCTCTGGTCTGGGCCCCGTACACCCCCCACAATGAAAAATTCTGTCCCTTAGAATCAGTTAGATCCCAGGAACTTTTTTTTTTTTTTTTTTTAAAACAGAGAACGGGAACGGAGGAGGCATAATGAAAATATATGGAACACTCAAGGGCAAGCTGAAAATTCCATGGCCTTTCTCAGCTCACAGAGGCAGGAGTGCAGAGGTGTTTCAGGAGGACAGGGCAAAGGGATCCCCTAACCACTCACACATTGCTGAGGGCTCAATTTTACCAAGCCCTTCGCCCAGGGGCTCACACCTCTGCAGGGAAGTGACCCAGCTGGTTTCCAAGAATGAGCCCCTGGACTTCCTGGGTCTCTGCCGTGGTTCATCAGGAGTCAAAGGCACGACATATTATTTCTCAGGCAGCAAGAAACGAAACATACATGAAATCCACGTCTGAATGAAAGTTTAAAAAAATAAATAAATAATGTCATCCATATTTACTCAATGCTTTCCTGTGGTCACTACAAAGTCCAACAGCATATTTGCTTTGAGTACAACAAACAAACCAGCTATAGGCTGTCCCTGAAAATACTAAGAGAGCCAATTAGACTGTAAACAATTGCACTTCGATGTTAACAGTCGGAAAAAAAAGTCAGGCTGAGTCACCCAGCTGTTCCAGCTGTTGTCTATTATGTGAAAATTCATTATATCCAGCCTCTGTTTCTACTACAGTATGAGATCATGTGTCGCAAGATTCAGAGCGGTCATTTTAGACTAAGGGACTTCTCTCTAAAGATATACCAGAACCGTTTTAAACCATGAAACAAAATTGATGGTAGTCTTAGAATACCGACTGCCACCAAGAATGCCTTTGCTTCTATCGGCCTAACTATCCAGACTTCTCTTAGAGCTACGAGTACCTACTACCTGCGAGAGGGGGTGCAGGCCTAATAGACCAGGAGAACCCCACAAAGACACAGGTTGCAAACACCGCCGCCAAGTCTCCCCTTACCAACCAGATCAGGACCTTAGAGTTAAACCCACGCGGGTCCCACATAGGAAGGCACAGATGACATGGGGGCTGGTCAACATGGGCGGGGCACACTGCGTAAGAGCGACGTTGGGCACTGCTTCCAAGACGCAAATGTTTTGTGCAGCCTGACATCCACATGAAAGTTGTGGGCTTTTGAAGATGAGCCCTGCGATGGACCCATCTTACAGTTGACAAAAAATGTGATGGATAACATGCCAGACAGAGTGAGGTCACCGAGAGAACGTCAACAGATGCAAGTAAAATCTTGGCTGTAGATGGTCTGCTTTGCCAACTCGAGAGAAGTGATATAGTAACACGACACAGCCGAGCTGACCCAGCTCTTACCTTTAGTGAAGTTCTGCTCAGAGTGATGTTGCTTGGCCTCCTGGCTTTCCGTTGCCTGTCCTTGGTAGCTGGACACACTGTCACTCTTCTTTTTCCCATTGCCCCGAAACCAGCCCAGGGCACGGCTGATAGACCTGCTGTGCTTCTTCTTGGCCTTGTTGGCCTTGGCCTCCCGGGCCAGAATCTCCGTGATATCCCGGGGCACCAAGTCACCCACGGAACTCCTCCTCGACATCCTCCCCTGGCGTACCTTCCCTCACCCGTTCCCCAAGTGTAACCTTCTGTGCTGTTCCTGGAAGACCCAAAAAAGAGAGAGACCTCCTGCTTCCACCTCAGCAAGACCTTTAGACAGTCCCTTATCTGTGAAGGGTTGCTCCTACACCTCCTGTCTTATCTTTAGTTCGGTATCCATGGAAGGAGTGAAAGCCATCAGACGTGTTTTATATCAGGCTCAGAGTCGTTCTCACGCTGCCTCTCACACGCAGCGCAAGCTCCTCCAGAAAATACCCTCGGCACGGCAGTCCGGTCCTAAGTGGGAAAGTATCTCCTCCACAAGTAGACGGAGAAAAGCTCGGACGTGGTGCAGGACAGCAGAGGCGACAGATAAAAGCAGTAAAAGTTCCCCTCCTGCCGTTTTCAGCAGTGCGTACGCAGCCCGTAGAATGAAGTGGTGGTCACAGTTTCTCTGGGAGTGGACGGGGCGACTGAGAGCCGCCCACCCAGGACCTGCCTCCTGCTCAGACTCCCCCGCACACGTGTCTGTTTTCTCGCTGGGTTTTCCGGCAGATCGGGGCGAACATTAGTCCTGTTCTGACCAGCTCGTTTCTGCTCTCTCTGGTCTTGCTTTGCTTTTCCCTCTAATCCCCTAAACTATACGTGCAGCACCGAGGACCTGGCTGACTCCCCCCTCGGTCATGTTTCACGCACGAACTCACGCCCCCCCCCGACACGCACACACAGAAAGCCAACACTCCCCTTCTCTTCACACGCCATACTCACGCAGGGTCTCCTTCTTCTCTTCCCTCGTCCTAAATCAGCCAGGCACTCCTCGACGGCTCACATCCCATCCCTCGTCTTCCTCGATGTGCTCCCGACGGCTTTGCTACAGCGACAGGTCTGAAAGTGTCCGGAACAGCCAGGCAGGTGAGCTAAACCTCCCACCGACACGAAGTGGGTCAGCCCCCTTCTCCTGAGCCACTGGTGAGTTATGTGGTCTGAAACCTGACCCCACTGGCCGATTGATGTGACAGGCAAATGTGGGCAGGTATTTGCTATAGAAATGGATCAAAACAGACCCTAGTCTTTTTTCTTGCTTCAGAGCTGTCAACTCGCTACTATCTCCTGCTCACTAAAACTCTATCAACAGGAATAAAAGAACAACAAGTGGCTAATGCAGTGGCTGAGGGAGGTGGGGCAGGGTGTGTCACATGACATTCTCCCTTGGCTAAATTCACCTTGTAACACGGGTTAGCCCTCTCTTTCCTGCCAGATCTGCTGCAGAGGTGACCTGCAGTAGTTACTGATCCTTAATAAGAGACTGACATCACCTGCTTCAGCATGGCTCTCCCCGATCGTGGCCATCCATTAATGCCAATCGCAAAGAAAGTGGCTTCTTCCACCTAGCAGATCTCTGGTGCCAAAAGCAAGACAGGCTAGTTATCTGGCATCCGTGTCAGCCTGTCAGAGCCAATCACGCGTCACACGGTAAGGCTTTGGTGTGAGAGCAGAGGGATGTGAGCAAGGGAGTAACTTTCAGTGTCACGAAAACTAAAAAGAACATCTACGGAAAGCAGACGTTCAAGCAGCCAATGGGTGGGTTAGACTTAAAGAATTAGCCGCTGCTATGATGAAACAATGAATCGAAAGGCTTAAGACAAGCACTGAGCTCTACATCAAACTCTAAAAACAGTGACACAGAGCAGCTGTTGATGCGGCTTTGTCATACATGGTGAGAAATTCTGTTTTCTTGGCTTGTTCGACGCGGTTCAGTGTAAACCTCAGGAAATGGGAAATATTTAGTCTGACATCTGAGAGTACTTCATGCTCTAAAAGCAGCTTTGCTTTTGAGCCAAGCAGAACCACACAACCGCTTTAATGTAACGGGCCAGGGCCGACTTGAATTTAGTTGTGTGTCGAACTTCCAGGAAGTCTACCCATCGACGTTGTATGTTGCACCGATGCTGGTCCCAACGTTTTGAATGGTCACCAAGGTCACAGAATCAATAGATCTCACAATTGCCCCAGTTGCCTCGAAATTACTGGTTATCCCAGAAACACTAGGGAACTGGGTCTTCCACCACACGGCCCCCTCAGTCAAATACTTCACTGAACATTCATAGGCAGTTTGTGAAGATCTTCATTAAGACACCCCGCTGGCTAGAACACCAGCACTCTGACTTATCACTGAGAGGTGTTTTAGCTGTACCCCAGAGGCGAACATGGAGCTGTCCTTAAAGTTTGGCTACTGCCTTCTAATGGGGATCAGCAATTAACCACCGTGTGTCAATTTACCACTATATTCAGTGCAGTGGCCTGAATTTGAGCTGCGATGAAACTCAAACTTTCTTTTTAGTCATGGAGTCCTGAACCCTCTGTTATTCTGAAATGAAACAGGGCACTCATCGCTAATCAGTGATCCTGAGGTTTCCAGACCACATCTTGTTTATGAGAAGAGAGTGGCATAATCCAAAACAGCCTTGAAAGCACAGATGCTAAAAAACGCAAAAGTGTGACGAGGTTGACCCTCTAGTCACTTCGACCTGCATCTGAAAACTTTGATATGTTTCCTAATGTCGGCTCTGCTTGTTCTTCAAGGCCAGAAATGCCAAACTCACTCTTTCTCAGGGTTATGGAGTTTACCCAGTGACCTTTACCTCCCTGAATAAACATGACCACCCAGCAGAATTCACAAGCAGACACTGATATTAACCAAGCTGCAGTCTGCTGTGTTCAAACTCAAACAAGTTTAGCTTAAGATCCTGACAAGATATTCAGCTCAAATCAGTGTAACATCCCAGAAAACACATGAACGCTGCTTGAAAAAGGTGTGATTGACTAGGCTCTGAAACTCCATTGTATAATATTGGATTCACATGTGAACTTTAGAACGCTCAAGGTCCATTTCTGCTCATGCTGACATCCTAAAGCCAAGGGTTCCGTCACTAAAGAGGACCTGAGGCTGTAAATCACCCCATAGCAGCAAGCCAAGGGCCATAAAGCATCTTATAAAGTGACTCCAAAGTGACCTTGGTGGAACTTAGGATGTTTCCGGGAGTCAGATATTCAGCCACACCCCCAGCACAAAGAAGGCCAGTCTGCTCGTGATCTCTCCAGAGGGCTGCCGGCATAATCGCTGGTACCTCTGCAGCTTTCTGTTGACTGCACTCGGCTCTTTCTCTTCCCTACCGGCTTCTCCTTACGTGTTGGAGCCTTTAATTGTAGTGTCAGATCAGGAGTAATTACAGTGCGGGTGCTGCCTCGAATGTAGCTGCTTGCAATACCTTCATCCGGTCTTGCCCCTCCACCAACGGGCACGAACATACTCTCACACGTGCGCGGATGCATGCAAATGCTGCAGGTGGCTCAAGCACACACACACATGCAAAGATACTGGTGCATACAGTATGTACAGACCCATGCCTCCTGTCTCTCCTACACAACACAGTATATGCTCCATTCCCAATAACATGTATCTCTGTCAAGCTCTGGGACTGGCACACGTTCCCCTCCCAGCCACAATCCCCATTTTTTTCCCTCCAAACCCCTTGGTGCAAAAGGCTGGACCTCCATCTGTGCCACTTGCCCAGGTGAACAGAAGCTTAGGAACAAACAGCAGCCTGATGTCACCAGTGTCCCCTGAATGAGCACTGGAAGGCTGGATCCTCTTTCTAGCTTGGACTTTGTTAGATGTTAAAAAAAAACATAATGGGATCTCATTTCAAGCTCAGTGTGTAAAAACAACAATACTCTAGCTATTGTTTACCGCAGATCCTTTCATTCCTGCTTTACTTCTGCCCTGTTTACTAGAGATGGTTCCAAAACATCCAAAATGGGCTGTAAAGAGATGAATAGGGAAATGGAGAAAGGTGTTAGCTGCCTGCTAATTTGTGTCCCAGGAGTCTTGTGGCTACCCCCCCTCAGCATGTCTGTGTTTAATATGGTCTAATTCTCCTTTGGCTTCTTGGCTGACGCTTTTAGCTGAAGTGATGTTTGTCCTTTTATGCAACTGTACAGTTTTGTTACAATGGTTCGCTAAAGGAGAAAAGGGCTTTCCCAGGGATTTGAGCTGGTAACCTGCAAATCATTATTTCCATGCCCTGTTGCACTACATGCCTGCATTTATTTATTGACAAATTGCAGGAATTGTAGACAATCAATGGCTCTGGCAAGTTTCAACTTGTTACGTTGGTTCAAAATCAGACAAAACTGCTCCAGGTCTTCTTCTGTAGTCTAAAACCTCGGGTGACTGTTGAGAGATGTTATCCGAAAACAGTTACGAAACTCAACCATCAGACTACAGGGTGGACCTTTGAACCATTGCAGTATTAACTTCACATGCAAATTGATTAAACCATTCAAGTCAACAACAGCTTTAACCTTTTTTTTAACCTTTGTTTTGTAGCAAACGCACCTTTAATTTGGAGCATACAGATTTGCTTACAAATATTTTAGCAAACGCAGTGTTCATCATCCCAGAAGGCGAGGAGGCCGTTTAAAAATGATTTGTTACTTTGTGCTGAGATCTATTTTTAAAAGCCCGCTGGGTTGAGATAAACGTCAACATCTGAGTTACTAATTATACTATTTTACTAAATTTCCAAGTATAATCCAGCCTCGACCAGCCAAAGAAAATACCTCTAGATTTGAATCCATTAAAGCTTATTTCCCAACAAAAATGATTAATTTTATCCATGGCAGGTATATAAAAGGACTTGTGTTGTAATGCATCTGTGCACAAGCATCTTACAGCAAGACGGAGTCACAGCAAAGACACCATCCATCCATTTTCCAAACTGCTTAATCCTACTCAGGATGATGGGGGGGGCTGGAGCCTATCCCAGGTAGCCTAGGGTACAAGGTGGGGGACACCCTGGATGGGGGGGCAACCCATAACATGGCACATAGCCTACAATGCATGCCTTTGGACTGAAGGAGGAAACCCACAAAGCTCAGGGAGAACATGCAAACTGCACACACACAGAGCCGGGATTCAAATTCCTTACCCTGGAGGTGTGAGGAGACATGCTAACCACTGAGTCACCATGCCACCCTGCAAAGACACCATCTTATCTCAGAAACGTGACTTTGGCTGGACAGTAAATAGCACTCATCATTACTAAGCCTAAAGAATGAAACGCTGTGAAGACCAAACCCAGAAACGACACCAGTGCCTGCCGGAATCGCCCAGCCTGGCCCGACATGCATTCACAGCTGAATTGGTCTGCGGTGAGGACATCTTCCCATGGGAACGCTTGTCTTCTCCGGCGGCTCCTCTCCTACGTGATCCTATCACTAACGTGAACCGGGTGCAGAATCACATCCTGTCTCCGTCAGGCATTCCACAGCTGTGCCTGTGTGTGTGTGTGTGTGTGTGTGTGTGTATATGCTTGAATACGCACACATATATCCTTGTGTGAAAATTACAGTAAAATATCTTGTGTGATATGTTGAGAGCAAAATATTTATCTGGGGGAATATCAAGGGGAGGAAAAATCCTCACACAATCTTAAATCTGACTTTTATCCAGAACTTTCCGAAGCTCTGCTGAACAGCCGGTGATGAAACAGGAATCCAAGTGATCACCAGAGGCTTCTCCACAGACCCTGACTGCTGCTGTGGGCCTCGGAGGCTGGCCTCACTCGTATTCTCCTGATCTATCGCCCCCGTGTGCCATGGACGTGCAAACGAGCACATCTTGACACAATATTTGCTCTCCTAATTTATATAGGCCAGCTTTATCATTGGACTGCCCCAGGGTCAGAACAGCTTCTTTTTTTTTGCCAACTTTGGCTTCTTTTGTTTGCCCCACAAAACCAGAGCGAAGGAAAATATGGTCTCAGAGTCTGTTTTACTTCCTGGGACCGCAGAACCGCAGATGCTTCGGCGTCTGGAAGCCACCTGCACCTGCACCTGGGCCTTTAAGGTTCAGACGCCTCTGCGTCTTAGTAAGCTGGAAGACCAGCACGCATGACCTAACAGCAGGAGAAGAGCCGCACAGTAAATACAGGGCAATACCGTCCTGGTACGTGCCTGTCCGCAGGATGCACTCGTCTTCACACCTCAGGAGCCCAGAAACTGAGCTTCTTTTTAATCTACTTGTTAAAAAACTCAGCCAGTTTGGTCTGAGTCCTGGGAAGGAGAATGGAAGAAATCCACTCCTTCTGAGGGCAAAGTCTCCAGGAGGATTGTCAGTCTTGTTCATCCACCGCAGCTGAGCTGTATTATCACCCCCTCCCTTCAGAACCTTCCTGAAAAGTAAATTAGTAGCCATTTTTCCCCAGACCCCGCTGGCTTCCAAAGTTCAGTCTGTTACTTGGACCTCCTAAATGCCTGTGTGTCTTCTGCTTCAGCTTACACGCTTCCTTGCCTTTAAGTGTCATTTGCAGTATAATCATTTCTTGAAGCATGGTCAGCTGTTTACTTAGGTACCCCGAAAAAACAGTGTCAGGACGTGTGTTCTAGTGTTGAACTGTAAACTGTGGGAGGAATTTATCAAAAGACAACACCTGTAAATACCAAGGAAGAAGGACTGAAGTAAAATTCAATACTTATAAATGCTTAATCATCAAAAAGCCATACCAGTTTACTCATGGTATTGATGATAAAAGATGTAACTGAGTATCCCAAGCCTTCTTTTTGAATCTATTGTGCATCAATTAGATCTTTGCATCACTATCACATTAAAGTGTCAGTTGAGTTCAATTTATTTTATCTAAACCTCAGCAGGACCCAGGTATTGCTCTGAAAAGTGCCGCCTTCGGCCATAACTCTCCCATTTGAGCCTGTTGTCTCAGACCTTCTCCTGAACCTGTTGGCCAACATCTTTTGCAAGAAAGGAAGCAAAGATTTCCTGCATCAGGACCTCCTCCCCACACACATCCTTATTCAGAGGCTGATTCAACGTGGAAACAAGGATCTATTTTTACCGCCACCTATGGTTCTCAACCTCATGATGAACACTCTCTTAAAAACAAAACACTCTTGCTCCAGGCTCATCAGTTGGATATTTGGCTTGAGGCTGTGCTGGCCCTTCTCAGGATTTAGGCCCACAGCCCCCTGAATGAAGGGCCTTCTCTGTTTTCCTTCAGCCTGGATGGGCAGCCACCATCCTGGACCAGGATGTTCATATGGGTGTGACACCATGTCAGCAATGTGAGAAGGACATCCCCACCCATGCATTCTACACAGCCATGCTGAGAACCAGGCACTACAGCTGCTTTTCTGACCTGGAGATTCCTATTTTGCCCCCATGCCACACCCAGATTCTTCTAATACTCTGTATGCAGCACTAAAAACACACCCCCGCACACACATCCATTCATATTCTCTAATGTGTTTGTTCCTTAAATCATAAATACAGACCACAGGGACAGGTCACCAATATTTACTACTTGCGTGGAAATGACCTTCACCCCCATTTCATGGTAAACAGACAAAGATGATGGGGTTTTCCATTGGCTTGTAGATGTCACGCAGATCTCCAAACATCAGATCTGCAGAATAACGAGGCCCTGCTGGTCATTCATCCCTACAGCTGGATTCCACCATGGGGAAGTGGGACAGTGCGGAGATACAGTTTTTTGTGTTTTTTGTTACCCATAGCCCAACACCCCCCCCATCCCAACATAAAAAGAGTGGCGCTCTCCAGATGGATTCCTCTGAGCGAGGGCTGAACCCTGTGTTGACGTATTTAGAAAGGCACGGCTATCCTAGTGATGCCTTTGAACAATTAGCAGAAAGGATCACTGTAACGGGTCAAACATACAGTACATCCTGCATTAAGACAGCGGGGCTCTGTCATTTCAAAGTATTTAGAATGACTTTTGTTCATCTGATTGTTCTGCAAATGGTAATTAACTCAAAGCTGTGCTGATGTCCTGATTAACTTCACCCATTCCTTCAGATCGGTGTTGCTCCCAAATCTTTTCAGTATTAGAGGGCAATAGAACAGCATGACTCATCAGCCAAATAAAATGTCATTTAGTGTGTCCTTAAAAAGCGTTGTCCTCACGCCCCTTCCTGGCCCCCATTTGTTACACCCACCATGACCTTTACACAGGTCCAGTACTTCTGAAGTTCAGCTTCTGCTTTGTTCTTCCAGATCCGTCATTGGATGAATGTGTTACCATAATTGTTCCTTCATTGCCCTACAGGTGAGTGCTGATTGTAACTCCAACCAGATCCTTCATGATCATTGCCGCTCATAGGTACAACTCTTTATCTCCAGAATGGAGCTTGTTTAAGCATTTTCCACCAAAGTTTAGAGAGCTATCTTACAAATCTCTTTGATCTTTTCTCACCGTAATCTGCCTCACTGACAGAAGCACCAACCTCACACCGGCTGACTCTGAAAGGGGGTGTGTCTGTATTTTACGTATGCCCTTCAGTGCACGGGAAAAGACAAAATGACTGAACTGGTATTTCAGCAGGTCAAGTCCAACCAACTTCTCAAATACCAGGAGAAGGCTAAGAAGAGTGACACGAAAAGAGGGAGGAGAGACACCACTCGTGGCACTTTGGTGGGGAAAATGTGAAGCCTCACGGTACATGACTGATCCTGGATCAGGGACAACGCTGTCCACATCAAGTGAAGTGCTGAGCAAGACTGCAGATCTTTCCCACACCATGCATCATTGTCATGCCACGTTCATGCTCTGGCTCATCTACGTGACAAAAGGCTGTTATTTTGAGGTGAGATTAAAATCAAAACAAAGGAGATGCTACAGCAGAATGCCAACTCTGATGGGGTGTCATCTCCAACCATTGAGCAGCACCTTGAAGCACTGAAACCCTACTTAGAGAAATGGGTTCTGTTAATTCCTCAGAAAGACAATACACACTTAGTGCTTCTGATCTGAATATTAAGGACTGGATGTATAATTAAATAGTGCGTCATTAATTAAAGACTCAAAAGCTTGTTTCATTGCTGTCAGCTTAACTGTAACACAGGTTCTCAATAGTACCATCCTTGCAGAACATTCTGAAAGTCAAACCAGGTGTCATGAGACAGCTTTCTCCCAGAAGTTCCCTGCAGAACAGCACACATACACATGAATAAACTGATCTGAGAACAGCAAGAGCACATTCTCTCCTCTCTTGATTTATGAAGACAGCCTTAAGAGGCAGAGGCTACATCTTGGGACAATCCTACTCGAGAGGCCCTGAGCAAATGTTTGGTTTTTTCAAACGTCCAGAATTCCCCCTTCCCCCTTCCCCAGGAGGTAGAGAATAATTTGTAGACGGGGGAGTGTGACAGTGTGAGAGAAGAACAGCTCTCTTTCTCAAATAATGGGAAGCTTCTGGATACCCAGATGCTAACCAACATCTGTACCCCAGCTAAGCTGAACATACTGTCAGCTGAAGTGGGCTCCTTTCAGAGCTTGAAACATCACACTGTAGAACCCCAGCCAGCCAGTGAGGAAGACGAGCTAAGATTCTTCTTAGTAGCCTGACTGAAAAAGATCACTGTCAAATTCCATGGAGCATGAAAGTCCACCTCTGGATGATGGAGCATGACCTCAAACACAACTTCTGCTACTTTATCCTGAGTGGAATTAGGGATGCATCATAGCGGTAGCCATTGAAAATGGTCCCCGGTTCCTGAAGATTTGAGCCAGGTTGATATTTTCCAGGAGGAAGGTCACAGGGTCATATCAAAATGGGCAAATTTGTTTTGGTTCCAATGTACATACACTTGTGTGAAGTGTCTGTGCCCCCTTGGCCTCTCAGTGCACCACACTGGGCCTGTTGAACAACCCAGGCCTCATTAATGCTGCATCATGAGGTGAAACCCAATTGTGGTGGAAGTTTCCTTTCTAGGTTTTCAGAGGAAAGTGGGTGGGCGAGTCAGCTGCTCCCACCTCCAGGATTATTAGAGCATCCACGGGTAAGATTAGATATGCAAATGAGCCATACGAACATACCCTTCCGTCCACGATAATGTGGAAAAACAGCCGGCAGCAAAAGAGTCGGGGAACGTGATGGGGTGGAGTTTTACTGGCAGACACGGTGGATGTGGAAATAAGGTTCCTTACTCCCACCTTGGACCTCCTAAATATGTAGCAGAAACAGCACTGTCAGTCCAGGCACTAAGGCCGGCTAACGAGCCAAAGTGCTTTGGTATCTTATTTGTGTCTTGAAGTTTGCAGCTTAATCTGTCTGAGAACGAAATACTTTATGTTCAAAGAGGGGAACAGAAGCCAAACTAGACAGTGGCCAGGGACCTTGTATTTCTGCCAGCTGCATTGATCCAGCAAACAATGTATAGCTGGAAGTATGTCATGACTGGAAACAGAAGTGGCAGGATCAGCTAATATGGCACTGCTTGTGGAAACGTTCACTTTTCCTTAAATCACTATTTTATTGTTTGTTTTTAGTCAAAACCTGCTTCCTAGACTTTCAGATGATTCCCTCCTCCTCTGAGTCCACAGTCATTCACTCAGAACTAATACAGCAAGGAATGGGGGCTTTCTGGCACGGACACACCCTGACCATGGCAGGCTCTTGAAAATAGAAGCGCTGTCAAGCTCTGTCACTGGAAGGTAGGAAATGACTGGTGAATACTGGGCTGTCTATGAAGAAAAGAAGCATTCCTCAGAACCATGATGATTCATTAAAAAGATTAAAATGTCTCAGCAGGAGGTTCATGGGACATGCCCGAATGGGTTGAGACAGTAAGGCTAGCTGCCTGGTCCACTGCCCCGTCAGCTCAGTGCTGGACTAATGTGAGTGGATAGTTAAACTCATGAACCCCACAGCAAGCAGTTCAGCAATTTGGAGCCCACTGCAGCTGCTCTCCCAGGGTGGAGCAAACTGTTCTGGGCTTATAGAGATGGTCTGGAGGTGGTCTGATCAGCCTACTCCCAGGACCGATTATAGGGTTGGGGTAGGACGATAAAGACAACTCAGCAGGAGTACATGAAACATCATACAAAAAGGCAGATTAAAAGAATGAGCTGGAATCTTCTACAGACGCCCTTTAATCTTCAAGTGAACGCCAGCAGGGCCAGCCCACCTCCATTCAGTGGTCGTTTCGGCATAATGGAGAACATGCATTATGCACAGTCCTAGTCTTGAGTTACCGGCTGCCTCTTTCACAGGAGACAGATGGAGGCAGCCTTTCTCAGAGTCCTTTTCCCACAACTTGTGTCCTTTTACAGTACACACCCAGGATCTAAACTGCACATTCTGTCCACACTAATGGTATCATCCTTCATCAAGCAGGTCATGCAATGCTGTCCCAGCAGCCATTTCCTGGCCCAGGTTTGTTCATCAGTGGGCAGCTCAGGGTGATCACTCTGTGAGGGTGGGGGTGACACCTCACCACACAGCCCCAAACAGAAAGTGGGTGTGGAACAGAAAATGCCTTCCAGCCCCAACTCACAGAGGAAACATTTCCCCAGTGGCACCAGCATTTGGTTCCTGGCGAGAAAGAGCAAGGATCCTCACCCTTGTCCTGGGTGGAACGGTGCCTGCTGATGCCCCCCACCCCCCATCAGCTGGGATTAGGATACAGGAATGGATTTGGAGGAGTGCTTAGGGGGGCTCAGAAATCCCCTAAATTTATGGACAGAGGAACAGACTGGTATTGAGCAAGAGAGAAAAGGATTTTGAAAGAGTTATAATGAGAAAACCTCATCTGGGTTCCTAGGTGGCAGCAGGTGGCGCTGTGCCATTTATTTTATTGTGAAAAGGAATTGGTGTCTCTGTATTACCCATAGTGTATTTACATGCCCTGTGATGGACCGGCATCCCAACCAGGGCATACCCTGCCATGTGGCCTTTGCTGCCTGGGATAGTCTTTTGGTGAATTTTTGGGTACAGTTCTTACATTGTTTATGTGTTTGTTTGGTGCATTTTACCACAGTAATGTTTAGAAGCATAGTGGGATCCTGTCTCCACACTACATCCTACAACACCACAGTAAGACGGGCGTGCGTTTTGTGTGAACGACGTAACTCCCATATTACTGTTACTCGTGCTTCTGATACATGTCCTCATTGCCATGATACCCTGCAGAATGACAGTTCAATCTTACCGGCTATTCAGTCCTTGTCTGGACCAACTCTGTTACACGGCTGACACGGAAACTGTGGAGGGTATAATACTTAAATTTAGTTCATTCATTTGAAAAGTTGTATTTTACTTTCAGAGTGAGAGAAAATAAATGCTAAAGACAAAATAGGAGTTATTAAACTATAGAGTTTTTTAAGTAGAACACAGTGGATATTTTATTTTATTTAAAAATATCCTACTGGAACTCTGACTTGAATAATGAGAAACTGAAGTATGTCTTACAGATACTGAAGAAATTGTTTCTATTGCCTGTAGCGCCATCTAGTGATAATGTTAAATAATGCTTTAAAATGCCCATCCTGAATCTCTTCAGCGCCGACTCATAGCAGAACCATCTACCGTCATCCAACCGTACCGCCTGTGCAAAGTGACACTATATTTAAATAGTGTGTAAATGTATTTTAAAAAGGTAGAGTTAATTTCACATCTATGCATCTAGCATCTATCCATAGCTACTTATCCTGGTGAATGGGTGGAGGGGTGTGCAGATTGCAAGTCCAAAACATGAAAACTCCACACAAACACGGAGTGGATGTGGGTTTCGAACTCCCATCCCCAGAGCCAATTTCACCAGGGTTAAAAAATTAAAATGCATGGGTAGCCCTGTACCTTTAATTTGTGAGCTTAGTCATGTAGTTTCTGCAAACATCAAGGATCAGTTTCTTCTTTCACTCCTAAAAAGGTTCCTCCCCTTTATTTCACAATATTTAAAACACTGATCAGAGTTTCCAGAAACTTCTGGAAAGGTACATGCATTGAAACTTTTTCTTAGGAACTTTATCAAAGAGAATTCAGTACTTGTTCATTTGGATGCAGGATACGAAATGACTTTGCCAATCCTTCGTAGGGAACTGCTTTTTTTAAAGGCTTCAGGACCCTTTTTTGAAAACTCACATTCCCTATTTTGTCTCTGTTTTTCTCTTCAGGAATGCAGTATGGCTTTTTTGAAGAGAGCATAAGACTCTATAAATGAACAATGACTTCAAGACTGAGGACTACGCGCTGAGATATTCAATTACAGAGCACCGAACAATGTTTCTCTTTACTAGAAAGTTCAAAGACTTTAACTTAACTTTGTATACACTGAGTAACTGTACATACTGTGTATGGTTATATATAGTGGCACAGCTCTCTTTTTTTACCATGTCTGACATACATACTTTAAGTCAGAATATCTTTCTAATGGTATGAACAAATCAAGTGAGGTCTATGAGGTCTGCTGTTTTTCTAGAGAATATACATGTGAAGCTGGTTTAAAGACCTTTGACTCTTTTTCCAAAATACTCGCCTCACTTTTCAGGCTAGTTTATAGAGGTCCTGGTAAAAATTCTGCATACCTTCTTGAGAACATCAGCTTTCCATTGGGCGTGACCATGGCTTGTCTGCCAAACATGGCTCTATCTTATCCTTTAATGGATGGATGAGGTCAGTGGATGATAGAGAACTCCTCCCCTCTAAGATCCCATTTGGTCCTGTGAGAAATGTCATCTGAGCCTGGCTCAACTGTCCTGGAAGGGCAAGGGACTACACAGAGGCCACTTCAGGGCTTCTGTTCCCCCCACCGGGATGTATTAATAAACCAAAACAAGTTCTCTGTTTTCCTAGAGACGAGTGGCAATACGCTAGGGTTATGAGGGAAGAGGAGGGATCTTTACCGTGTGTTCACTGTTTGCCCAGACATCGTGGAACAAGGGGAACGAGGAAAAGACCGACTCAAAGTTAGCAGTGCTCTGGTGAGTTAGCCTTGTTGTCAATGTTGGAACAGAGCCACGTTGCCTTGGAGAAGGTGAAATTCTGTTGACAGCTAAGAATGTTTTTGTTGTACCTTTGCCAGTATTACATCTAAGAACGGTAAGTTACGTCTTAATGTGTATACAGTTTAAAAAGTTCCTTTATGAGCCATTTAAAGCTTCTCTTACGATTGCTACTGTATGTCCCAGAGTCGGCACGTCATGCTATTAAAGAAAGTTGTGAGTTTTGTTTTGCACAGTTTGTCTCTGAAAAGACCGTAAAGAGTATTAAGCTTATAAGTGCAGAAGCAAAGGTGATGAAGATTACCTGTGTTCACATGTGGACTAGAGAGTCTTTGATAAGCTCATTGGAAATAACCTGGAGTAACTGGTCAGTTGTATGATGGAGAGGCAAGGCTCCATTACAAGAAGGGATTTTCAGACTCCGCCGTCGCCCACCAGCTGGGGCTTTCTTAGCTGGTTTGAACAGTGGCCAAGGCTGACTCTACTCAAGCTGAATCCTTCTAAAATAAATAACCTAAGAATAAACTCCATTTGGGATTTGGTACCTTAATACTGAAAGGCTTTGATTTTGATGTGAGCAAGTGAACATTCCTCTGCTGGCTAATTGCCAGTCACCCTCATTAAAGTGAATCTGGCCCAAACATTTATTTTAAAAAGATGTATGCCAGACTTTGACCTAAAGAACTGCCTCCGCCTTTTCAGACAGACAATGGACAGCCAGGAACCCCAGTTCCAGCTGAAACCGATTTGGGGGACGTTGCAGGAAGCCAAAGTGCCATCTGAGGGGAACCACACACAGGATGTAGATTTGCACTTTAGGGACCAAATGGAGAATGGAGGGACTCAAACCAAGGCTTCCTCTGAGGACAGCAGACTTCAGTTCAGAGACAGCATGGACCTGCCAGGGCTCCAGCTAGAAGGTGGAATGGAGGACCTAGCCTTGCAGCCCAGGGGTTCCCTGGAAGACCTAAGTGCCCAGTTTGAGGAGTGCCTAGAGGAGCTCGGAGGATTGTTCTTGGGGCAGAGCAGGGACATGGACACCCATATTGAGGGGTGTCTGGAGGACATTAACACTCAGCTGGAGGAGTGTACACATGAACTGGTGGCACAGCTTGAGGAGCCCCAAGAACAAGACAACCATGAAAGTGACTACGCAGCAAGGCCAAGTGATGCAGCAGCCCTGGGAGAACTGGGGCTCCAGTTCGAGGTGTGCATCGCGCAGGTGGGCGTCCTAGAAACACGCCGAGACCAGCTGGTGGCCGAGCTGCTGGAGCTGGAGGAGCCAATGGCACGGGAGGCCAGGGAGCAACGGGTGGAGCTGGCTCAGGCGTGGCGGCAGCTCATCCAATCAGAGTTACAGAAGCGGAGCCTGCAGGAGGAAGTGCTGGGTGTACGGAAGCGACTCTTTACCACTGTGAGGGAGTGCACCCAGAGTCGAGTGACTCTGGACATGTTGCAGCGTGATCTGAAGGAGTCAGCCATTGTTCAGGTGCTAACACAACCCGCAATACAAGGCTGTCCTATCCCAGTCCCATGCTGATTTTCCATTTCCTTAACATATTTTTTTTGAAGGAGAGTGCACAAGTTAGCTCAGTTAGGGAAGCTAAGGTTTGCAGAAGTTGGAGAAGCAACTTGGTTAAATTTTTAAGCACTGATAGCAAGTTATGCAGGTTGAATCAGAATAAGACTAATGTCTTCATTTTCATGCCCTATTCGTCCACCCATCTTCCAAACACGTAACCTCATCAGGGTCGATGGTGTCATGTTTATTACTTGTGCAATTGTATTGTGTTACATTAGTAGATGAATTTAAAGGACATGTATAGTTTGTATAGCTGGATGTCTTACTGAGCTAGGTTCAGCACCCTATGTGGATATACAACACCAGGACCCCCCACCCCCCGGAAATTGAACCTGCCGCCTCTCTGCTCACACCTCAGTATTTATGATGTGTGAAAGCTGCCTGTCAACACTATGAATGCTTTTCAAGGAGGAGCTGCAAGCCGAACTCCTACGTCTGACCGAGGAGGCCACCCAGTTGCGGCTGGGCCAACAGAACCGCCTCAATGACCTCCAGAGTCAGCTGAGCGCTGCGGACCCATCCCTGGGCACCGGCGAGCTGTCCCAATGTCGGGAGGCCTCTCGGGCAATCCAACACCAGCTGCAGAGCGGAATGCACGCCCTGGAGGAGCAGTACGAACCCCGGCTCCAGGCCCTGCTGGCAAGAAGGCAAGCAGGCACTGAGGCCACTAAGAGGAGCCAGGATGAGGCCCGGGAACTGCGAGCACAGTTGGGTCCACTCAGAGAAGAGGTGCAGAGGCTGGCCCTTCAGAGAGCATACCTGCATGAACGACTGGAGCTAATGCAGCAGGAGAGAGAGGAGAACCTGAGGCAGCACCGGGTACAGAGCACATGGGTCATCCGGGCCAACAAGGGGCAGAACTACGTACAGCATAGGCTCTGGAGGTCAGGAGGGACAGCCAGCTGATAGCTGGAGCAAAAAGGCAGGTAGCACCTAGAGAAAGATGGCAGAGGGAGGAACATGACCAAAAATAAGCCAGAGTGAGGAGAGAGAATGTGGAAAAGCCAAGGAGTTACTGTATATTGAAATGGAGAACAGGACAAGTCAAAATGAGAATCAACACACCATTGCGGAACACACACACACCCCTCCTGGGGTAGATACAAAACTCACATGCAACTCTTAAGAAGTTGAGACCTCAGTTTTTCATGTATAATTTAAAGAAATGCCATCAACGTAAAACTAATGCACGTTCCCGATCTTGTGGTTGCCACTCCATGTGAGGTCACCAGAAATCCAAATAAGGTTGCAAGGAAATGGTTAAAAATTGTTACACTTAAAATGTTACCAGTAATGTGCGTACTATGTAATCCTGGAGCTATTATGTAATGATTAGCATTGTAGTAAACTAAGGTTTAATGTATAACTTAAGTACAGCTAAAATCTATCTTAACCATTTTCTCACAACCCCATTTGCATATCAGGTCGCCCCAAGGTTGGGAACTCATAGAAGGTAGGCAAGAACCTCTAGATCAGTGGTTCCTAATCCTGGTCCTGGGGCCCCCCTGTGGGTGCAGGTTTTCATTACAACCAATTCCTGCTTTCAATTGAACCCCATGTCATTTAATCATGCTCATATTTATAACACTGTACATTTACTGTGTTAATCAGCATGTTCTCAGCAGGCGTCAACTTTTAAATATTTTTTTTTTTGAAGGGTAAGACATTATGATGTTGCTTTGTAAAGTTTGTCACTCTTTCTTGATAATCATCAAAAGTGGTAACATACATTATCTCATCAGGCCCTAGTGAGCAGCAATGACAATGTGTGTTTCAACTTCTGTTCTTCAACTTCTTCACCTTATCTATTAAAAAATAAAAGTCTAAAAAATAAACAAGATTGAGAATATGCTGATTGACAGGATTGGGAACCACTGGTCTAGACTAATTAGCAACGTTCAAGTTTCACAATTTGATGTACTTTCATTTGTGCACTAGGAGGCATTGGATGCACTTGAAGAAAGCAAAAGGAAACTGAAAACAGAGCTTCAAATTCAGAAGAAGAAGAATAAAGAAATTGAGAAAACAAAGAGCACCCTTGAAGAGCTCCTGGGACGCTACAGGTAAGTGGGAACCTTCAGAATGTTACCTTAGCAATGCCATTTTAGAGAACAGTACACAATGTTCTGACTATTCTACATCAGGGCTTTTCTTGGATTTATGCTGGCAGAAAAATGTGTTAATGCCCCCCCCCCCCCCAAGTTAAATGGCTGCATAAAGAACATACTAAGCTCCAATTTGGCCAAGGAAATAAGACCACTGTTACAGAAACCTTGCATGTATAAGAAATCTTCATCTTTCTCATTGCAGATGCAGCACTGATGTCCAGGGAAAAGCTGAAGCTGCCATTAAGGCAGAAACATGACTTTTCTATACAACCGGAAAAGAATGGCACGAGAGAGCAAGGCTGCCTTTGGCATCTACAAGTCTTTATAGATGGCTATAAAATATACTTCATTTTGTTTCATTGGGTCTAAAACCTTATTTCCATCATTCCAGAAATTTTAAGCGACACGAACATTTTATACTTCCCCGAAACATTTTAGGTCCTCAATCATATTTGGATGACAACAGAAACACACAAGTTTGAGCCATTTGAAGAAATGTCACTGGAGAACCTCAATGACACCCTAGGATTAGGGAAAGCTGCAGGATCGCGAGTAGCATAGCTGCTTCAGTCACCGAAACTTGCTTTAAATGACATGAAAGACAAAGTAAATAGAAAACACATTTACTCAGAATGAACTTTTATACAATTAACGTGACAAAATGAGAATGGACACTGAAGTATTGTGTACAGATGTCAATAACCGGGGGGGAGCTAAAGAAATATGGTCTGACCAACAGCACGTACAAAGCCAAAGGTGTACAGTTTGTCCACCACACCTGGAAATTTTGGCAACATGCCTCAAGATTCTCAACAATGACGTCACCTCTGCCCACCAGTCTGGGATAGAAATACATAGCTTTTACGAAGTCGAATAAGGTAACCTTCACACATTCTCACAAGTCCAAAGGAGGGACAATATATAGCTGTTTATCCGGCAGGTATGTGCCAAGGAGAATTAACTGCAGTGCATTTAGCAACTCATTTAAGAACAAACACCTGATAAAGGTCAAGTTCAACTTGCAGGCAAAGCTTTATCCTGAAATATGCAGCAGATGTAAAGAAGCTCATTGTGAGATCCAATTGCAGGATGTTAACAAAAGCTACAGGAAAACACCATCCATCTTAAAAAAATTTTTGAGACTGGATTATTTCTGCCAATAAAATAACTGTTCTATTCTGCAAATCCAGCCTCTCATCCACACGGGGGGGGGGGGGGGGAAGGCAGACTGGCTTTGTGTGCCACTGAGGTGAAAGTACAAACAAATATCACAGCCGCTGTCATGTGCACATCTCATTGGGTATAGGCGGGTCCTTAACCCTGAACTTCAGCATCTGCAGCCCCTTCAGGGTCCTCATCATTGTAGATGTTCTCAGCCTGAAAATGGCAGGGACAACCTGATGAGTTGGCTGTCGACCAAGAGAGGGCACCCAGCTCGTCGGGTAAACGGACAACAGGAACCACTGGGAACGCAGGGGAAAAGCAAAAACACTCACCATCTGCCAGACTTGCATGATGTTGTCCTCTGACACAGAGCAGATGACCCAGGGCTCGTTGGGGTTCCATGAGAAGTCGGAGATCTTTGCTGTGTGACCACCGTGAATGAACTGGAAGGAACGGGGAAGATAAAGTTTCGTTATAAACACACGGGCACTGCCTATGGCATCCTGCTCTCTTGAAGGGAATGAGGTGTGTGTGTGGGGGGGGGGGGGATAAACATTCACCAGGAGTTCGGGTGGTCCATCCTCTGCATCCTCCGGGGACTGTTCCTCTCCGATTTTGCTGTCAAGGGAGAACATTGCATTGATTAACTTGATCTTAAAAGCAGAAGCAGCACAACAGGAAAAGGGGTAAACTACAGTGCATCTCCTCCAGTCTTGAAAGCTGCTTAGCTCTGAGACAAACTGTTCCATGTACCTGGTGTCTCCACCTCTCTCCCCACACACCCCCATAAAAGGAGTAGGGAGGCTACTGCCAACATAAACTTTGGTGCCAACAGTGTTCTACCTCCCTAAAAGATTAGGTGATAGTCAGCCACTGAACAGCTGCATGGACAATGGCAGTTTTATGGCAACTCCCACAACAGTCTAGGACTCACATGCAAACAATGGTGATGGTCAAGGGCCAGCTATTCAATTATCGTGTCAAGGACCATTAATGGTGGCAGTGATCACGATGAGTCAAGCTTGAAAAACACGCTGCACGTGGGGCTAGACATGCCACAGAAACACAGCTCTTGACATACCTGAGGTCCCAAACATTCAGCCTCCTGTCTGTCCCACTGGAGGCCAGGATGGTCTCATTATGGGGAGACCACTGCACCTGCATGTACATCCACATGCATCAGATGGAACATTCCAGGCACTGAGATCGGCAGCAAACAATTTAGTCCTCTGAGCCATAGCGAGTGCTAACAAGCATGACAGTTCACAAAGACCTGCACCTCAAAACCTTGGAGGGAGTTTAAAGGCAAGCTGGGCCTTCACATTCATACACTTACTTGGAAGATCTCGTCTTTGTGAGACTCAAATGAGTGTAGTTTTAGCTTCAAGTTCCGGAGGTCCCAAAGAGCCACGGTCTAAGACGGGCGAGAAATGACCAGTACCGAAAGCGACATGTCACAATGAGAGAATGCAACAAATATCCATTTCAAAAACAAATGATTCACAAAAAGAGCAAACAATAACAAGTTCGCTGCCATCAAAAGCTGAAAAACAGGTCACTCCCATTGTGTGGCCAACCCAGTCATAGCCACTCCCTGAAAATCCTACACCACATATCCTACCAGACCTTGTCAGCAGAGCCAGTGGCCAGGATAAACTCGCTGTAGGGATTGAAGGACAGGCAGTTGACCTCAGCGGTATGGGCATCCACTGCGTGACTTGGCTTGGAGGTGTTGTTAGACCGGGTGTCCCAGCTGCATTACATTACAAAAACAAACTAAATTAAAGGCTACGCTAAGACTTCTCAGTAGCTAAGCCCCACCCACATTTTATCAAGAATATACACCATTGATTCTTTTACATTACAACCCGATCCTCTAAAACATGCATTTTCATGGCAAAAACAACCAAAGAATCGAAAAAATAGAACAGTAGATCACAACCGCACTGATGTACACTATATGGACAAAAGTATTGCACAGGTACATGTTCCAATATCTCATTCCAAAATCAAGGGTATAAATAAGAAGTTGGTCCTTCTCTGCCTCCACTCTTTGGGAAAGGCTTTACGCTAGATGTTTGAATATCATGGGTGGGATTTGCTGCCATTCAGCCATAACAGCATCAGTGAGGTTGGGTATTGATGTTGGGTCATCGGTTCCCTTTCTGTTTGTGTGTCCTATGACATCACAACTGAACTCTTGTTGTTTATAAAAGCTTCCACATCACAATCACATCACTTGCAGTGAACCAAGGCAGAAATTTCATACTGACTTGTTGGGAAGGTGGCATCTTATGATGGTGTCACAGTGAGTCACTAATCTCTTCACCATGACCCATTTCGCCACCAGTGTTTCTTGCTGTATATTGCATGGCTGGTGTGAGTTTAATTAGACACTTGTCTCAACAATAAGTATGGTTTAATTAAAAAAAGTCAAAAAGTACATGAACCCCCCTATTAACTGCTGTCCCAATACTTTTCCCATATAGTGTATAAGTGTCCATACCATTAGCAACCCCCCCCCCCCCCACCCCAAAAAAAAACTCCCCCAGCGGGACCAAATATATGGCTGACCCTGTGCTCTGATCCACAGCTTTGCTGTTAACTGTGTGTTCTGATGGAGAGCAAGATGGGATATAGGAAAAACGAAGTGCCTACCTACTGGGTGAAAATGGTACAACGGCTAATGGAGATTCCATTCATTCATAATGACCACAGTCGGCAGTCCAAATACAGAACCCCTTCGGTAATCGTCAAACAAAAGGTGGACAAAGACGACCGGGAGCAGGCCTACATCATGAGCTTCTGGTCGTCGGCCACAGAGCCAAAGAGCGACTCGTGCAGCAGGTGCCAGGAGACATCCTCCACCACGGCTGTGTGACCGGTGAAGATGGTCTTGGCGTCCACCACCTTGCCTTCTTTTGGGACCGTGCTGATGTCCCACAGGCAGATTGTCTGGAAGGACCCAGAGGGGACAGAGTGAGAGAGTCTTGGCTTTCCATACTGCACCTCACTGTCTGCTACAGCAAGGCTATTTGCAAGCGTTCTAATTACCCTGAGGCATTCCCACAGCATAATCATATGTCAACTCACCAGTGAGACCAATGCAAGTTTCACTGCACATGGGAGTAGGCAGATCAGTCATAAATCACCTTAAACCCATTCTTAACCAGCCTAGACAGCTTGGTAGGATGCAGGGAGGTGAAAAACTCTGTTTTCACAAATTCATAAGGGCTAAAGGTAGAAGACTCACATGATCATCAGAGGCACTCAGCAGACAGCCGCTCAGATTGGGGTTCCAGGACAGGCCATAGCCCTCTTTCTGGTGGCCTCGCAGACGCAGGTCGGGGGTGCACTCTCCAGAAGGGTCTGCGGGGTACAGGACACACATGTGAGTGGAAGAGCGACCGCACTCGGTACACTTTCTACAGAGTGCAGGACAACCCGGAGCATTGCGTTAAGATGCCACCGTAGCATCTACAAGGAGCTTTTACTGTGAAGGCTACAGCCAGTGAGCAGACGAGCGCTGGCCAAGCTCCGGCAACGATACCTGGCTTTGACGGGTGCTTGGTGTAGTCAAAAACAAGAACATCACTGGTCGGCGTCTTGGTGGCGATGATGCAGGGGTTCTGGGGCATGTAGCGTGCTCGGTTCACCTCTCCCTCATGGTTTATCTTGATCTCTATCTCGATCTTCCCGCTCACAGACCCGAAGCCTCCAAACTCTGTCGGGAGGAGGAACTTTGAGCAATAGCAGGAAGAAATGACGGCCATCCCAGTCTCTGAAGCAAATACCCGAGAAGGTCAAAACCGGCAGGGCTCATTTTTACCAGGGCACAGATGCCAGTGCGGGGACAAAATTAACTTACTTAATGTTTGGCTTTTGCTTTAAGCTTTGTAGACACACAGGTGCATGATGGGATAGATGTCAAGTTGTATAGTTAGGCTGTGAAGGGCTTGAAGATGCTGTGCATGCAAAATGGGGGCCTGCCTACATGCAGCAACAGGTCAATTCGAAGAAACAACGGAAGGTTTAGTCCAGAGAAATGGCAAGCCTATCGACTTTAAAACAGTTTGTGTTGCAGTAAGATTGTTGTAATGCTGATAAGAACCGATGCTTTGCCGACTGCAGACATTTGAAATCAGAAAACTCAGAGACACGACGCAGGTGTCCAGAAATAAGTTTCTGCAAAAGCATTACATGAATGAGCAAACTAAACAGCGCAATATATCAGCATTTGTTTTGCAACAAGATATTTTGTGTAAGCTTGGAGATTACTTATTCATGGTAAACATTAACAAATAATTGCTTAAGTACCAGTATTATATATTCAATATCCTTTAAGCAGATGAAAGAAGCTGTCTATGACTTGGAAGACTGCCTACGTGCAGTCGACATGAGGCAGGTGGCAAGAACGTACCAAGAGCTAAGACCTCTAACCACAAAGTGTTGACACTTAGTTGAACTCAAGGAAAATAACCCCAATTCACAGCTTTTCAGATAATCATAGAATGCAATGATATCAAGCATAATGATGTTCTCCCCATGCCTGTGTGGGTTTCTTTCGGGTACTCCGGTTTCCTCCCACATTCCAAACACATGCAGGATAGGTCAATTGGCTACTCTAAATTGCCCATAGGTGTGACTGCGAGTGTGTATGGGTGTTTGTCTCTGTGTTGGCCCTGCAGTGGATTGCGACCTGCCCAGGGTGTACCCTACCTTTCACCCAAAGTCAGCTGGGATCGGCTCCAGCTTCCCCACGACCCTAACGGATAAGCCGTTTAGAAGCTGGATGGATGGATCAAGTATAATGATGGCTTAAGAATAAAGATGAGCTAACATTTGC
Source organism: Gymnarchus niloticus (assembly GCA_009936485.2). Lineage (NCBI taxonomy): Eukaryota > Metazoa > Chordata > Actinopteri > Osteoglossiformes > Gymnarchidae > Gymnarchus > Gymnarchus niloticus. The sequence continues at coordinate 10,775,454 of JAACJT020000038.1, read as the reverse complement.
AGCATTAAAGCTATGCATAATAGGAAAAATGATAAAATTCAAGTGGTAATTGCAGGGTTTTAGAAGTGAGTAGCCTCACAGGTAAACATACAACTCGTGTGTAAGAACGGAAGCTCCCTTGAGAAAGGAGGTGTCCGTTGAAGTCAACTGATGCCCGTTTACGAAGAAACGGAAGTAAAATGGTGAGGGGCCATAAATTGAGGTGTTTGCCTATGATGTCAATTGCTTAGGAACGGAACATGTAACCAATCAGAATTAAGGTGGGAAGATCAATTTCGAAAGCATAAAATGTCATGTGATCTTAGACTGGGGTTCCTCTCCACAACTTGTGATGACCTGTGAAAACTGAATGTTCAGTAAAGAAGCTTATAGTCATACATGGACTAATTATTTTCACAGGCATCTGAACTCAATGCAGAAATCATAATGAAATAGACATTGGTTTTTGACTACCACACTAGATGCACTTTTCTGGATCCACACTCCATGTTCATCCTTGACCACAACAGGCTGCCCATGTGAACCAGCTGATCTGGTTCGGCACCCCGAAGACTGACATTTATACATGGTGACATACACGGTAGGACTGCGTTCAAAGGTGCACAGCCTGAGGCAGCAACATAATATCAGGAGTTTCTTGGGAGGGTGCACCACAAGGAACACGGGGGGTCTTACCGCCTTTCTCACTGTCGTAGTGGGAGGCATCAAACTGGGCATCGTCATTAGGCAGCTGAACGCTGGCGATGACCAGGTGGTTCTGCTCATCCGATGTATGCGTGCCGAGCACCAGACGGTGGACACTGTAGTCCTTCCCCTCGGGCCTGTAGAGCACACAAGGCAGGAATTACATGGACGCTTTCATCGGTCAGTCGCCTATTGGATGCCCTATGGCCATTGCCATTTACCCAAAATGCAACACTCAAACTGAATACTTCCGCTGTAAAAAAACTGATTCTCACCCACTCGTTTGTGACGGTCCATCAAAAGTTAGGGAGTTTAAATATTTCCATTGTTCTATCAGCATATTCCTTGGGATGTAGTAATAGATGTCGTCATCAAGGTCCCTGATTTAACATTTTTACCCTATGGTTGCAATGTGGCGTCAATGTTAACACACCTCACGGTGCACGTAAGTTGTCATGCCAGTAAGGGAACAAAACGCTGGTGTCAATAAGCTTGTACGACTTAAACAGATAAATAAACGTGCCTGGTGACGTCAGGTAGCCACTGCGCTGTGAGACTGGGCCACTCCAAAGCATGGGTCATGACCAGGTCGTAAAGAAAAGGGGTGTTCTTCTTCCAGATCTTGTACTCCTCGTTTATCACCCTTTCCTCCACCGCATCATCGAACGCTGCTGTACACACCAAGACAAACAATCACACGTGGGAGGCGATTTCAGGGTCAGCATTTGGCGCTACAGATCCAGAGGAGGTAAAGCGGACTAATTTCACCCTGGGAAAACCACGCAGTTCATCCTCCCGAAAAATGACACTAGAGAGGAGCAGCTTTCATCGCATGGTCAGTGCGTAGTGGGCGGCTTCATTAAAGCATCACTGGCCGAATGTGTCATGCTCTTTCGGTCATATACACTTTTCGATCGTTACGGTTCACCCATGACTACCCCCACGTATTACAGCGTAGATAAGCCGACGTTTTAACTTTGGCTTTAAAGTCATACCGCGGCTACGAGAACAGATGGAGAATAACACGCATAATGGAGGGTTAACATATACAACGCGCCGCTATTTCGGGGGTGGAGAAATCAGCCAGCAGCACGGACTTTGGCGTTAAAATAAAGCAGCCGCATTAGGCACTTTCGCGATAGTTTAAAGGCCAGCAGAATGAGCTCAGGGCGGTTATGCTAACAACCGGCTTGGCGGGACTGTAGGGCCTGCAGCGTCTCACAACACCGGCACCCAGGCGGCCGCTTAGCTAGCTACAGTGCTATCGATGTGGCTTCTACTGTGGATGAAATACGGGAATTCTCACAGTGTCGGAAAATAAAAAAAAAACACACTGGAATTACCTTCTTTATCAGCCATGATGACGCGATGAATAACAAACACGGGATTTACAAAAATTAAACTAAACTCTGAGGCACCTCTTTGTCCACCTGGACCAAACCGCTTCGCGCCAATCCCGACAGGCACCGTCACTGCCCCGGAAAGAGTGTAAACCAATCAGCGACGAGAAGCGTCGGACCGGAGCAAACCATTCCACTTTTGGACTGAACCATTTAAACTGAACGAGCGGACCACAGGAAGCTCGCGCTCGTTGCGGCCCCTGGCGACGTCGAATGTCTCCAACATGTTTTGCAGTCTGGAGTTTAATTAATATGGCCTTGCGGTGGGTTGGCGACCTGTCCAGGGTGCACCCTGCCTTTCGCCCTAAGTCAGCTGGGATCGGCTCCAGCTTCCCCGCGACCCTAACGGAAAAGCGGTTTAGAAGATGGGTGGAGTTTAGTATGCTTGACCCCCCCCCGACTATTTTATTCGTATTTAAAAACAGGCAAATGGATCTCATTATTCGGCAGGTTCTGATATTGATTAGATTAGTGTATCGATCTGGGAAAATTTGGATTGTTTTAGATGCTCAGCAGCTCTCATGAATAATATAATATGAAATAAGAACATGATTTTTTTTTTTTTTTTAAATATGTCAAAATTGGTAATAAGGTGTGGTTGGCTGGCCTTCCAGGTACTGGCATCCTGTCCCGGGCATTCCAGCCCCTCCCTTGTGCCCTCTCCTGTGTGGGATAGATTCAAAGCAGGCCTGTACTATAAAAAAGCCTTTGGAAGAAGGATGGCTATATTTTAACACAATTGTTGTTGTTGTTGTTGTTGTTTAGTCACGCAGTCATGTCTGACTCTTCGCGACTCCATGGACCACAGCACGCCAG
>JAACJT020000038.1:10735635-10772454 GCA_009936485.2 Gymnarchus niloticus | reverse complement strand
CCGGGACTATGTAAAGTGCTTTGTGACCGCGCTCCGTGTTAAAAGCGCTATATAAATAAAATTGAATTGAATTGAATATTAATTTTTGCAATTTTTATTTTTTCCTCACCCTGCGGTTGCGCTCTCTCTGGGGCAGGGTGTGTAGGTGACAGATTTGTTTGTTTTTGGGTACTGTCTCAGGGTATGGGGGGGGCGTCAGGAGAGGTGTTTGTTATGTTCTGTGTTTATATTTGCTCGTGTTCTTTCATTTTCTTTCAATAAAAATTTGGTCACAAAAAAAAAATCATTTGGATTAAGTAGGCTTCTCATGGCAAGAAATCACCTCAGCAGTCACAGATGATCAGAATAGCCCAAAGCTGTCCATATTGGACAGTGTATTATTTTGCGTGAAAGAGAAGTCTCCCAAGATCACTGATGCAATCTATAGAAATCTGCCAATCTAGAGAGCTCCACCCTTTACAGTTATAAGTCCATCTTTAAAGCACTTTATTACCCTCTCTTACATAGCAGGCAGTTATTACTTCTAACATTATCTCCCAGGAGTAGCCCTTGAAGCTGTGTAATTTCCTGCATCAGAGGGCCTGGCCTTCCTCTTAGGAACACAGCTGGGGTGTGTATAGCATTCAGATCCATGAGGAACACCCAGCTAATAAAATTGTTTCTAGGCAGACCATCATTAGACTGCACACATAAAAGGTCAAATACATTAAGAGATTGTGTATCACAATTAAACTATGGAGAGTGTTCAATGGTTCTGACCACTTTTGTTTAGCGCTATTTCATCCAGGACTTGGCTAAGAACCATTCTGAAGTCATTAACAACTTTGTTGACATCCAGTCTGTGAATGAAGTACGCATTATTTAATGTTTTCTTAAACTGCTATGAGTAACTGCTATTCAGATGCCGCCCTTAATAAAGTTCCCCTTCACAGTTTTAGATGACGGCTGAATCACAAAAGTGGTCAGAGACAGCCTTGTTTATGGGACAGACTGACACATTATAAAGATCAACACTCAGTGATAACTAGGTCTAAAGTAATTGCAATTCATCTATCTTTGCTCTATATAATGGTAGCATCCCCAAGGGGATGGGCAGCCAGCTGACAATGGACTCCCAGATGATTTTTTTCTCCTTGCTGATCGTTTTATTGGTTCCTCTTGTCTACTGTCTTCTGGCCTTTTCCTTTTCATCAATGTTTATTGTAACTGCCACACAAAAGCATCATAAGTGCAACTTCACTACAGTTTTGGCCATACAACTCACCCCAGAAGTAAATCAAATTGTTAGTGATGGGACAAATGAGGCTTCAAATGAGCCAGCATCAATTGGTTAGTTCAGGATACTCCCATGGATACCGCCATGGGTTTTGAAGCCTCAGTTGTCCCAACTCTACAAATTGTATTGAAGCATTACTCAAACAACACACAGCAAATCCATATATTTTTAACTTTACCATACATGCATATATCTTTTTTGGATCATATATTAGACAAAGTATCTAAATGTGTATCATATCATCTAAGAGGGAAAAATACACACCCCAGTAACTGATATAAATGGCAGACATGCAGTGGTCCTCTGAGTAAGAGATATCTTTTTTAAGTATTCATGAAGTAATGCAATGTCATCTGAGTGTTAATCTGTTGTATATTCAGGATTTTTACAGGGCTGACAGGTATACAACTTGTACGATATACCTGAGCTACTGACTGATATATAGTTACTGGTTCAATGAGGGAAAAGGAATTTTGGCCATCATGAGAGAAAAATTGCAATATACCAAAATATTTCACTATATTGTAGTATGTCATTTTTTGACATACCCGTTTGTTTGCGAGGCAGAACATACACACATTGCTCTGTCATGCCCACACCAAGTCAGCCCTGCCCAGCTCCGGTGCTGTCAATACCCAGCCAGCCACCCCCATCACACCAGCCTTCCTCATTGCTGATTCCAGATGAGGCTCTCCCATTTAAGTATCCCCTGTTCCCTTGCCTCACTGTGAAGTATTGCTTTTTCTGACCTCACTGAGTGTTTTGTCATGTCTGAAGTTTGCCTGTGCCTCACCCTTGTGTATTCTTTGACTTTGCCCTTTTGCCTTTTGTCTCTTTGATTCGTTTGCTGTGCTGATTGCTACTCTGGATTTTGACCACTCTATCTCTAGTAGTCTCCCCGTGTATGACTCTGATTGTTTGACTTTTCCTTCTGCTTCCTGTTTGGTTCTGTTTGCTGTGTCTGTTGCTACCTTGGAACTGATCTTCTGCCTGTGACCACGACTATGTTTTCTATACTCCTCTGGCTTTTGGAAATCCTACCTGTTCTGGTCTTGACCGTGCCTGTTTTGACTATGCTTTGGAAGAACCATTGGCTTTTGGAAATTCTACCTGTTCTGGTCTTGACCCTGCCTGTTTTGACTACACTTTGGAAGAACCATTGGCTTTTGGAAATTCTACCTGTTCTGGTCTTGACCCTGCCTGTTTTGACTTTGATTAAACTGTCTGATTCTGCGATTGGATCCTACTGTGTTCTGAATCATTTCACTCTTATAGAGAGCTAGTTCAAATCAAGAATGTCTTAGTGCGGTAATGCCGAGGCTGTGTAGCACTTTCTGACGCCCTAGGAAATTTCCATAACCATTTGAGCAGGGTGTGAGTTACTGTGTGGTTAATGCCAAAAATAGGAAAGTTGCATACACTGCTCTTAATAATAATAATAATAATAATAATAATAATAATAATAGTAAGTTTAATATATATAGCACCTTTCTCAAACTGCTGTGATTTAAACATGTTGAGCTGTGTCTTTTTGTTTTGAATGTTTGGTCTTTTATTTGCTATATTAGGATATTATTAGTCTTGTACAGTAATAATTTTAACTTGGATAGCTCGGTTACCTTTTTAAAGTTTAATACATGGCTGTAATGTTAACAATGAACTCCTGCTAACAAGATAAAAAGGAAAGAATGATGTAACAGTAAAGTGTGCTTTGAACAATCTGACTCTGTGCCTCTGCAATGGGGGCTTTGTTAATGAGGATACAGGGGTCTATTCAGTGCTGGTCTTTGCTTCCTCCATCAGCATTCATTTCAAGGATACCGAATATCTTCCACTGTTACATATATTTACAGTATGCACTTGTTGAGGTGATGAATTCATCCAAAGACACCTGACAATCTATTGTAATATTTCAGAGAAGTTTCCCAGAGGTTTAGAATCAGACTTAACCCAGAAAGGTTTTTTGACACACCGTAACAACAGATTACATATGTCAGGGCTACGGACTAATTAATTAATTTGTAGAAAACGATGTAAATCAGCTGTACCTGATAAGATTAGAAACATGTACACGTGATGGTAGAATGGGGGTGCTGGTAAAACCAGGAATGGCCCCAGAATAGCATTAAATCAATGAATCAGAAGCAAAGTCAATTAAATCAATGGCAGCAGAGAAAATACAGAGGTCAAAAAAAACATCTCAGAGCATGAGATTCTCGGCAGACCATCATTAGACAGCACACATCAGAGGTTGAATGCCCGAAATGCCGCTTTATTCCCCATGCACTGACTTGACTGGCATTTTAGCACTCAAGGTACCCATTGCAGGGACTGTAGAAGAACACAAAACTAAACATCAGAAAAAGGCAGGTGCAGCAGCCAGGGGGGTGTACTTTAGCACTAGCGGAGGACCTGCAAGTAAAGACACTGAACAATTTGAGGACTTATTAACAGGGCTAATGGAGAACCAGCAACTTTTGGAGAACATACTAGATATTGGATGCATAGACAGTGGAGAGAAGAGGTCAGGCCCTCCAGAATTAGGTATTCCAGTCTGTTTTGTCATGTCAAACATAGATCTGTTTCTATATAGTGACTCTTTCTTCATTTCCTTTTATTATTCTATCTGTGTTTGTATATCAAAATAACTGTTCCTGTTTCACAAGAAAAGTAGCACCAATGGATCTTCCACAGAAGAGGTGCAAAATGGTTCACTTGCTGCAAATGCAGAAGCAAGACAGTTTTTTCTGCTACAAAGAAAAAAAGACTTACTGCCCATCGGTGGCTGGAAACTGAATTTCAAGAACATATGCAGAAATATTTCAGGGTGGATCATGAAATGAAAATCAAGATACTGTCTGTTGAATTGAATAAGAGGATGGAAAAAAATGGCAAAAGACCATTTTATCTGGCAGTATACCAACAGCAGTGATCAATACATCTTGATTTTTTAGCCCATATGGATTTGCCTTTGTGGGGAACAAAGCATTCATTCTCTGAGAACTCTCAAATTGGGCCAGACTTGGAAAAGTGGTAAAATAAATATTGTCCTATGACTATGTATTGTATGTGCAATGGATATTTGTTTAATATCAGGAAAGTGACAAACTGTCAGCTGTGTGCCAGGGACCTGCTTAAGGAGATACAGGACAAGAGAGGGGTAAAGTAGGGCGTGGCAGGGTGGAATACTGTGATGAATATGTAAGATGAACCTAAGTGCAGAGACAGTGTGTCAGGGGCTGCCGCTGTCAAGGGGGCTCAAGGCAAGGATGGTGAGGATGCAGGTGCAGACAGGGTTTAATCATAAAACAAAATGGAATTAAACACTGAGCTTTGAAATGATTACAAGGTGGAAAAAATCTTAGAAACAAGACAAGACATGGTTAGAAGTGTAGGCACAATTAGGACATTACCAGACCAAGGTAGTATTCCTGAAGTCTGACTGGAGAAAACCGAAAGCCCAACTTCAGGATTTATTGATATTCAAGACTGGTAATGACCATAACACAGATAACACTGGACAAACCAAACTAAACAAAACACGCCTCCCAGACAAAAGGGGAACCTAGACTTAAATAACAAAAGAAACAGGTGAGACACATGAGGGCAATGTGGGGAGGGTGGACTGGGGAGGCAGAAAAGACGACTGGTGGATGGTAGGCAGACCTAGAGCAAATTACTCACACGCAACGCCACAGACAATCTTACGGCACGTGACCCACAGAGGGTTAAATTTCAGTGCAGTAAACCCAGGAATCAGTAGTTGGGCTTAAATAGAGAAGCCTAACACAGGTAGTCTAGGGCACAAGGTGGGGGACACACCCTGGATGGGGGGGGCAACCCATCATGGGGCACAGAATATGATGCATAAATATTTGATTGATTTATTGCACGACCAAAGAGTTTAATCCAAACTACACACACATATTCTAAGCTCTGCATGTTTCTCTAGCATCAAAATACATGTGGTTCCATGTATGTTGGAAAAGAGAAGGTACCAAACATGTACATGCAGCTGTGCCTCATATATTCTCACTCTTTTATCAAGGCCATTAGTATTCCACTTAACTTACAAAATAGCCTGGTGAGATGCTTCTGTTACAAACTTCCCCAAACAAAAAAAGAAATACTGTATTTCATTCAAAGGAAATATCCTGTAGAGAAAGGCACTCGGACACTCCCCTGCGAGTTTTGGAAAGACTGCTTTTGTAATCTAATCACCAAAATATTACTGGAAAAACAAATCAGATTATAGCCAGAGGTGATCATTTGAAAGATGAACCAAGGTATTTCCAAAAATATTTTCTTCATCTGTTGCATGTTTCCAGCATGATGGGTGTGTTGGCTGTGGGAGCAGCAGCAATGTTTAAAGGCTTTGAAATGCAACTTGTGTTTCAATGAAAGCAAGCTACACATAACAACATAAAGTGCACGTGTGCAAACATTGCAAACAGTGCAAGGCAAGACAGTGGTAGAGACGACGACAGCGCAGTGCCGACCAGTACACAGTTGGGATATATACAGAAGTAGCAGGTAGTGATCATTTACAATTGATATTTACAATGCAAAAAGTAGCAGGATGTGCAAAGATGTGACAATATAATTAGTTAATAAGCCTTGAAATTGATTTTTTAGTCCATACAGATTAGCCTTTGCGGAGAACAAAGCATTCATTCTCTGAGAACTCTGGAATTGGGCCAGACTTCAAAAAGTGGTATGCTTCTAGCAAACAATGCACTTCTCATGCCCTCTGCTGGTTTGGCCTGTGGTCTCAGGGCATGCAGTTACCAGGAGCTGCCACAAGAAGGCAGAGGAAAAGCCTTGATAGCAGAGTGGCTCCATAATATCCTTAAATGACTGATGTCCCTGTTTCATAGGTTATGCTAGATAGCAGCAGCACTCAATGAAATAGGGCATGGTGTTGCTCAAGCAGGCATTTGTCCTGCTTTTAGAGTCCCAGTGCTTCTCAACCCAGTACTCAGGCCTGCTCAGCCAGTCCACAGTTTTGTTTTAGCCACCACTTGGACATCTAAGCCAGGTAATCAAGGACACTATCAGCAAATGACAAGTAAATTCAGCTATGTAGGTGGTGGAACATAACAAAAATGTGGACTGCCTGGGGACACTGAGGACTTGTTTGAGACCTACTGTTTGAGACTAGTGGTGGGGATCCCTGCTCTTCAGGGCCAGAGACTCTCCTTGTGATGGATTTCACATTACCCCAGATGTTTTTATGTACCACTGTTTAAGATCTGTTAATATGACAGGATCTATGCTGATGATATGCTCCAGTCCCCACATCGCACGTTAGCACGTATTGTGACCCCCTCACGCTCTACAGGCCAGCTCTGGACAGTACAACGTTGCGGTGGTCAAAAGCCACAATGCACTCACCTTGTTGTCAAGATGTAATTATGCAGCATGTTTAAGCACACAGGACAGGATTTATTTAATGCGACAGAAGAGAAACATACTTTCTCAGATCGTCACATCCCACATATCAATGTCACGACGCAGTCAGAGCTGACAAAAATATGAATACATTACTGTGACAGAATCACTGCGTCGCCGCCAACAAGCAAACAAACACAATCTGCCCTAGGCCACTGTCCCAGTTATATTTTTGTAATTTTGGAACTTTATGAGGCATGACAAATAATATTTCTTAACTGAAATTATCTGGAAGTGCCAAGCTTGACAGATTGTCTTTCTTAATGGAAAAAAAAAAGAGAAAGCGCAACAAATATACTCCTAAAATGAATGCGGATGCATTATTGCATTCCTCTGGATGGCGGTTTCTTTTGCCACTTGGTTTGTGCTTGTGCCCAAGTATTCATCTGCTGATGGGGAAAACATTCAGACCTCAGCTCATCTCCTGATTCGTGTCAACTCCTCACTTGCAAAACGTCCAGTGTGATTCCAGGAAACTTTTCGCGGAATATGTTACTCAGAACTGGGTTTACTGTAAGTTCACACAAATTATCTGGCATATTGCATTGGCTGCAGCAACATTTAGCAAACAGAGTATACATTGGAGGACTGTGAAAGTACACAGCTTCTCACAATCGGCAATTGACTCACAATCAATATTAAATAGTAAATAAGTTAAAAAAATGTATATTCTGTGCATGGCAGTCTTCTATCATCTGTCTTGTTGTTTCTTAGGGTCAAAGTGGTCACTAGATCTAATACACTGGTACTGGTAATGTTTTACTTTTGTCATAGCAACTGTGTACTGTCAGTTGTTCTGGAGGCCCTTGTCATCGCAACTGTGTACTGTCAGTTGTTCTGGAGGCCCTTGTCATCGCAACTGTGTACTGTCAGTTTTTCAAGAGGCCAACTGATTGGTTAAAGAAGCTGCTTCTGTCTCCTGCTTTTTACTGACAGAAATCTCATTCCAGTAGTGAGAGGTTGAAAAATGCAGCAGATATGGTGTGAGGGGTCTCTGAAGACCCAGCTGGTTCATTTTTTTGGATCAGGACTTGTAAAGATCCCGGAAGGAGGGCAGGACGCAGCCAGTGATCTTCTCTGCAGACCCAATAATGCATAGGAGTCTTGTCAGGTCCTGAGTTGTGATGGACCATGACCAGACAGTCAGTAATGATGCAATGCCTTTAGAATGTTATCAGGGTGTCTTGATGCTCAGGTCTTGGGTTATGGCTCCCAGGAATCTAAAAGACTTACTTCTATTAACTATTGGGTTGTGGATGGGTAGGGAAGTTCCACTTAAAGTCCGAGTCGCGTTGTGTCTTCTGGAGGTTTCAAAGGTTTGACAGCTTGGTTATAGCAGATTTATTCACGTGAGAGACCACATGGCTCTGTGGGAATACAGTGCTGAGGGTCAGAGTGTCTGATGTGTGTTTTCCCAACCTCATTCACCATCTCCTACCTGTCAGGAAGTTAACGATCTACCCACAGATGGAGTCAGGTACAGAATGTTGGGGAAACTTTATTTGTAGGACTTCTGGAATTATTGTGTTAAGGTTTTCCATTTTCTTAGCCAATGACCATGGATCCTTCTCCTTGCAAATGGTCTCAGTTATCACCAGTGCCTCGGAGTTAAGTGCCAGGCCCTTGCAGGCTATTAACTGGCTCCATTCTCATTAATATCCATGCTTCAGCTCCTAAGAGAGAATTGCATGACCTTAATGAAAATGAGCCACTGATTTCAGTCCACAGCAAAAGACAGTGAAGTCAAAACTTGCATGTTCTTTTTCCATATGAACTGTGCTGTGTGTGAACCTTGTGGTTTCTCAATGCTCAGCTCTCCTTTTTGGCAGCATGCTTAAATATGTTATGGGGGTGGTCACTTGAATTTTCTGTGCGTAATTGAATTAAGAGGGAAAGCAGAATCTTAGGCATTTTTTACAAGCTATTGTGACATGAATGTTAATCCCATTAGGCTGGTAAGATGAGTTTGCATATGCATGGTGCCACTGGGTTTAGGATTTTTCAATGTCATTACAAGCGATTTTTCCCGATTGGCTGCTATTCTGTTCCACTGCAAAGCACATCCCTATTAGCATGGATGCCACTCTGCGTTAGGAGACTGTAAATAGCTACAAACACTGTCTCCATTCGACGAGGCAGACACCGAAGTAAAAAGGCTCCGACACACAGACAGGCTGAGTGACAGCTTCATGACTGGTCGTGTTACGGATGAGTGACTGAGGCAACGGGAAGCTGCGACAGTGGAAGTCATGCACAGGTTGGCAGAGAAGAGAGACACAAAGCTGGGGGAGTTTAAATGCCCCTTCAATCCATGATATTACAACTGCAGATTCAAGGCGCTGGCGCCATCCATCTTCAGCATGGGTTTGCGTCTTTCCAGTGTGCAGTGTGGGTCTGATGATAAAAAAAGATACAAAAACTTCAAGCGAGGGAGCGAGGGCATGACACTCAGCATGTGCAATAAATAAATAAATAATCTGCAAATACACCAAGTTATTTGATGAGCTTTGGTCTTTGAAGGGGAAATGCAAAGACATTGGACAATAGCACAGATGCAACAGACCTCAGGTGTAATGAATTTGCATATTGGGCCAAAAGCTGTCGGGCACAACGGAAAACTCCAATATCATGGTTGCCTACTCTGATTTAAGATACAACAGATCTCAATACTTCATGCCCCTCATCTGATAATCCCAGCAGGAGGACACAATGGGTCACTGTCATGATTTATTGAGCAGCATCAGTGACCAGAACTGTGGTAAGTATCAGAGTGTTTACATATATTTAACATTCCCTTAAATCCCACATCAAAGGATAGAGTTTCAAAGTATTGGTTCCTAATCAGCCGGAGATATGCTATACAGTTACAGATGTTTTGTTTTTGCATTACAGGCTCTTTATATAGAGAGAGGATCAGAGAGAATAGCTTATATCCACCCTGGGGAACGTGGAGCAAAAGAAGAGATGTGGTGTGACAGCTCTGGAAGTTTTCACAGGGGAAAGGTCTCTCTGGCCTTCTAGCTGTGCTAATCTGGGAACAGCCACCTGACAACCTCGCTACGCCCAGCCCCTCACAAAATGTGCCGAGTTGCTCGACAGGCCTGTAGGGAACAGGACAGCACAGTGTGGCTAAAATGACGGATGGACTCCGGTGAAACGCATTTGTCTGACTGGACAAAGCATGAGGCAGCTCAGACTTGCACACCCTTATAACAGAAAGCTTTTTTAAAATTATACTTTTAATATTTAAAACCCTTGACACATAATTGTAATGAGTGCTGCAAAATTAAAGTAAAGCATTCTCAAAATAACCCTGAAAATCAATTTGCTTTCCTTTGCCTAATGTTTTGCGTAAAGACTGCAATTTCATTTTCCCAATCTGGGAATGTGTGTGCAGTTGTAGTGACAGTGTGCCAGACTGATACAGCTTGCTAAAAATCCTTCAAACGTGGGAATGTCATACAGACTGCGTGGATCAGCCAAGTAGTCATCTTCGCTTCCTTTTTAGTGCTCCAAGTGCTTGGGTGATCTGAACTGAAGCCCTGTATTTCCAGACCAGCTGCCCAGCAAGCAAAGCTTTTGACACTTCTGTTTGTTGATGAAGGCCATTCATCAGTTTGGTCATCATTGAGTTTAACAATGTTGATCCTTTGAAGATTACCATTTGTGATTTATGAGTCTGCGAGCAGAATAAGAATTGCAGATTGTTCTCTCATGACACAGATGTGATAAAATAATAGGTCATTACCAATGGGGTGCTCTCATGTTTGATTGTCTGCTAATAATGTAGCTGATAACGTACTGATATTTTACAGGTCCCATATTTTCTAATTGAATTTTATTTTAAGTATGCCATTGTAGTTGTGATGGTCACAAAAAATTAAATGCTAATGTGAAATTACAAGTCTTCTGAGAAGTTTTAGACAGTCCGTGTGGTGTTTTTAGCTATTGTCATTCAGAGTGATTTTGCAATTATGTATTCCAGAAGCACTGAATCAATACTATAAAACCATCCTGTAACAGTCTGATTTTACAGCGTTGAATATTTGTCCTTGGAGGAGAACTGTGCATAAAACCTTTTTTATTATGTCCAATCTATGATGAATATATTTATCATTCATATCTATCATTTTCAGAATCAGAATCAGAATATCTTTATTGTCATTGTAACGGGTACAACGAAATTATTTTTAAGTAGCTGTTGCTTTCAATGTCTCTAAAGCTACCCGGCTCAGAGGACATTAACCCGACTTTTGGACCCATTGCCATGTTGTTCGACCAGCACTACATTATGCACCGTCCATGTAAAAAGCACGTTTCTACCTCACCTGTACCACTTCCTTAACACTACATACTTTCTTGGTATTTAAATATTATCTTGTAGTTATATGGGAGTTATTTGCTTTTATATTGTTGCAAAAAAAAAAAAAACAAACAAAAACAAGGATGAATAAAGCTCTATTTTATCTTATTTTAGCGTTAAAGACGGTTTCAAATTTTAATGGACAATGTGTCATGACTTATTTTTGCCATTGGGAGGCAGCAAACCATGTCAACAACCAGACACGTGCACTCTCCTGCTATGTCTAGATGGCCTTTTGGGTTCAACTGAGAAGCCGGTAAGAGAATGACAAGTGGATGCCGTTTGAATGGATAATAGACATCTTCATGAATTTAAAATTCAGATCGCGGGGGATAGTAGTAAAGACTAATATGTATAAATTCTAAACTCATCTGGCGCTTTTCTTTAATTTAAGATGCCTTCCATGTCTGCAGCTGCATCCAACGTGAAACTGCTTGATAATATTATATTTATCATTTATCTTTGGGGGGACCAACATTATAACCGCGAACCTGATCAGGAAGAGCGGATAGAAGACGAATATCGATGGAAGGAATACGGCATAACGCTCAATAAGACTGAAGGTATGAAACACTTGAGTTCGTGGCTTTTGGTAAAAAGGGATCCTTTCATTAAAATGTAAGAATGATAGAAGCTGTAATTAATAATAACAATTTTTTTCTGAACATTCAGCGAATGTCAAGCATACAATTAATAGGTCATTATCGTGTTTTCTATATTTCATTAATCATCATTTATAACTGTGTTAGCGTGTACTGCCACTTTAAAATGGACGAACGTAGTGAGGAAGGCGGTCTTTAGCTGGCTTGTACGACGTTGCTGGCGTCACTTCCGGCAGTCGGAATCTTTTCGTCCGTTGCAGGCTTTTGTTCTTCCATTTTCAAGCAGCGAGGGAGAAAAGCTGTTGGCTCTGTTTACGAAGACGGAGGAAGCAGAGTCCCTCCCGATTGCGATTTTCTCCCCGCCACTACCAATAAAACCACACCCAGTCACCTTAAAGTGGAAACTATACCTGGAAAAAAGAAGCTTTACTGTGTGATAATTAGCATTAAAAGGCAAGACTAGCTAGCTTAATACGTACAAAATGGAGAACGAGAGCAAGTATCTGCCCGAGCTGCTGGCGGAGAAGGACAGCCTGGACTCGTCTTTCACACACGCCATGAAACTTCTTTCTGCGGGTGAGTGTGGCGAAGCGTCAGGGGAAGGTGCCCGGGACAAAGCGGCCGTGTGAGTCGCTGTCATCGCGGCGGACACGTGGCTCTGAAAACTACGCCGAGTTGGCGACGACGACAGTCTCATCGCCTAACACTGGGCGCAGATGAGAGTCAGGCGTGTCTTAAGGTGTGCCTCCGCACCTGGTAAATTGAGTGATCACTTTAACGGGGCTCTGTGGGGGGGATCCAGGCTGCCCGTACTCGGGGGAGCCTTGCTTCGTCATGATGTTCGTCGACGCTGTAGTGTTGTGTTTTTGTAGAACAAAAAGCAGCCTTTTCCTGTTTTGAAAATGCTTTCGCACTTGCACGTCGAGTCTGGAAGCGGAGCACGCAGTTTGTTTTGCCGTGAAGTTCTCCAGCATGCTTGTTTACGTGTCTTGACTGCTCGTCGGGGGTGAGGAGCCTGCTCGGTGCGGCGTCCGTGTCAACGCACTTAATGGCAGCATCGCCGCTGTCATCACGCTGAATTAAGCCGGATCTCTGCCCGCCGGTGATTTTGGACATCGATCTGTGTACCTGCAGACTTAAAGTCTAAGTCCCCGGAGGCTTAAACGTGGCGCTCTTTATTCGAGCAGCTGCCTGGTTCCTGGGGGTGCTTGACACACTTGGGGGGGGCCTCCGGGTGTCAGACGGGACGAGGCGAGTCACACCGACAGACAGAGGTGACCATCCAGGAATGCGGCTCAGGATGGCTCCCTTGGCTGTGTTTGGCCAGCTGTACAGCTGGATATTTAACCAGTGCATTTCACTGGCCAGAGAGATCAGGGGTGTAGAGGCAGAAGTTCCCGGTATTTTAACTATTAGTTATGTCCACCTCCTCTAAACATATACATTCGTTACCCCATGAGTCATTCTTCTTGTTGGATAATAAACAGTTTACTATAACACTGGTCCTTGTGTGACTTTGTGGTGTTTTTACTATATAATCTAATTTGTCAAAGTGCTATGAATCTTAAATTAAAATGCAAATGTGTTTTTGCTGAGGTTTTCTTATGAATTTTGCATTCCCAGGGATATCTGCTTATTTGCATTAGCTTGGTATTTATCTTCTGCCGTGTCTGAAGTGTTCATCAACGTCCAGATGGTCTTGATGGATGATCTGCGGTACTGCAGCAGAAATCTGAATTTTAAGTTTGCTGAAGGTTTCCACCGTGTTGAAATGGTGATCTTCAGTAAAAGGCTAGACATCACTTTGTCCCCATCAGTATGGTTGGCTGCGTTTTAAGCGTGTTTCGCTGCGTGCGGCAGAGACGTGTACAGGACACGGTCACAAGGGTCATCTAAGGTGGTGTCCTGACTCAGCTGTTGTGTAATGCAGTTCAGATGTCGTTTTTGTCCCTTGCTTTCCCACACACCAGCTGGTATGATAGTCAGACAGATGTGTTGCTCTCTGTTCCATCATTCTAGGTACAACCCGACACGCGGTCCTGGGCACGTCTCGAAGGGTTTCATGTTAGACGCTCAGGAAATCTTCTGTCGGAAAAGCTTTTGTCATCGTTCTATGGTGGAAAACCGTTAAAGAATGGCAGAAGTGATAAAAAAAAAAACCAAGCAGATTGTAATTGTGTTTGTAGGAGCTGAATGGCAATGTTGAGTTTTCATGAGACGCCTTTGTCGGATAATTGCATGGTAGGCCAGGCAGCTCGTGGGGGTGTGGGGCGGGGGGGTGGTGTTTGGGGGAATGAACACAGTGTCGAGTAGCCTGTAGTTTGTAGTAGATGAGTGTACCACGGATCCAGTACAGCTGCACGGGGCGGCGGCTCGCATGGGAGACCGTCGACACGTCGATCGCGGGTGGACAGCGGTGCCGTCCCGCAGATCGCAATAAGTGGGATTTCTGCCCGGGCTGCTCTCTCCTGGCGCGGCCGGCGTTCCCGCCAGGGCAGTCCAGGACCACCGCTGTGCAGCGAGAAGCAGTGGTGCTGATTGAACTGTGTGATTAATACCTTCCAGATGTGCTTTCCAGTATACGACATCCAGAAGTGGTAAAGGAAATCTTTGTCCTCATTTCAGTTCCTTTGTAATGCAAGCTCTCTGGAAGACGGTTTATTGAGAGCAGATGTGATTTTGATTTAGTGATGTCATAATGGTTGTCTCTGTTGTATCGATGGCTAAGAAATGCAGACCTTGGAAAATGTAGTGTTGTAGAAGGATGATGTGAGTCATCTGGGATAAGCGGTTTCTTTGTCTTTTTTTTTTTTTGTGAAATGCTAAATCGTTCTTTTTGTAAACATCTTAATGAAGCAATGTGTGCATCTGTGTATGTGATTTCTCAGCATTGTCAGCAGTGAGAAGCTCATAACTTGGCAAACTTTCAGAACTGCCTGCTCTCTATCGACTTGGCTTTCAACAGTAAAGCCTAGAGCATTAAGGCATTAACCACACTGTCCTGTTACAGAACATAGATATTTTGATTGTGCTGAAGCCCTGTAATGTTCACTGCATGTCTCTGTGTAAAGGGGACGGAGGATGTGTGTGGCAATGACATATATGCTGTGTCTTCAGCTGGGCTGGCACCTAATTATCCAGAAAAGGGTGGGCTAAGCCGTTTTGTACGGGACAGGATGGTGTGTGGCGGGGGGTGTCCCTTCCACCAAGTCACCGGCCTTCCTTTTGTTCGTCTCAGAGATCGAGCGGATTCAGAAGGGCGAGACGAAGCATGATGAGAGGGAGACCTACCTGGATCTCTTCACAGTGAAGAACGTGAAGCTGAAGGAGAGGGTGCTGATCCCGGTGAAGCAGTACCCTAAGGTAAGCCTCCAGCCCATGCCTGCTGGAGTCGTCATTTGACGCTCTCATCAGGAGAACTTCAGCAGTTTTGCAGTTTTTTTTTGTTTTTGTGTCTCTTCCACATTCTGCTTCATAAGTGGCCTCTCGCCACGCCGGTCGCAGTCAGTATCTCGCCTTCGTGGAGCACGCCTGGCGGCCGGCTAGACCGTCTATTGCTCCGATGAATCACGGGAGACAAACCGTCAAGAGCGTGAACGGGGAACTCGACATCTCAGTACAGGAGTGAGAATGAGCCTCGTGATTGACAGAGGTTTCACTGAAACTTCACTGTAGACCGTGGTATCCCCGCTCCATACAGATGCATGTCATCTTCTCCTGGAATTCTCCTCAGGCCAATGTAACCATACATGTCATGAGGGACAGGGGTTGTCTCGTCGCATGGTAAGACGCAGTGTGTGGCTTGTGCTGGTAGAGGCTGCATCATGCCGTTGGTTTTGGTCAGCTTTTCTTTTGTGGCTGGCAGGACCATACATCGTTTTCTCTGAGGAGGCAAAGCTGAAGACGCAGTCCTTTTTGACCCCACACTTTCCATTTGCTCCCAGTGTTGTATTTAAGTGACGGGCATCATGGGAGTTGTGGGAGAAAGCTCTGGAACCCGCCATGGGAGGGATCATTGTGCACTGTGGAATTAGACTGGTTAGTTCCATTTCTCTTCGGCTGCTTATTGGTTCATATTGGATTAAGTGACCAGCAGTGCATAACAGTCCCAACCCCAGTGGGTTTTAAAGCCTCGTTTCCCCATTTACGACCACTTAATAAATTTCCTTCTCTCGTTTTTTTTTTTAGTTCAATTTTGTAGGGAAGATTCTCGGACCTCAAGGAAACACTATCAAGCGCCTCCAGGAGGAGACGGGAGCGAAGATATCGGTCCTGGGTAAGGGCTCCATGAGGGACAAAGCCAAGGTGAGCACAGACAAAGCGCAGGTGGGCTAAGGCTGGTGTGTGGTTGCCGGAGTGTTAAGGTGTGGCCGTGTGTCTGCTGTAGGACACGTTGCGTCACAGCCACCTGTCAGTCCCTTGTCGTAGAGGTGTTGCATCCCCTAGAGTTTGCTCCCTGTTCCTCGGCTTTAGGCCCGTGATTTTAAAATGAATGGCGTCAGTGGAGTTGCGGCCCTGAATCCATGCCTCACCGGATCCGCCTCTCTGTGTGTGTCCTGGTTAAAGGAGGAGGGCCTGCGGAAAAGCGGCGAGCCCAAGTACGCCCACCTGTCCATGGAGCTGCACGTGTTCATTGAGGTGTTTGCCCCGGTGCCCGAGGCCTACCTGCGCATGGCGCACGCCATGGAGGAGGTCAAGAAGTTCCTGTTCCCCGTGAGTGTCTTGCCTAGGCCTCGGGGGTGTGGGGGGGACTCGTGGAGTGCGCGTGGGCGACGTTTTTAATCGCAGGACACGCCGCAGACGCTCTCACGGCTGTAAGGTCATCGGGTTTGGTGAACGAGTAGCGTCGGCCTGTGCGTCACCTGGGCTTCATGTTGAGGATCTGTGCCTTCACTCATGCTGTGAACTTCCCCTCATTTTTCTTTGAGCAGTGGCCTGAAATAGCCTTTCGCACGTCTGAAAGGGCACTCTACCAAATCGAGGCAGCAAGGCTTTCGCTCTAGAGAGATTGATGTGGTTTGGCCAAAACGTGAGGGCCAGGGTCCTCTGTCTTCTAGCGTACAAGTCTGCAGCTGCCAAAAGATGCTGCACTTTAGGCTGAACTCAAGGCTGGTGATCAGCTTTTGTTTTTTTCAATCTACCCGATCAGCGCTTCCTAATGTTAAGTGTGTGCACGTGTCTGAGTGTCGTTAGCCCATGTTGCCATCTCAAGGCACTGTCTGGATGTTAGTTTTGGGCACCTTTCAGCGCTAGTGTAGCACACTGCCTTGATTTGAGTTCGTTAGAGTACCGTGGACCCCCCTGAGTGCCCCCCCCCCCCCCACTATGTCAATATGCCCCTCACCGGCTTCTTCCCCCTCCTAGGACATGATGGACGACATCTGCCAGGAGCAGTTCATGGAGATGAGCTATCTAAATGGGAGTCAGGAGCCCGCCGGCCGGGGCCGAGGAGGACCCCCTGTCCGAGGTCGCGGAGCACCCCCACTGCCCTCCCAAGCAGCCAGGTAAGCCATAGAGACTCTCCTCTGGCCTCCATGTTACTGTCCTCCCAGGTTCAGTGGCTTGTCTTTCTGCTTCCTGCTGCCTGTCTTAGTGTATTTAGTTACACTCAGTGTGGCTCAGGTACGCCGAGTGGCTTTGGTCTTCGAGCCTCACAGGTGTGTGTATCTTTGGTGAGTCCTCTTCTGTGTCTGATTGCTTTTATTTAGTTGCATGTGTTGAATGTAACCAGATTTCTAAAACGGGTTCCTTGGATGTGTAAATGTCCTTGGCAAAGTTGATTCTGGATTCTGGGCAGCATCAGTTGCGTTATACATGATTGTTTTGGCTGAATATCTGTTCTGCATCTGTAATTATTGTTGCCTGTCTGTAGGGAGCAGTCTTTAATGCTGTGTTGGAAGTGCTGGTTAGATGCTCCCAGGCCTGCATTAGCTGACCGTTCACATTTGACCACCCATAATCCCCAGGGGACGAGCCCTGCCACCCCGTGGGGGCACACCCCGGGGGGGTCCAGCTAGAGGTGCAGCAGTGAGGGGTGGTCCCTCAAGCCGTGGTGGACCACCGGCCCAGCCAGCCAGGGGTGCAGCGGCCTCACGAGCCAGACCCCCTGCACCAGGACCCCAGCGGATGCCCCCGCCACACCCCCCCGCCCCCGAGCATTACGACGAATACGTGAGTTTGCCAGATAAACGGCTTAACGTCACTGTGCTCAGGCTTAGCCGACACGGCCCCTCCCCCATCTGTCACGTAGACGTAATAACTTAATTTGCTAGCATATTCTGTTCTCGACTAGCCTGATGAATACGCGGAACACTTAAATATGCGTTGCTTTTCTCACCTTCCTGTTTGCCAGGCATACGAAGAGAGCTATGCAGAGCCGGCTTACGAGTCTTACGACAGCTACTACACCCAGCCCCAAGCGTAAGTCATCGTTCCGTGTCTGTTGGGTGTGGGGGACGAGTTTGCATTTGGCTCCCCCACACCGATGTAACGTTGGGTTGCCTTGTGCAGTGTGGTCACAGTATTTACGGGTGCCAAGAAGCACGTTTTGCCCTGTGTCACTTGTGCTATACCGGGGGGTAGCTCTGGACACCAGGCATGTACAGTGTGGGTGGTGGGTGACCTGCTTGGCTGATCACCTTCCCTCCTCCACAGAGAACCTGAATACTATGATTACGGACATGGGGAGGCCCAGGAAGCCTACGAGCCTTACAGTAAGTCCTGAAAGCCGCCACAGAGATCTCTTAGATTAAATCTGTGTACGCTGTTCAAAAGAACCTTTTTGTTTCTGCAATAACTTTGTTGATCCTGAGCCAATTATGATCACTTACACGTTACAATTTTTTTAAGGTGCATTTTATTTCCCACTGCGCCTGTTTTATGTACTCCTACTGTAGCTTGTAACACAAGCAACACATCTGACTAACGTTCACAATGATAAACATCAAAGTCAGACAGCAAAGTCGGGTAACAGTCAAGTCAAAAATGCTGACAACAAGTCAAAGTTAGAGCAGGTGTTCAAAGTGTCGTCCATTAGCTTTCACACAGGACCTCAGCCGCTCAGCCAAACATGATCAAAATTGGATCAGGATCAGCAAAGTTATTGCAGAAGTAAAAAGGATTTTTTTTTTTTTTTTTTAAAGCCACAGAAGCATCTCTGTTTCTCTTGCCTTCTTGATTATTTCCTGAAATCTGTTCCTGCTTACATTAACGGGGCTTTTCTAGCTTTATGGAAGCAGGTTTCCAGGTTTTGAAAGGTTGCTTCCTGTAATCATGCATGCCACGCCCAGATTTTAAACCAAAATTGTGTGGCTCTCTTGGGTTAGTGCTTGTTGTGCTTCCTTTTGAATAAAAATCTTAAAATGGACTTCGGAGCAGAAAGGTAGAGATGTGCTCGAATCTCTGTGTCCTGTCTGGAAGGTAATGATGGGACAAATGAGGTTTCAAAACCTGTGGTGGGTGGAAGTATCTTGAACTAACCAATCAATGTCGGCACTCAGTGAGGCTTCAAAACCCACAGTAAATGGGAATACAGGATACTACTGTGCACCACAGGCTTTGAAGCCTCATTTGTCCAATCACTACTGGAAGGTGCCCATTGGCCTGTCATTCCTGCTGTCAAACATGGCCGGTTTCCAGGCGCTTGTCTCAGCGTGAAGCCTTTCCATGCCCTGATGCTCCGCACCACGGCAAGCATTCAAACCCATGTAAGCCATTCTCTGGGTTTTTGGTCAGTCGGACTCGTTAAGCACGTGGGCACGCCCTCCCGCTCTTCCTCCCCCCGTAGGTCAGGATGACTGGAATGGAACGCGGCCCGCCACGGGCGGAAAGGCACCCCCCGCGCGGTCAGCTAAGGGAGCCTACAGGGAACACCCCTACGGAAGATACTGAACGGGAGGGGCCGGGAGGAAGTTTGGTTTAGCGTGCGGCCCCACCAAGCTACTGTGTCCCACGGCAGCTCTCGCTTTACGCAGCCAGACAAAAGTAATTGTCCGTTTGTGGGTTTTTTTTTCCTATGAATCTGGATTTTTGGGAATCAACTTGTATATTTGTCAAGAATTAGTCATTTTACAACATTAGGCCGTGCGTAGGTCAGTTTTCTTTAAGCTTTTAATTTTTCTTATCTTTTCTCCCCCCCCCCCCCTCGCTTTTTTGCATTGTTGACGTACTTTCTAATGTTTTCATTTAAAAAAAACACTTAAAATCAAAAAAAAAAAAAAAAAAAATCAAGTTTCGGATTGTGGACGGTAGAGTCCAAGTGGACTGTCTATAATATTGTTAATTTTGAACTTTAACGTTTTAATTTCTTTCTTTAAAAGTACGTTAAGTGACAGTTGCAGACTCCCATTTAGGCTACATTTCAAAATTCTGTCTTTTGCAAAATAAAACCACTAAACTTCCTTTATGTAACATAGGCCAGAAGCATTAATACAAATGAATGATCACAAAATTGCCAGCAACTTAATGTATTCATCATATTGTGTTAAATAGTCTTAAAAGCTATTCATTTAGTTTTCCTAGCCTAGTTTTCCTATAATAGTTTGGATTGTATTTTAATGAGTTTTGAAATATAGCCCTGTTAGGCACTGTTGAGATGGACTGTCCTCGAATCCTTAATTTTAAAAAGTGTAACGTCACCATTGGCTCCCAGCGGTCAGTCAAAACATGTTCGTCTCAGCAATCTGCTTTTTTTCCTGCTAGGCTTAGCATGTAATGCGTCTTAAAAGAAAAGACAATGTTCACTTGTAAAGGATTGGGACAAATCTCCACATGGCCTTCTTACAAAGGGATCCTGCAGCTAAACCCGTATCTTTGTACATACTAAAAACGACAAAAACTGTATTGCCATTAATATCTGTGTTCTCACCGTAAAATGCAAAATGCTACTTGTGTAAGCTTGCCTAAATAGGTACCTAAATATGTCCAAAAATGTTTTGCAGCGTTTTGTCAATAAAGCCTAGTTTGTTTTCTATCAAACAAAACCTGGTATTTTTTTGTTTTCTCAAAATAATGAAATACTATTTTTTAAATAATTCTTAAACGGATTAGTTCACCATGAAGTCAGATTTTAAAGTTAAATGTATGCATGTAGTTTAAACAAAAACTAAAAGGTGTTAAGATGTGATTCTCTTCACAAAAAAGGGCACAACTTATTTTTCATCTTTCTCTCTTTTTATATTAAAAAGGATCTAGAGGTAAGACCTTTTATGTACACTATAAAATAAATCTGAGAGGCTTAACCACGACTGTGTTAGTTTCCCTCTGGAATTGCAGGGCTTTTTATTTTCAAAAAGAGCAACTGTGATCTCCCTCTTCATGAGAATGTACTGCTAGTCTGAAATAACTGGATTTAAACGCCGTTCAAGTTTAGCTTGCAGGGCGATCGCTTGTTTGCCGCAAAGACGTGTTGGCTGTTTTTATTAAAGAAAATTATCACAGTGCAAAGGAGAAGGAATGCTTAACGATAAAGCGACTGCAAAAGGTAACCCTAATCCTAAATCTGTAATTCAATATTTCATATATACATATATAAATTGCAAGTAACTGCGTGTAAGTTGTTTTTTAAAAAAAAAAAAAAAAAAAAATTAAAAATCAGAGGGGGAAAAAAGCGCAACTAAAATATAGTTGTTTCCAAAACAGATTTAATTGTGCACTAACATTTAATACAGCAAAGAACAGATTGTAATGCAACTCTTGCTAAAAAAAAAAAAAAAGTTTTTTCTTTATATACCAAATCTAGACCAATATCTCTAGATCAGTTGAGCTGCTGCTACCCTTTCTTTTGCTTAATTTCAGTGTAAACGTTTCCCAGTATAATCAATGAAGTGTATTTCAACTGTACTTTACAGTTAGCTTGTTCCCATAAGCTTGAGTTGCATGACTTTGCTGTGGAACGTAAGCCTTGCATGACTGTTCTGCTTTATCTTTAAACTGTTCAAAACTCAGGAATGGTGAATGATTAATCCCCCCCCCCCCCCCCCCCCCCCCAAACATTTGCTCAGTGCTCAGATTCACTTAATATTATGGCTTCATATATTTCATATTTCATATGCATTCAATCATAGCCAGTGAAACATTTTTAATTTTTTAACAAAGCTTACAAAGTGAATAGGCAAAATTGAATTAGAGTAACCTGAGGTAAGACTTCTTGGGATTTTTAATTCTGTGTTCTCTTAACCAAGCAGACCTACAAGCATGCGTTTTCTTTGGCAATGAACAAATTGCCATAATATCCCATGAGGCTGCTGGGGAGTACTTAAGGGGCAAAGAGATTTTCCACTTGGGGTGAATGTGGAGTACAGCCCTACAAAGAGGGAAAGGAGGAAAAGGAGATGCCGAAGTAAATAAATAGAAATAAAATCAGAAAAAGTCTTGGAATAGGAATGCAAATTCAATTATCAGCATTATTATGCTGACTTAAAGGATCAATCTGGATTATTAAAATGTGAAATGTTCGTTTAATTCAGTTCTGATGCCCTTATGAGTCTCAGGCCATCTGTCTCTGCCATGAGACTGAAGTAAAAGTGGGTTTTACAGTATGACTGAAGCCTTAAAAACACACAACGTTCACGTTCGTTTTGTGTCTGCAATGGGCTGGTCAAAGTGCAATACTCAGAACTCAGTGAAATGTCATGACAGCACTTAAACCAAGCTGTCCATACATAGGAGGACTCAGTCTAACATTGAAGGAGTACTACATGGGGTTACAGGGCAAATTTACCAAACTAAAGTGACTGTCTGACCTGTGGATACAGAAAAATCAAGGAGACACCACCAGTTACTGACTCTTTATTCACATGCAGACATTGAAGGTTTACTCAGTGGAATATGGATAAACATGTCATGTTTTGTGTTGTTTGTTTAATACGGTTAGTATTTATTACTATGCCTTTCGCTGAGAGGAAATAGCAGACATTGAGATTTATAAACACCCTGTAGGGATCACAGACTTTTTGTTGGAACTGTATTTATGGATGTGTTTGTGTTTGTTGGAACATGGCTTAGGGTTCCTGCTAAATTTCAGGCATGTCCTGTACTTCTGTCTGAAGAGGATAGCCTGCCAATATAGAAAAAGACACTGCTTGTCTGCGTCTGCTGATTTTGTGTGAAACTCCAGACTTGTTTTTAGGTCTTTGGTAAGTATGGGTGGGGAGCTATGGTAGAACATGGTGGTTCCTGTATTTGAGAGGGGCTGTGGTAGAACACAGGGAATAAATGATGGTATAGGTCTGTCATAATCTTTACTTCAGTGTAATTGGGTGACATGGGATGTATCATAGTCTACCTCAGTGTAAACAATGATTCTGGAGTCTTTACAATGCAAACACTGGTTTTGGATCTTCAGCAGAAATGAAGCAGTGATAATAGATTACTGCACAGAATCCTCAATCCAGATTCAGTATCCAGTGCCTACTTCAGTTGAACAGGAAGACTCACTCAATGTCCTTGTGTTCTTATGCATTCTTATGCTTGGCCATGTGTTGTCGGTGGGGGTGGGGTGGGGTGGGGGGGGGGATTGTTTGACGCTTATTATCAGCCAGTGTTGGAGAAAGTTTACATCAGAGGATCCGCCCATCTTTCTGTACAGGAAATGAATGAAATCAGTCATTCGTGTTGTTGCTGGCCATAAGCATGGCTCTTTCCCCCTCTCAAATGTCATCTCGTTCCTGAGGGAAGCACTAAAGCCGTTTTCTGTAAGCCTCTGAGTTGAAGAGACAGCTTCTCTTTTGAATATTTGTCCTACTGTATGCCTCATCTAAAGGGCATGTGTTTTAACTCTGATGCCCCATGCACACTTTTACATCATTTAAACCACAGTCTTTTAAGACAGTGGTTAATGCGTTTTAATTTTACTAGTGTGACCTGCTACCCCGTGACTGATAAATAGGCCCCCGTCCATCACCCTTTACCATCAGTCCTACAGGCCGGGATTTAAATTTTAAAGTATTCTGGTTTGATTCATCTGTTAATTGCCTCCTAGGTCACTGGTAGGTGTGCTTTGCCATGCCCGTCTTCTACCTCTGACCCTAAACTTCCTCGGGACACTTCTTCTGGAAAGATTACCTCATACTGATGAGCTGAGAATACTGACTGAATACTGACTTGCCTCTGAAAGTGAAAGGTCTGTAACAAACCAGTGGTCGGTAAATTTCTTAACAATAGAACGTGAGCGTTAGCCTGTTCTGCAGCATCTAAGATTGATGGTCAGAAATTTACCAATGCTGGTAAGAGAACAGAACCAAAACCCATTAACCCATGTTAAATGCTGTGCTCATCAAATGTGTTCATGTCAAACAGCATGCATTCATCCTTCCTTCCGTCTCCTCATGTCTGCTTATTCAGTGGCGGCTGGTTCTGTTCTGGCGAGTCCATCAGGCTGCTCACGCACTGTGGACAGAGTTCTCTTTGGAACTCAGTCCAGAGAAAGTCCACGTAGCACAAGGTGAATGTTAGAACTGTGTCGCGAAGGAAGGCATCCGGATGCCTTTAATGGTACAGTACTATCCACAGGGCAACAGCTGCCTTACAACGACATAATAAACGTAATTAAGGCTGGCGTATTTTGCTCAAGGAAACAGCAGTGGTGCGCGTTTGTGGATAAGAACCGACAGCCTTCCGGCCACCGTGCCAGCTGCTTAAACCCAATTCTACCTCCTCCTCGGTGCCCTAAGAGTATGTTTAAGCCATTTGTATGCCATATGTAATATAACCATATCAAAAATGCACAAACCGAGATGCAAATGCTCTAATCCCCTGAAGGAATAATTATGAAACAAAATGCCAGTTTGGCAACATGAAGCGAGCTTGCTTGTGTATTGTATCAGAATATAACTTTATTTTTTCCCATCCAGTATGTTTGGTCAGTACTAGATTGATACAGATACTGAATATCAGATCAGCACATCCCTACCTGGGTCAGCATTTACACATCGGAGGGGGGGCTTCATCTGCCATCCAATGAGCCATTCTCTTTGTGATTTATTTTGATTTTGGCTTGACATCATGGCCTTATAATGATCAACTATAACTTAGCCCCGATCAGATGTATGGGCTCTGCCATTGCCAAGCAAAGCTAGTTGGTATGTGGTCTCAAACCTCTCTGTCTGATGTCATTTACCATACTTTACCCTCCAGAATGTGTAATAACATCCACGTATCTGCTCCAGCACGTTTCACATATCACTGTAAAGTTTCTGCATACGCCTACACCAGTTTGAAAATGTTTATTCGTCTGCACTAGCAGTCATTATGGGAGTCTAAATTCATTGGCACTAGTGGTGGCTTTTGCTGGAGTCCAGGCCTGGGGTTAGAAGAGAGTGATTTGAATTTGCCTCAAACTTCACTCCCTGTCCTGGCCCACCATAGACCCTCTCACTGATCCGGTAACTTCCAGGAATAAGGCTTAATGGTGACACTCGATGTCCCATGACGTCGTGAAAGTTTGAGCCGGTGGGGGTGTACTGCTTTGGCGGCCGTATTCTGAGACTACCGGTTTGGGCCCGGGAGCTAATTAGTCCACTGTGCCTACGTTTCATTTGGCCCGAAGTTGTCCAGTAATTAGAGATTTTCACTCGCAGAGCTTTGGTAGTTATCGCTGGCCGGAGCAGCATGCTGAGCTGTTTAATGTGGAATAAAACAAAGAAAGGATTCTTCTTGTGCTTTTGAGATAATAAAAATGTCACGAGGCATTCGGCCCTGTTCTCCCAAATCTTCCAGCTAAGCTTGTCTTTGGTTGCTCTCCGGGAACGTGTGCCGCTTTAGACAGATGTTCGGATCCTTTTGGATGATATTTGCATGCC
Organism: Gymnarchus niloticus; assembly: GCA_009936485.2. Taxonomy (NCBI): domain Eukaryota; kingdom Metazoa; phylum Chordata; class Actinopteri; order Osteoglossiformes; family Gymnarchidae; genus Gymnarchus; species Gymnarchus niloticus. The sequence goes on along the minus strand of JAACJT020000038.1, from coordinate 10,746,963 downwards.
TCTATATTGGATGTCGGGAAACTTTGAGATTATTGTTTGTGTTCAGCTGTTTAGCAGAGGCTGTGTTCATTCACATTTTATTCAAACTCAGCCTGCATGTTGGCATCTTGTAGACAAATTCCCTGACTACTGGTACGACAGCAATTCCCTCACTCTGACTTCAACAAAAATCTGGGCTACCATTTGCTTAGGGCGATCTTTGTTGAGCCCCCCCCAACCTCAGCCTGGCTGTGTTTTGGGGTCCCTACGGCCCCCGCAGAATACAGCTAGACCATTATGGGTTCACTGTCTTGACATATGGAGCCTCTGACAGCAATGTTCAGAGCGGAGTAAAGCCTCTGTTCGTGCAGCACGTGTCCTCTGCTGATAATGTTATCCAAATGACCAAAAGAGCCTGCCTTCGAGGCTGGAGCTGCCTCGCGCTGTTGAGGCATTTCCAAGCTCTGCTGGCTCGACATCCTGGCCTCACTCCTCTCTGGTGAACATTCTGTTGGTTCCACTGCCGATTTCCCTTCCGCTCATGTGCTGGCTGTATTTCAAACCTTTATGATCTCAGACTTAGGGCTACAACAATTATCACTAAGGATTCCAGAAATCCGATAATCTGGAGTCATGTTTAAATGGATTAACCGCCTTTTCTGTCTGTCTCTCTCTCTCTCAGTCCTGTTTCCATCAGCCTTTCGAGTGAAGCGAGGCCTGGCAGAGATGGTCAACCCTGTCTTTCATCGCTCTGTAGAAGATGCAAACCTTCTCTTTGAGGTGAGATTGCATCTCCACTGTGCCGTTAAGGGACTTTGAACATTCCCTGGAAATCTGAAAACGTGCCATTTAATGTGAATAAAGATGCCCAGTTATAGCAGATCATATAAGGTCAATGAAAACAGCTGTTGATGTCAGGGCCCGACTTTTAAGCATTTTTTATGCCACAAGAGAGACGCCTGCTTTAAGTCAAATCAGTGTCCACATCTGCAGATCCAACTTTAGTAAAACTGAAAGAAGAAGATGCTCAAGGTCAGAGAGGTGTACTGAAGAACATCCATCTGTGAACTTAATTATTAATTAATTACATTATCCAGTGATTGCAAACATTTTAATTGCCGAATCTTGAATATTATTGATATATATTGTACTATTTTTGTAAAATTGCATGTGACACTGACTCTGTATCTAAAACTTACATCTAGATGCTGTATAGCAGAAGTAAATTTAAGTCTGTCCATTAATGATAGAACAAATGAGGCTTCAAAACTCGTGGTAGGTGGGAATATCCTGGACTAACCAATCAATGTTGACACTAAATGAGGCTTTAAAATCCATGGCGGGTGGGAGTATCTTGAACTAACCAATCAATGCTGGCACTAAATGAGGCTTCAAAACCCATGGTGGGTAGGAGTATCCTGATCTACCAACCATACCACAGGCTTTGAAGCCTCATTTGTTCCATCACTACAGTCCTTATAAAACAGAAGTCGCAAAGGTCTTCAAGTTTTTCTGTTCAGAATCTGACTGCACTCTCTAACTTCTAACCGCACCAAGGTGTCATTAATAGTAGATTGCATTCAGAGAGCAGAAGCATCAAAGTTGGCACCCAGTAAGTGCTGGGCTCCTGCTGAGATTTTCCCTGCAGTTATTTCAGTTATTGGTCTGCCTTCACCTTAACGTTATCATTACAGACTCAAAGGATACTGGAAAGGTCTATTAAATGCAGCATAATTCAACACAGACAGCTGCTTCAATATTCAACTTTTAATACTCTGCAGTTCCCCCATTTCATTACTGATTAACGTAATGTGCAATTGTTTTACTTTTAATCAAATTATACAACTCTATGACAGAAAGGAAAGATGGTTAGAATGGTATGATTATTTTGTACTATTTTTACCTCTTATTTCTGGGAGCCTAATTGTATGTTCAAATTCAACAAAATTCAAATGTGTTCTTTTGTTTTAAGGCAATTTGCTAAGTGGCCCTGCATGGACTACTTTGCCCTTTAACTGACCTCAGATGCTTCGATATCCTGGCCAGTGGCAGCAGTTGTCATGGCTCTGACACCCACAGAGCCTTCTTAAGCCTGCACAAACCAAAGAATCTGGGCGAGTTCAAGTAAATGCAGAACAGGAAATAACAAAACCAAAAGCAAATAAAAGTCTGGAGGAAGCCATTACAGCACTGTACTCCTCCTGATTCAGGGAGCCGCTCCGCTCACTCTTTGTTAGTTGCCTCTGTGAAAAACTTTTCTGCTATAAAAGGTCTACTTTCCCACCTTCGCTTAGCAAGTTAAGTGGGGAATGAGTTTAAATAGGCACCAGTGGAGAAAAATCAAACAGTTTGGCTGCAGGCAATGAAAAAGCTGTGTCCTCTCCCATTTTCAGCAACGCCCCTGCTTCTGTCCGTTTCCATATCAGGCCTGAACGCGGACTCGCTCACAGGAACACGTTTCAGTATAGCATGCGAGGACTGCAGGGGATCCAGGCAATAGTGTGTGATGCTTTGAGATTCCAAGCAGGAAGCGAAACAATTCCCAACACAATTATTGTGTCAAAACTCAATGAGTCTGCCTACTTTTAGATTAACCATGCAGGAAGTCTGAGAAACACAAATGTTTTTTTTATTCTAACTACTAATATGTCCAATTCTATCCATCTGTTTCTTTCAGCCAGGACTGTAAAGCCATAGCAGACTTCAGCCAAGCTCTTTGTGGGGGGATTTTAAGTTTTGAAGGGAACTGAAAGTGCTTGTAATACACGCCCCCTGGTGGCCAGATATTGGCTGTGGGTCTGTTGGTTTTTGCTGCCTCCCAGTGCTCAGCTGATTAATTAGACAGAAAATAACAACATCTGGCTTTTTACCAATTGGGCTGCTGTCCAGGAAGCAGGCAGATTTTGCAAAGCTCACGGCTGACATAAACCACCATTTTCCTTAAGGGATGTGTGTATAGTGTAATGTATAAACAAACACATCAGGTGTTGTATTTGTTTGTTCCATAAATTTGTATTTGCAGACTTTGTAAATGTTTTTAACTATGTATCACGCAGCTTGGGATGTGTCTTTTGACACATTTTCTACGTATATTGCTTTGTATAATATGTATACATGCTTAGGTATATATTGATATATCTATATCCATCATGCTTCCAGATATTTAATGGGAGATGGCACATACCCTGGGAGGCCCTTCTCCATTCTTGTTAATTGTCTCACTTTCTCGCTGTCTGTGGATTTTCAGACCTCGTTATCTGTACTGCATTTAGAAGGTGAGCTAGAAGGTGGGCCTTGTGCTCTGAATGCCGATGCATCTCACATTTGAGGTTGCGCCTCGTGGCTGCAAGTGCCTGATGTAAACATTATCTGGACATGCGACAATCTAAGGGCCACCAGGGTATCTCTGTAGTAATGACACGGCACTTGACAGCTACAGCAAACACGGAAAAGCGTGATGACTCTAAGCAAAGGCCCCCTCCATGAGCAATGTTTTACCCCCCCTTGGTGTCTCCCAGATCTTGCTGGCATGGATGCCAGTCTCACAGCAGAGCAGCTCGTTCTGCATGCAGGATGAGGAACTGGCTTCCATGCGGCAGACCCAGAAGTTGGAGGTCATCTATGAGGACGTCCTGCCCAGGAAGCTCACAGACATCCGACGCTTGTGCCGGCACCTGCTACAGCAGCGTGGAGCCCTGCGCAGGGATGACTTTGAGCGCACCGTGCTGACCATGGTGTACGCGGCTTGCAGGATGACCAACACAACAGGGTACCAGAGGGATGCTTGGTCAGACTCGTTCGTCAGCCTGTACAGAGCTATAAAGCAGGATCTAACGCTGGGAGTCGCTAATGAAAAACCAGAGACCAGTGCTGGCTGCTGATTTCATTCCAGGATCCTGAAGATGGCATTTTTCCATTTTTCTTGTGAATTCTTCATGTCTTTTACATATATATTCAGTGTGTAATTTCTCACCATTGGAAAAATAAAATATTCTTTATCAAATGTTTTATTTTATAGTTTTTTTGTAGGAGAGGATTAAGATATACTTTATAGCTTTGCTGTGTTTCATTTATAGGGAAATTTTGACCTAGTCATTGCCGTCGTAAGTGAACATTGTATGTACTGATATGCACCTTTAAATAGTGAATTAAATGTACAATTTTGATGGCTACCATACGTTTTCATAATTACAACGGCGGGTACGTTAGTTTGCTCTTATCTTTTTTCAGACCAACAATAATCTCCATACAAGTGAGTGCATCTTTAGGTAAATGATCCCTGTGTATGCAGGAGATTTTCTTTCGACATGAAAATTGTATGAGTGTGAAAAATTTATTAATAATCAATTATCAGTTTGTGCAAAATTTAAATACCAAAATTGAGTTGATCAAAGTACATTATTGGGTAAGTAGAACTTAAACGGTGTCTTATAGGGTTATCAAATGTACTAATGTTTATTAACCGTACATTGGAATTAATTTCTTGCAAATTCATTTTAACTACCTTACCAAAATAAGAAAATTGTTCAAAGTAGTTGAAATGACTTCTGTTTTCAGGCTATATTTCCCGTTACATTTCTTTTTACTTGAACCCTATATAGGAAGCTTAAGACATGACAGATTTCATGTTACTTGCACGAAGGATATGGAAAATCAAAATGTTCATTCCAATGTGCAATGCGTAGCTGTGTCTACAGACTTTTTTGCGGTGGTTCGTGTCTTTCCTTTTTCAGACACTAGATGGCAGTGCTGTAACAGCGGGGGTTTAATCGCACTGCTTCAAAATGTCCTTGAGTTTCCAAGTTCAGAACTGTAATGGTTTAAAAAGCACTTAAAATCCCAGTATGGACATTAGTTTATGTACATGAGAACGTCAGTTCTTCCATATCCCTGTGTGATTATCCATCATGCAAACGAAAAAATGGAGACCTCAACGTTATTCGAATTATATTCGACTAATCAGCCCGTTCTTAATCAGCACTTCAACCTCCTTAAACGTATTTGATGAGATTAGGGGAATATAAAAAAATAACAAATAACGGCACACAGCAAGCCAGTTATCCAAGCTCAATTAGAAGGACTTTCCGTCGAGGCCTTCACTTGCTTCAATATGGATGAACTCCAGATTTATAACTAGTTGTTACCACGCGGTTCCCCTCAATGTTATTGGCATCAGCTGAAGGGAGGCAGCGTCCTGGAGCTGCCGCCCACCAGTCCTCCGAAATGATGCTTTAGCAGCCAGAAGGTTTCCGTCCCTGTTTGGGTCTGCACCTAGACGTGACGTCGGCTTTTCCGTCCGAGATTAATTCAGCAAACCATCTGAAATTAAAATCTCTTTTTTTAAAAAAAACATCAGCGAGCAGCTGCCAGGAAATCAGGGTTTGGATTTGATATTTGAAAGTACATTGAAAGGATTTAGGCAAGTTTTCTCATATTTGTATAGTAGGTCTGGAAACGTTATATGCAGTGCATGGATCCACATGTACTGATTTTAATAAAACCCAGTCTCTTCAGAATGTCTGATCTAACTCTTCAGCTTCAGGGTACGCCATTTTCTTCCACTTCAGTTTCAGAATAAGGTGTTTCCTTCCTCTTAAGCTTCAGAGTAAGGTGTTTCCTTCCATTTCAGCTTCAGAGTACGCCGTTTCCTTCCACTTCAGCTTTAGAGTATACCGTTTCCTTCCACTTCAGCTTCAGAGTACGCCGTTTCCTTTCACTTCAGCTTCAGAGTACGCCGGGTCCTTCCTCTTCAGCTTCAGAGTACGCCGGGTCCTTCCACTTCAGCTTCAGAGTACGGCATTTCCTTCCTCTTCAGCTTTAGAGTATACCGTTTCCTTCCACTTCAGCTTCAGAGTACGCCGTTTCCTTCCACTTCAGCTTCAGAGTACGCCGGGTCCTTCCTCTTCAGCTTCAGAGTACGGCGTTTCCCATTTAGTCAGTCATGTGAGAGGACTCCCATTTCCAGCACCCTGCTCTCAAGGCTTGTTTACCCAACACAAGTCTGTGATGAATTATATGCTGCAGAGATTGGAGACACCTTTGCTCAACTCTGACCTCCGGTGTGTTGTCATGCTCTGACTTTACAGTCATGCCAATAGGAAAAGCAAAGGCTCATCAAAGTTTGTTCACTGGAGAAGAATAATTCTTCATGGACAGATCTTCATTAGCTGTGTGGACATATGTTTGACATGTAGACCCTCTCGTTAACAAAGGGACTTTTTAGTGTCTTTACATTAATGCTTAGCTCTCATAAACTAGAGGGAGATGTGTAGTGTGAGGTGAGATGTTCAAGCTCCAACACTCTTAATTCACTCTTAATTCAGCTCAGCCTAAACAACACATTCTGGTGGTCATCATAATGCATATTTCAATTTGGTTAACAAGTAAATACGCAATAAGAAAAGACTTTCATGACAGTGTTAGTCCCTGGTACGTGCTTGTAATGTCTCATCTGTTCATGAGAACACTGTAAAACCTTTCTGGCTCTTGGTTACCCTTCCACTCATACTCTGCTCTTCCATTATCAGATCACATGTTCCATAAGCAGATTCTTGTGAGAAAGACAGCATCTTGCAGTCGTGAGAGGAGGACAGGCTGCAATAAATCAGTACTGCCATTGTGTGCATTAGCACTATGGAATAACTGGATCAGCTAGCTGTAGCTATCTACTAATGAAGGCCTTTCACAGAGTTTCCAGGGTTCTCCTGTTTAGTGAAGAGTCGATGGAGACAACCTGCTGTATGGTGATAGCTTGTATGACCAGTGAGGTGTCCTCGAGGAGGGGAGCATCTCTTGCTGAAGCTCCTCCATTTCCTGTTTTCTGTGTCATGTAACACATGATGTGATGCGTGTTCCTGGCTCCATGTAACTGTGTTTTGAAACTATGCAGGACTGAAGTTTTGTCTGAATCATGTGGTTTCTCAGTACTAACTCTGACTGTGTCTTTCTGAAAGCATCCAGTTTCTCAGTATCTGCTATATGAGGTCCGCTTTAAAATATTATTGCTGTCAAGGCAGTTAAATGATCATACAAATGTTGATGACATTAATGAGCTCAGATAACATCAGAGGTTATCACAGCTGTGTTATTGTGGTTGATTGGTCTGACGCTGTCCTTGATCAGTGAGTTACATTCATGGTGTCAAAAGTACGCACTGGGACAAGTTAGCCAAAGGTGAGGTCACGTCCTGTTTTCCTAAAGTCAGCAAACTGCATGGCACTCTTTCTGAATGCTATTTGGAAGAATCTTAAATGAACATTGCACTATGTGGTCTTTGGTCCAAGCATAGCACCCTGTGGTCTTCGGTTCAGCATAGCACGCTGTGGTCTTTAGTCCAAGTCCATCTAGCTTTTAAGTCATCCATCCATCCATCCATCCATCCGTTTTACAAACTGCTTAATCCTGTTTAGAGTTGCGGGGGGCCTGGAGCCTATCCCAGACAGCCTTTTGGCACAAGGTGGAGGACACCCTGGATGGGGTGCAAACCCATCACAGAGCAGAGTCACACACCCAGTCACACACTGCATTCAATTTAGTTAATTCGGCCTACAATACACGTATTTGGACTGCGGGAGGAAACTTGCGAAGCATGGGGAGAACATGTAGACTCTCCACACACACAGCCAGAGACAAGATGTGCACCTCCAACCCTGGAGGGGTGAGTGCTGACCACTGAGCCACTGTACCCCCCCTTATTAATTAAACTAGCTCATTAGTTCATAGGTTGTTTAATTTCCATCACAAGCTTAATATCTTTCTTAATATTGGGTGAAATATTTATTGTTTTTATTATTTTATGAAAAGCACTTCAAATTCCATGATATGTAGAAATGATAACCTGCGATAAAGGGTGTTTGTTTTACCATTCTTTGTGTGTATGTCTGAATTGATTGATCAGCATGATGAACATCCGTAAGCACAGGTCAGGCCCCACCCCCAGCTGTGTTATTGGCCAACAGTCGCTATGGGAACGTGGGGGGGGGGGGGGGCAGCAGAGCAGCACATGCTTGCTTAACAGCTCTAGTGGTTGTACTCTCAGGACCATGGGGCGCATGGGAGGTACACCATTTGCAAAATGGGAAGACGCCCATTTTGAGGAACCCCGGCAGACTCGCTGCTCACTGCTATCAATCATGTCTAAATGGCCAATAGGAGTCATCTTTTAAGATAATGCCTTATATAATATTAGGCTATAGACCAGCTGAATTCTAAAGCATAGGTAATAGAGTTTTGTCAGTGCTGTTGTCTCTGGGTGAGTTTTGGATAAGATTGGTGGAAATGCAGTATTAACCTCATTGAGATCGTTCATGTAACAGCAGAGTGAAAATGCACGGGACTGTAAGACCATTCATGCATGCATGCATGCATCCATCCATCCATCCATCCATCCATCCAAATGCATACCAAAAGCACAGTCTAAGGGATGACACCACAACATCCTGTCCTGTCTGAATCTTTTTTAATTTTGATGTTTTGCCGTAGGCACATTTACTGTGAAGGTCTCAGAATAGACAATTCCTCTCGTAATTCACAAGGCAAGAAAAAAAAACATAATCGCTTGGCAATACATATAAATTAAGGAGGTTTCAGTTTGACATTATAACATGCTGTGATACTTTGACGCTGGTGGTATACTGATGAGCATCAGATGTTTTTGTTTCTGGGTGTCAATAATAAACTCAGCACACTTTAGAACCAGCAACGAGGAAGGAGAAACACTGCGACAACAACCGCAGGGCAGATAATTAACACGCAGAGTGGCGACACAGATTACCTCTTTACTGATAACACCTCGGCTCAAGGTCTTCCGGAGAACTGATAGTGTCACATAGGCCTCTCATCTCGGAGGAGCCCACCCTCTGCCCCTCGTCTTGGAGGAGCCCACCCTCTGCCCCTCGTCTCAGAGGAGCCCTCTCTCTGCCCCTCGTCTCAGAGGAGCCCACCCTCTGCCCCTCGTCTCGGAGGAGCCCACTCTCTGCCCCTCGTCCCGGAGGAGCCCACTCTCTGCCCCTCGTCCCGGAGGAGCCCACTCTCTGCTCCTCGTCCCGGAGGAGCCCACCCTCTGCCCCTCATCTCGGAGGAGCCCACCCTCTGCCCCTCATCTCGAAGGAGCCCTCTCTCTGCCCCTTGTCTCAGAGGAGCCCACCCTCTGCCCCTCGTCTCGGAGGAGCCCTCTCTCTGCCCCTCGTCTCGGAGGAGCCCACTCTCTGCTCCTCGTCCCAGAGGAGCCCACTCTCTGCCCCTCGTCTCAGAGGAGCCCACTCTCTGCTCCTCGTCCCAGAGGAGCCCACCTTCTGCCCCTCGTCCCGGAGGAGCCCACTCTCTGCTCCTCGTCCCGGAGGAGCCCACTCTCTGCCCCTCATCCCGGAGGAGCCCACTCTCTGCCCCTCATCCCGGAGGAGCCCACTCTCTGCCCCTCATCTCGGAGGAGCCCACTCTCTGCCCCTCGTCCCAGAGGAGCCCACTCTCTGCCCCTCATCTCGGAGGAGCCCTCTGTCTAACCCTTGTGCAGTTATGTCAGCATGGTGGTAATATAACGTGAGGCATTGCTTGTCAGAGCTTCTGCTTCCGTTGCGAGGCCCACAGAGTGTTGTTTGTGAACAACCGACAACAGTACAGACCCCTAAATGTGGCTTTCCTTTCCTGTGGCAAATGAGTCATGTTCAGTGAGAGCACATTGTCTGTAAACAAAACTCCCAGGCTCTAAGATGGAATCAATAAACCTGTGATTTTAATAGTTCTTTATTAGATCGCTCATAACAAGGAACAGTGTGAATAAATCACTCGCTCTGTCTCTCTAGTGTATCTTTAAAATACTAAGAAATGAATACATCTGCTCAAAAGACACTATTAAAACTTGAGTTTAATTACAGTAATGCCAGTAATATATGACAGGAGCACAAATAATGTTTGGTAGTTGCTCAAGTCTGCCACCTTGACCGAGACATTTGGAGGTGATGATATCTATTTTTATTGAGATGCGTAGCTCCCTGCCGTGTTTTAATGCATGAGTGTGTCGCATTTTGGGTTTCTTGCTTGGTTGTGTATTTGCCGCCTGCTGAAGTGACGGGGAGCAGGTTGAGAATGGCTGAATGCGTCCTGCAATGCTGGCTCTGCGCATGCATTCATTGCGGTAGGCATCTCAGGACTGGGTGTTGTGGAAATAAACAGCGGCATCGATCTGACTGTGAACAGAATGATGTAACTAGGACCTGCAGCCTGCTTTTGCTTAATTAGCCAGATTCATCTGCGGTAAGCAGGCCCTGAAGGCAGCTTGTGTCCAGTTAAGACTATGTGATTAATCCTGGGATCTCAGTGCCGTGGACAGTGTACATCATGCTTTCTGAAGCCCACTGGTGCACAGAGGGGCCGTAACAACTTCTCTAGGTGGCTCTTTCATGGATTTTTGCCGATGTCGCTGTAAAATATAATAGGATGGCTGTACATATGGATCGCTGTAAATGTAATTGGATTATCGAGCCAGTGGGGGCCTTTTAATTGGTTACTGACCCCTCGTACATAGTGATACGTCTGTGTACTGCTCTGAGGCGTGGTTGGTTCTTCTGTGTCCATTCCTGGATCGGGGTGCACCAGAGCATCCTGGGTGGAGTGAGACTGATTGAGCTTATGGACTCCCGGCCAGTGAATGTGTTGTAATACCTCCCCCACCTTCCATGCAGTAACCTGATATCTGAGCTTTATGTGCGTAGACCTGCTCTCCATCCCATTCTGGTTGAGTACATTCCAGTGGGAACTAAGGGTGGAACACAGGATGCAGAAATGAGGACTTCATCTGAGTTTGAACTCTGATTTTGGGCTGTAGTCATATTGCAGTTGCAAGTTACTCAAGCGATGTTTATATGCCTCTAGAAAATTACTAATAAAGACAGATGGTGCATCTGCACTCATTGCGGAAATACATTTGGGATTCAAGCAAAGATTTAACTCACACCGTTCATATCTTTTTCCATCCAGCAGTGAAAAAGTAAATTACATCCAATATGTCCTACTTGAGTTGTCTGCATCACTGCCTGACTAAAAGGCTTCTTATTGAGGACCCACGATGATAACTGGATCAGACTGGTCAGCTACTGTACGGTTCAGACTTCCATTGTGCTGCGCACATGCTGTTTGTTAGCGTGATGTTCTTAAGTGTAACTGTCTCTTCTGAAATAATGAAATTCTGTGGAATTGTCTGCACTAATTCAATTCAATTGAATTCAGTTCAAATTTTATTTATATAGCGCATTTAACAAGAAGCACGGTCACAAAACGCTTTACATAGTCCCGGGCCCACAGTCCCCAGAGAGTAAGCCAAAGGTGACAGTGGCAAGGAAAAACTCCCTCAGG
>JAACJT020000038.1:10700804-10735535 GCA_009936485.2 Gymnarchus niloticus | reverse complement strand
AGCCTTGCATGACTGTTCTGCTTTATCTTTAACCTGTTCAAAACTCAGGAATGGTGAATGATTAAGCCCCCCCCCCCCCCCTTCCTCAGGTAATGACAAATTGGTCTCTCTGTGTGACCAAATATGGACTCGGGTTCAAGATGAGCAGGAACAGGTCTTGAAAGGTATGTAAATGTGAACATAAAGTCTTTTTTTCTCCTCCCTTGGAGTAGATTTTATTGATGTTTACGTGTTGCTGCCAAGATGGTTGCAGTTACAGGAAAGTGCTTGTATTGGGTTTCGGGCTACGTTTCCATTTTTTTAAAACCGAAGTAACAAATATCTGTAACTGAATTAAGCATGGATGCTGAGTTGTAAGCACCAGTATGGTAGTCTGTCCCTCCGTCCCAGATGCCCGACCCTGCCAGCTTTTCTGCAGCCCCCGTTGTAGCTGATAATCAGGGGCGGTGTTGTCATTTGCTGTAATCGCCGCTCTTCTTCACAGGGTACGTGTGCCCAGGTTGTCGTTGACCACGTGGAGGTTGTCATCCACGCGTCGCAGTCCCGTCGTCGGGCTGCCGAAAGCTGCCTGCCGAAGACTGAGACCTTGGAACCGTTCCTTTTGTGGCTGTCCGCTAGGGAGCGGGGGTAGTGATTTCTGGAGTCTTTGGGGCTCCGCGTTCCTTGTTCTCTGTTCTTGAAGAGGGATGGTGAACCGCCCTCCTAGCTATGATAAGAAGGATTCAGCCTGTGAGTGCAGTATCCTCTGGAGTTAAACACCATCATAAACCAGGTCAGAGATTCCAGTCTCTGGTTGGCTTATGTTTCTTGTTGGCTGGGTTAAGGGCTTTCAGAGATGACCCAGAAAAGCTGTCCTCCTACAGCACTCTATCGTCACTCTCTGGCAGTACTAGAAAATGAAGTCGCGGTGTTATTTCACCCGCTTACAGTTGCGTTAAATTGTGTTAGTTGTATAGCTATTGTGCCTGGTAGCAGTCTGTGAACAGACTTCGTGGAGTGTAGCGGCAGAAGGTTTCGAGTGGGCACACTGATACAAGAATTTGTGTCGGGTCTTTAGAAAAGATGTATCTGGACAGGAGTAGTGAGGCATTTGATGTCTTGGTTGTAGAAGGCTGCTGCTTTGCATTCTCAGTCATGTCAAGTTCATTTTCAAGCTGTGAGCTTACTTTGAATTAAAGCATTTGCAAGGCAGACAAAATGTATTGTCCCTTAAAAAAACGTGACACAAGGTCTAATCCAAATTGAGTGCAATGAAGTCTACCTACTTACCATTTGGTCTACTGTGTTGTTAATTCAGTTTAGCCACTCATACCAATTAATGCAAACAATGGGGCCTGCATGCCAGCACCAACGTAGCGAGTGCTGCTGAACGCTGCGGCCCGTACCTCAGCGGTGATATGTTACACTGATTGCTTTATGCTGTGGATTTAATAAGTGCCCGAGGCTGAAGCTCCATTTAACAACTGGGAATCCGGGAAGAAATGTCTGAGGGTCGCAAATGCAATGAGAAACTCCAAAAGCAGAAAATTAAAAGGAAATCCAACCCAAGTTTCGTGCACACGTGTGACTGACGCTGCCAATAACGTGTCTGTTTTCCTGAGTGCTGTGCTTGCTGTCGAATTGTCTTCGCACATTTTAATTTTAAGAGTATGGGGTTAACGTGAACTCGGTAGCTTCATACAGCACATCTCCATGAATACTTAAGTGGATTTTCGGCTGGGTCGGGAAAAACAGATGGCAGCCATCTGACCTTCGGAGGCAATCCGCCGTGACGTTGAATGTGCTGTGTGTTGTCTGCCGGCAGGGAGTGTATCTTTAGAACAGAAGAGGTCATCGTTCGGTACGCAAGCTTCAGATTGAGTTGTGATTGATAGCACTGATAGCTATGGATGGAAAGCCAAAGACTTGATATTAATTTAGATTTGCTTAAATGTTGAAGTATTTTTTTTTTTGTTCTCTCCCTGCCCGATGTGTTGTGGGACTTGTTTCAACAATAATCTCAGAAAAGATGCAATTTGCATCAAAAGCGTGCTCTCCCTCCCAGATTCATCAGTAATCTGAAGTAACACATCTTTATAAAATGATTTTCATTTAGCTTGAATCTTCAAAAGGTCTGGGAACCAGGAAGTGTAGCAGTTAAGTATGTGCTCTTGTGACCAAAGGATCATTCTCATGTTGCTGATATCGATTCTGGTGTTTCAGTTGATTTGTATCGCGTATCAGAGCAAATGGTTTGTTCGATGGCCTAAAGGTGTGTACCACACATTAGAGATCAAAGCCGTAAGTACTTGCAGAACCAGACAGCTTTTGAAACTGGAAAGTCTGTTGAATCATTGTGGGCTTAGCCTTGACTAGAAAGTTTCGAGACCGTTTTGAGAGTTTAAGGTGGATGGTGTGGTACATGACCACGACCTTAGATAACCACAGTGCCGTTTAGTCGTGTCAGTGGTTGCTTCCAGTAGCTTTCAGAAACATTCACATGTCCATTTGGAAGGAAGCCCTGTTTTACAGTTGATATGCTGGACAATTCAGTGTTATCAAATTTCTTCTACAGTTGCAGACAATCAATAACTGCATGGCCCTTCTGGAAAGGCATTGCTATGCAGGAAATGTCCAAAAACAGGAATTGTGGGTGATGTAGAGGTCATCAGAGTAAGGCGATACTGTTCTGGCAGACGCTGGCGTTGGCAGGTGGAAACTGAGTCGTCATGGAGTATCTGGATGGACAGCTTTGTGAGTGAGTTTTATAAAGTTTTCTGGAACTTAGGTGCTCAAGATATCTGTTGTCAAGGTTTTTTTTTTTTTTTCTTGGGTGAAAATTGTTCAAATGCAACTAAGAATTTGTAAAGAGTTTGGAACATTTTGTTACAATAAAGATTTACAGTCTTCACACAAAACACTTAGAAAATCTCTTTTGTGTGTGTGTTTGGGGGGGGGGGGGTGTCTCCAACATCTCTTGTAGGTTATGAGTCATGGAAGCACTGATCTGCTAAAATCAATTCCCACACTGAGCTGGCCTGTATTTATTAAACTGCCTGATCATCTGCAACATCCATGGTCTACCTACATATCATTCGCAGAGCGTTGGCTTGGAAGAAAAAAAGACTGCAAGTTGTTGGGTGTTTGAGTTTCAGCCCATGGGAACAGGATGTGCAATGAAAATTGTTTTGATCACACATCTATTAACTTACTTAACTGAAGAGCTGTGGCTCTTGATTAGCTTGGTTTTTGGATATTCCCTCGTGCCGGTGTGAGAGGTCCTCCTCCTTGGCTTCTTTCAGGTGCCCTCTCGAGCGAGTCACAGTGAGGTCTTCTAAGGATTCTGTGCCAATCAGTTTTCTTGTCGGCCTCGGGCTGAGAGCAGCACTTTCGGCTGCCAGCAACAATACCTGTACCCATCACAAATTCAGAGTGTGCTCAGGGTCACACTCTGGCTGTGAAACTCTCAGTCAGTGAGATTAACGTTCACTATCGATCACCTTTTTAACCCCTTCTCCCGTCGGTCAGTTTATTGGTCCTTGTTTGGTTTAACCAGGCAGTGACAGACAGCACAAGAAAATCCCATCCACTGAGTGTTTCTAAACCTAATTTCTGCCACTGGTGCTTACCGAGACTTGAGCCAGCACTTTTGTCGCACATCTGTTCAAGTCCAGGTCCCTACCTACTATGAAACATGCTGCACTCTGCTCATCCCCCAAAGGCACAACTTTAGAGTTTCTTCTAACATTTCTTGTCCGATCCAAGATGGTTGCTAGTTAAACTATGCCAGGTGGCTTAGTGGTTCATATGACGCTCATACCTCTAAAGTCGTGAGTTTGTAGTCATAATTGCACAGTGTATAGTCTTCCTTAACCTGTCAATCTCATCAGCCAGAAATAAGTTTTGTATACTTTTAGCTAGGTACATTGTATGTAATGCGTATTTTTCAATAGTTTTTGTTTGTTCAGCGAGTACTTTATCAGGAACTTGGTATAATAATTTCCTTTAGGATTAATAACCTTCTTATCTTCCATTGCCACCCTTGGCCCAGTGTAGACATTACATGCTCCTTCCATTACATGTTTGAGTTTCACTAGGTGCTCCAGTGTACTCACTGAGCCTCAAGTACAAGTTTAGGTGGACTTGTTGGCATAGGTTCCTGGCTCACAGCAACGCTACACTTTAAATACGGTTGTGGAAAATGGGTGTCTCCAACCATGAACACCCCTTGATCAACTGTCCCTGACCGAATTCATTGGTTTGTTCCAATCGCTTGTGCAGTTCATTGTATTGAATGGAACAAGATGAGTGTGGAATCTTCATCTCCCTCATTGACCTGGGGTAGGACTCTTTCAGAATGATCCAACTATTGCTAATCCCTTTAATGGATTAATCAGCAATCCCTGTGAGCATTAATTAGTGGATTGGCTCACAAGCAAATGGAGGGCTTCATGAATAGTTAATTATTACCTGGCGATTTTGTTTTATCTTTGCGCACGAACACAGGTGGATGGCCACTTTCACGGCGCTCTTCTGCAAGTCAGGTGATTGAGCTGGGGAAATGAGTGCCGTCGGTGGAAGGAATCTTGTGCCATCCAGCTCTAGCTTGGTCAAGCCCTCCACTGTAATCAACCATGCTCCCTGGAACAGGAGGGCAGAACTAACCAACACAGACGGTGTTTTACAAACCGTAACCTTGCATCAATGCTGGCATTGCATTGCATCAATGTTTGTTCATAAAGGTTTCTGAAACATGGACATACAAAATAACTTCTAGGGTATATTTCTTGAAGAAATGAACAGTACCAGATTCACACCAAGGGAACCATTCATTCCTGAGTTGAAAAATAGAATGATGGTAAAATCGGGAAGCCGATCCTTGTTTTTCTCAGTGCTCAATCTCTGCCATCTTTTTAAATTTTTTTTTTATAGCTGAACCAAATTTGCAGCTGGCCTCGTTATCTCTTTGAAGTGGTGAACCCGGCTGGCTGAGGCCCCCACATGCTGGCGATCACCTCATTGAGTGCCAGCCCCTGCCACTGGGGGTGTCATTAGGCTTTGGGGTGGGGGCAGCAGGTGGCTCGTCCTCATGTTCGCTGGGACCCCCTTTGAAGCGGCACGTTGCTCATCCGTATTGGAGGAGTCGCTGATCTAGTTTTTTCCTTGACTTTTCCCTGTGGTTAGCTGGTAGCAAACCAAACCCGGATCTGAGCTGCTGCCAGATGTTGACGTTGTCTAGGGAAATTACTGGGTTCAAATTTTTGTTTTTCTGTTGGGTTAAGCATAATAAATCCTTACTAAGTCTCAGCGTTGATGGCAGAAGGAATGTGAACAGGAACCCAAAGCTCCTTTTAGATGTCGGCCGAGGATCCTCCTGTGTTAGCAGAGCATTGTCACCAGGATTCTCTCTTTTTTTTTTTTTTAACACCCACCGCTAATTTGGCAAGATCAAGCCTTCCCTACTCATCTTGGTTGTTATGCGGAGTCACGTGAAAAGATCTGCCCGCCATTTCCAGCAGACTGGGTTTGTTTGGAGGTCTGTGGGGTGTCTTATCCAGCTGTACAACCAGCACCCCCCCCCCCCCATGTTTTTAATAGAACATGCATCAGGCAACATTATGCTCATGAATATTTTTACACCCCAGACGTAATGTGAAGCCGTGAATGATTAATGTTGGTGGTCTGCTGCTTTCTCCTCTCTCTTGCTATCTCTCACTCTAAGAATCACAGCACTGCTCAAGTCCATGTGTCTTGCCAAAGGTCTCGGCCAACTCCAGTCCATTCACCTTAGCGGCAAAGATAGAGCAGCGGTCGTTTTTGTCACCAGTGGTAAGGATAATAACTGAGAGATGCTCAGAAGCCTGACCATTCGTCTCGGGGAGAAGTTAATGGCCAGATTGACGGCTCTGCCCCATGCTTAAATCAGTCAGCTTGCCTGGTAATGAATCACCTCAGAGGGCTGGGCAGACATCTTCCAGACACTCGTAGCCTCTTCTTGACCCCAGCTTGACCTCACGTGTAACCAGTCTGGCACACTTGAACTGCCCGACTGGGGCTCCGAATGACAATGTGCTCGTCTGAACCTTTCGACTCTTCCCCCCGCTGCCGAATCAGGCAAGCGTGTCGGCCATGTGTAATTCTCATGCCATACGCTTGGCTTGGCTGCACGGCACCATAAAGGGAAGAGCTCCCAGCTATGGTAAATAATCAGACAAAAATATGACACAGCCCTGAAAATGACTTGCTCCTCACAGGAATCCCATCTGTAATTATGGCTGCTCCAAGTTACAGAAATGAGGGAAAAACAACACGACCTTGACCTTTTTTAACGAGTTTCATCCTAGCACCTGTTAAGATGAACTACATGTTATGTCAATATATTTATTTTTTTGGTGATAGTAACTTATTATTTGGTTATATAGGCCTACATAAATTGATGCCTGTATGTGGGTAAATAAGGTATGTATTATGTATAAAAACACTGAATAGGACTTCGAATCCAAAAGATCCTTCTGTCACACAGAGCCCTGTAATTCCGAGGTCTCCCGACGAAGTCGAGCAGACAGCATTCCTCCTCGTCCCTTATCAATGCCACTACGCTGGAAACTCAATAAGCTTCTTTCCGTTGCCATTACCAGGGGCACCGTGGTGTCGCTACTTTCATTCCTGGTTTACCTGTTCCTCCCGGTCGTGTGTGTGTGTGTGTGTGTGTGTGTGTGTGTGTGTGTGTGCACACGCGGCAGAGTGAACGTATCCCATCCCATAATCCTCCCTCTGATCCGACTCGTTTAATGGAGCTGTTGTTCCCGCCTTGGTTAGCCAGGCTGAATGGGAGGATTTCAGGCTTATGTCTCTTCCTGCACCGCCGTGTCACAGAAGCCGCTTTCTCATCCCTTTCCTTTTTGGAACGGTGGCCAAGTCTCTCTTTTTTGTTCCTTGAGAGCAGGACCAAGACTGGGAGACTGAATTACTGCAAAGAAGTCCATGTTTCTTTAAAGATCCGCAAACATCTATCGACCTTCTGAATAACTATGATTAGCTGCCACGTGTTTTCCGTAATAATCAAAGCATTGTTTAATAGGGCTCGTCTTTAAGGTGTTCAGCTAGATACTGTCTTATGCAAAACCCCCTGTTTGTTTAGCTGATTGCACAGTAGGGGAAATTATTCAAGGGCACCCCAGTAGTCCATGCTATTAATATTGCAATATACTTCTCTTTTCTCAGTAACTTTAATGTATGCTACCCAAGCCCACCCCCATGATTGTACAGGAAAAGCGCTGACCACTGAAGCTCAGTTTGTACAAAACAAGATTCCTGCGGCTGTTATAGAGCCAGAAGTAAACATTTTTCAGATGAATCAGAACACAAGTTTAGGACAAGTCAGACCTCTTCAGGAGTGGAGCTCGCTAACGCAGAAGAGGGAAGGACAATACCACCAGCTCTCTAGCAGAAATGAGCAAAAAGCTGTCAAAGATTGATTGTGGGGATAATTGGCAAAAGGTTATCAATCTTCTGTAATTTAGACGTTTCATTCAGAACAGCACATCCCGTGAGTCCTGGTATTATAGATCCTGCCAGTCCATGAAATTACCATGCAGTGGCAGCATTTTATTTGACTGAGAGTTGACCTTAGCAACAGTTTATGGCTGTTAACAGGATACCTGATACACACAAACAGACTAACAGGAGGACTTGGGGCTGACTGTGTATTTTCATCACACGACAGAAGGTAGTTGTCCCATTCGTCCTGCCCGGCACTTCAGAGAATCGATAGGGTTTGGAAGACCATCTTGACCATTTGCAGAATTCGAAAACAACAGAGCCGACTGGTCGCTGCCGTAAAGCTGAGGCGTTGTCGTATTCATAAAAGACATGGAAGGGAATTCTTAATTTGGACGGTATGCAATGATTTTTTCAATCAGCAGGTATCAGAAGCTCTGTCAGCTGGAACAGACTGACTTGCTTTTCTGTATTTGGGCGAAAAATACAGACAGCGAAACCTGCTGGCTTTAATGATCCTATTGATGTGTATTGACGGGTGCACACATTGACTGCCGCGTCTGCATAGTGCCAGGTATGACCTGCTGGCGAGGGTTGACTGAGCTATGATTTTTTATTCACCGGTGGCCTTCCTCTTAGCTTCTACAAGCCTAGCCGTTGTCCTCTGACCCCCCTCATTAACAAGCTGTTTTCAGTCCTTGACTGTAGGTTTTCTTTATTTATTGCACCATTTCTGTGTAAACTCTAGACACATTAGTTCATGAAAATCCCAGGAGGGTCGTTGTTTCTGGGACCGCTGCTTCTGTTACCGGCAATCAAGCCACGTTAGAAATCACTTAGATCACGTGTCTTAGCCATTCGACAGCTTAGCCGCACAGTAACTGGACCTCTTGGCCACATCTGCATGCCAAATGCATTCAGCAAAAGCCTCAATGCGCTCGCTATTGGTATAGGTGCTTCTGTCACACAGAGCCCTGCAGTTGCTGGGTTGGCATTAACTTGCAGGTATACAGAACAAAGTGCCCATTGAGTGTCTATATATAATGCTATGGTGCATAAACTAAGCTCAGCATTAGCTTTTCACCCCCTTTTGAAAGATCAGTGCATTCTGTTATTTACGGTAACCTCACAAGCACTTAACTTAATTCCCTGCAAATGATACTTTGTGAAATACACACTGATTATTCCCTGGAGCCCAGCATTAAAATGCAGTGGATAAACCACACCGCAAAATCAGTCAAAAAACTCATGTATAACAAAACGTCTGTCTCCATTCATTTAGCCATGTAATTCATGAGTTTATAGTATTGCAGGGGTGGCATAGAGGCCAGCAGTGTTTTGTTACGCCCAGAGTTGGGGGTTCGAATCCTGCCTCGGCCCTGTGTGTATGTGAAGTTTAAATGTTCTCCCCATAAACTGAGTTTCTTCTTGCTGTCTAAAGAAATACAGTTTAGATAATTGATGTTTGTAAATCATCTACAGTGAGTCTATATGTGCATGATGGTTTTGAATAACGACTATTTTAGGATGGACCCCACGTCCTATGCTGCTAAAGACAGCCTTCCCCCCATTGCTTGTGAGCTTGAAATTACCATAAATGAAAAAGTGACTTAACTAATTATATTCTGCATTAACGATTTAGTATTTTTGCTCATACAGGCCATACAGAGAATTACTCATCACTCAAAGCCCTTTTGGATGTGCACACAAGCTATTTCATTAGGTATACCCTCAAATTGAGTACGGAGAACTCATTGTCATGTTTGAGAAACTGCTCTGCGATGATATGAGCTTTGTGACATGGTGCGTTATCCTGCTAAAAGTATTCATTAGAAGATGGGTACACTGTGGTCATAAAGGGATGAACTTGGTCAGCAACAATACTCAGGTAGGCTGTGATGTTTAAACGATGCTCAAAAAAAGTGTGCCAAGAAAATATCCCCTACACCATTACACCATCACCACCAGCTTAAATTGTTGATACAAGGAAGGATGGACCCATGCTTTCATGCTGTTTACTCCAAATTTTGACCCTACCATCAGAATGTCGTAGCATCAAGACTGATTAGACCAGGTAATGTTTGTCCAGTCTTCCATTGTACAATATTGGTGAGCCCATGCCCACTGCAGCCTCAGTTTCCTGATCCTAGTTGACAGGAGTGGCATCCAGTGTGGTCTGCTGCTGCAGCCCATCTGCTTCAAGCGTCAACGTGTTGTGTATTTAGAGATGCTTTTCTGCATACCTTGGTTGTATTGAGCAGTTATTTGACTTACTGTTGCCTTTCTATCAGCTCAAACCAGTCTGGCCATTCTTCTCTGACCTCTGCCATCAACAAGGCATTTTCGCCCAGAGAACTACTGCTCACTGGATGTTTTTTCTTTTTTGGTCCATTCTCTCTAAGCCCTAGAGGTGGCTCTGCATGAAAATCCCAGTAGGTCAACAGTTTCCAAAATACTCAAACCTGCCCATCTGGCACTACCAACCATGCCAAGTTCAAAGTCATGTAAATCACCTTTCTTCCCTAATCTGATGCATGGTTTGAACTTCAGCAGATTCTCTTGACTATGTCTACATCCCTAAATGCATTGAGTTTCTGCCACATGATTGGCTGATTAGATATTTGCTTTAACAAGCAGTTGAACAGGTGTTCCTAATGAAGTGGCCAGGAAGTGTAAATTACCATCAGCAGAAATAAAAGCTAGTAATGCTTTTTACTATGCAAAAACATTAGTTTTACTTCATTAATAAATATTTTATATAAGTACTCATGACATGGAGCAGAGTGCTGTCATGTGACCGTCAGACAGATTCAAACATTCCACTACCAGCTGGTGGTGGGTGTTGATAGATGCATTTATGAATCTTTGTAGTTTCCCTATCAAGTTGGAATTTTGAGGGATATTTTGAAAAGCCTTTAATCATTGGTCCCACCTTAAAACCAAAATGTCTTGATATTTAATATATCTCAAACTTGCAGAGGCTAATAAAACTTGTGGAGTGCTAAATCAGGCACATACATTCCTAACTCCAATACGTCTTGTCATCATTAATGATGCCTATACTGTGTGCTAAAGCAGTCTATTTTGCCTGAAATATTTGGAGCATTTTAATTAGCTTGTTATTTCCGTTGTCTGAAACCATATAAGGAGGATCAGGCTGTATAAATTCACGAAAATGAGCCAAGGCTAGCTTACTGGGCCAGTGAAGACTCCACGGTGGAAGAGCTGTTAGAACAGTTAAAAATAAGGTGCGACCTAAGCAATTAAAAGGTAAATAGCAGTTTCCCTACAGCGGTTCTTAGCTGAGCACAGCACAATTATAAAGTAATTTTTAAAATATATTAAAGGATAAATATTTTATTAAGGTCGTACTTAGGTATCCAGGAGGCTCCATAGGACCAGTGTCCATAGAGTAATGACAGATGTTTAGCATTGAAACCAGATTTGGCTTGAATCCATTCAGACCCCCACCCCCCACCTTCCATCCGAGGAGCCCATCTCTGGTGTGGCTAAGTGGCACAGCTGGAGAATGGATTGCCAAGTGTAAGAGTTTCCTGCTGCGAGGCTCAAGGAATTAGATTAATCTCCTGTCTCCCACCCCCAGGGGGATCAAAAGTCAGGGCATGTCGAAGGATGAGGTGGAGAAGCCGGTCAGAGATCTACTGACAGCTTCATCCTCTGAATAGCGTGTCGCCCGGTGTTCATCACTACCACTTGCGCCTTATTCAGGCCGGTTTGTCAGGCTGATCGAATCGGCACACGGCCTGTCATGACACACAGCCAACAGCCGCATGCTAGACACCAGCACCACAATGATGGGGGACTTGAACCAGTGACTAAAAGGCTCATGAAAGCACCCAAGTCTTCCGTAACTGTGTCGAGGAAAATCCCACTTAATTGGTTTTTACGGTTTAGTGTCGTTGCTTTGAAGGTATCTATCCGTCCTCTCAAATACCCCTTCAGCACCAAATATAGCTTTTTAAAAAACATATATAAACCTCAGGACAAGCTGGTGCTTAACGTCCAGCCTGGTTGACTCTCGCCTCTGATTAGCTGTTCTCGGGAATTTTCCGGAACTGGTGAACTAAGACAGCGAATGAGGAATGTGATACTCATCCTCTGCTCCGAAAGTGGCATTCCTCGGGGGTGAGCTGGCAAAAGGATTTCCTTAGAAGGCCGCCAAGGCAGGCTCAGGCTGGCAGAGCTGCACCATATTCTGTCCAAAGCAGAGGCACAGTCCTTTGGTTTATGACCCCAAGACCAATATAAATCAAAAGCAGGCTGTTCAGCTAATCTTGCTCATTGAGTTTGTTAAAGGTCTTGAATTAGTTCATAAACCTATATTTAGAACTAACTTGAATGAACATAAAAGCTATGCCTTCAGGATGATATTGGAGGTATGATATTGGTTTGCCTCATCCCAAAAGAAATGATCTGATGAACAGAATTAATCTGACCTTCTGTAAACTGATTATATATTGTGTTTAAAAAAAAACAAAACCATTTTTATTTATGCAATAACTTTCTTGATCCTGAGCTTATTTTGATCATTTTCGGCGCCTTAAAAAAATTGTAACAAAACATGTATTTTATTTCCCATCATGCCTGTTTTATATACTCCTACTGTACCTTGTAACACAGGCAGCAAATCTGACTAATCTTTACAATGATAAACGTCAAAATCAGACAGCAAAGTCAGGTAACAGTCAAGTCAAAAATGCTGACAAAACAAGTCAAAGTTAGAGCAGGTGTTCAAAGTGTCGTCCATTAGCTTTCACACAGGACCTCAGCCGTTCAGGTCAAAATGATCAAAAATTGTTCAGGGTTGACAAAATTAAAAGGGTTTGTTTTTTTTAACATATTATAAAATCAAGTTTTCAAATGAATCAAGATTTATTTCTGGAATTAATGGAATGAAGGCTAAAATAAGACCAGTCTTTACCTTCCATGCATACAGTACTCCTTTGGCTTATCTTGGTTAGGGTTTGGGGGGGTTTATGTCCTGGCCAGTCCATCAAAGAATATGTACACACTCACTTTCTATGGGCAATTTAGAGACTCCAGTTAGCCTTTGTACAGCACTAGGAACCACCAGCCCTGGAGGGCATCCTTCCAGTCTTTAACCTTTTAAACATTTTAAAACTTCAAATTTTAGCCTTTTTTCTAGCAATGGGATAAATGGGGCTTCAAAATCCATAGTGGGCTGGTGCATCCTGAACTGTGAGTATGTAAGGTTCATTTAGCCCCACCATTGATTGGTTAGTTCAGGAAACTCCCACCCACCACGGGTTTTGAAGCCTCATTTAGCTCCAGTATTGATTGGTTAGTTCAGGATACTCCCACCCACCCCAAGTTATGAAGCTGTTTTATTTCTGCACCCTTTGCAAGAAAGCAGCATGGAAGCATAAGTGTAGAATGACACAGTTGCAGATGAGCAGATATTTCTCACTCTCTCGTTCTGATGATTTTATAATAGAGTGACCCAGGAAAAAGAAAGATGCCTCCTTTATTTTCCCATTTAATTAAAATTGTCATCACCTTTTTAAAAATAAGCTTTTTGAGTAAATAATAATAAAAAAATACAGCTCTAATATGATGCAGTCTAAATTTGAGCATTTCTTTGAAACCCTTCAGTCATCCCTGGAGTATATAAAGAATGTATCTTGAGTTTTATTCATGGAGGCAAAACTTTCCTGTTTTTCAGTTTAGCTCCTGCTTTGTGCTCAAAGTACCATCCAAATGTGTCATCAGCAGTCCCTGGACAGCCCATTGATGCATGGAGTCCTATGGTGGCAAAGTGGTCAGTGAACGCCGCTGAGCCCAGGAGGGGCCGATTCTACCCTTCCTTCACTTGACCCAGAGTATCTGAGCAGAAACATTTAGCTCTGTGACACTTCACACCAGCTTTGACCGGCACCCTGAACCCTGAACACAGCTGACCGCCTCAATGAAATAAATTTGAACTGAAACGGAGTGTAAATGGATGGAGTGTGAAATTGCTATTGGGTGATAAAAATGATAGACAGTCTTCATGCAATGGGATGGGGGTGGAGCCACATCACGGCTGAGCTGATATCTCTTTATAATAGAGGGTTAGCCAGTTGTGGTCAGGGGAGGGGAGTGGCGGGGAGGCAGAGAAAGCTGCTGGAGCACAAAGTCAGGCTATTGTATCTAAACATTTCTGGTAAAGAGACAAAAGCAGCACAGAGCCAATGAGCGCAAAACGAGTGAAAGGCTCGCTTATTCCCTGCCACCCCTGTCACATGATGCCACACCTCTCGTGTCACATGGTTTAAACAATGACATGCAACTGCACTTGGTCTTTTTACTACGACCTTTAAGCAGTTGTCTCAGGTGATCAGCTCTATACCTGACCAGATAGCATCGTTTATGGGCCTAGGGTGTGAAATAACAGTTACTGCAGGGAATAATTACCACTTGAGGTTATTTCTTCTGGAAGGGCTATTCTACAAGACTGGAAGCAGCATGGGGAGAGCAGATCTGACCATGAATTGGGTGTATTTGTTCAGCTGCTGTGAAATTGTCTGAACATGTTCCTCTCGTGTGCAGGTTCAGCAACAGACTGATTCAGTTGTGCTGCTCCCAGAAGCCCTACCTAGGGTCTCCTCCGCCTGCTGTCAGAGGACTCTCTCTCCTGACCTCATTTACACTGCCTGTACTGTAAAAAAAAATTCCGCACACACTGTTCAGTGCACACTGCGCTTTTTCATTATTGCTTGTGCTTATATACATGTGTCTGTTGTATCCTTTAACGTGTCCAGTTGTATTTATTTGCTGATATAACGCCTATAATTTCCTTAAGGATCAAGTTTCTATCTATCTATCTATCTATCTATCATCTCTCCTACACATGTCTAAGCTGTCCATAAATGTTTCCACAAAAAAAGAGAAATAAATCTGAAAAACATGTACAAAAACGGGAAGGCACAAATTACTAGAAGGACCACAGGATGACCGTGGAAACAAGGTTCAAACCTTTGCTTCACTAAAATAATTATAGTAGGTGCATCATTACTCAACCTCATCCTACGCAAACAATTTAGAAATGAAACATTAAACTGAAAACAATTTACTGCTATCAGTATACAGTTATATAAAATTAGATGAATTTTATGGCTGACTAGAACGCATAGCACAAATAATTATTTGTGTTTATTAAAAAGTTAGTATTTCTTAAAAAGTTGCTTGGGCGTGACGCCTGCACCTGGGGCTGTCAGTCTCGACCTCTTCAGCTACACAATATGTGTCTTGATGTCTTCAGTCTTCAGGCTCTGTTGATGGGAAAACAAGGAAACCTTCAGCTTCTTTGGAGGACTATAGTGTCACTCTTAACTTTCTCAGTGCACCAGACAAACGTCACAGCACTGGTATCAAAGGCATTGTCCCCATGGGGCCCTGAAGCACTGCAGGTTGGGTCATGTGACCAATATGGCCGCTTTTCACGGCAGTGTCTGATTAAGGCACTCTCTGATCTTTGGTGTGAGATTGGGTATAAGCTGGGAGGGAGGATGCCGTCACACAACAGTCACACACACACACACACACACACACACACACACACACACACTGAGCGCACATTACTACAGAGATGCCAGTGTCCTAAAGTCACATTTTCCCTCTGTGGCAACCCACAGTTAAAGAAGAACATGCAGACTCCCCATAAAGAGCCAGAGAAGGGACCACACCCACAGTGCACATGTGATTTTACTATATATTCAGTATATTCCATCTATTTAATAAGAATATGCTTCTTTTATTTGTGCTTGTTTTATATGCTTTTCTGTTCAGTGTTTATTTGATATTTGAATTAGTGCACATGGTATTTATTTGTTAAAAATTTGGTAAAAGAACCCCAGCCCCTTTTGGTGTGTGTGTGTGTGTGTGTCTATGCCATTTTCCATGTTGTTTTTGCACATCCACCTCCTTGTGCAGGAGGTGTCAGTGCTGATGTGGGAGGGATGTGGGCGTGTACCAGGATGTGGGCGGGACGTGAGCATGTGGGTGCTGTCGCACCGGGAGGACGATGTCCGCCGATACGGGAAAAGGCTCGTTACCATAGCAACATACTCTAGTCAGGGGAGCCTGGACACGGGGGTAAGATGGAGGGGATCCTGGGAGAGGGGCACAAGAACAGGGGTAAAATATGACCAGATCCTGTCCTGTTGATGAGGCGTGCCAATTTCATTTAGGGGATCCACAGAGAGATTCACGCAGGTTGTATCAGGAGCCTGGTGTTACCAAACCCACTGGAAAGAAGGTAGGACAGCATGAGTAAGGAGCAGATCAGCTGCCTCTCACACTTTCCCTGCCCTCTAAATACAACCATCATGCAGTGGGAATATTGTGTTGATTACTAACATGCATGAAATAGAGTCAAGATAAGCTTAGGGCCTTTTCTCTTCCCTTAAGATGTGCTGACAGGCTCAGACTTGCCAGTACGAGATTTAAACTTTCACACGTAGTATTTTAATATCAAAAACCTTGCAGGATGGATGCTTCAAATATGTCGGCACATGCTGGCGTTGTTCTTCATGGAGGGCTTTCTCACCCTAGCAACACCGTCACTTAGTCAATGCGAGGAAATGGAGTGTCGTCTGGCACGGGAGTTTGAGGATTAACACGTCTGGAGCACCATAAACACGACAGCAAACCTGGATGGCCTCAGTTAGTAACTGTGTCAAGTGTTCAAGTTCATCTGTATCACAGCTGCTCCTCATGAAATAAATCATGTAAGACAACAGGCTTAATACCTCAGTGTGTAGCTTAGTTTAATTATGAACACAATGTGTAACTTAGTTCAACACTGCTGACCTTAGGTTGGATCTATTCAGGTGTATTTCATGAGTAGAACGTCTCAGGACTTAAAGGAAAGCCAGTTCAATAAAATAATTGTGAATTTTACAAATTCTGACTATCAAAAGCATGTTACTGATATCAGAATATCCAGCTAATTACCTGAATGTTGTGTTCGTCTACATCCCAAGGTGGTTGGATGATGAAATCTATTTAATAACAGAGTGTGAGAGTTTCCGGGGGTTCATCTGACTGAGCAGAGTTTTTTTTTTTTAATGCTCAGAGTAAAAAAGATAATTGGCTTGTCAGTTCACACTCCTAACACCAGCCTGGTGTCGGTACGAGCAGGTAGTCCCTCTGCAGCAGCTTGTCAAAACAACACTGTAGATGGGTTTTATGTTAGCAGTGGGCCGTGGACAAGTCTACTGAAATTCCTTACTTGGAAATACAGCTGACCCTGAATCAGTGCCATGCTCGCTCGTTAGGCAGGTTTTATTTCCCGCTGGATTAGGTGGCAAGTGTTTAGCTCCCAGGGATCCCCAGTAGGGCTTCAGGAAGTTTACTGGCCTTAAAGTGACAGGCTTCCATTAATGCATTCGGGGGTTCTGTGGGTAGTGCTGTCACCTCATGCCTCCTAGGTTGACTGTTTGAACCCAGTGCCTACTCTGTGGTGTGGGTTTGACCCTTTTACTCTGGTTTCCTCCAGCGGCCCAAAAATGTGAGATCGTTGGAATCGTTGTTTCTACAGTTCTACAGCGTGATTGTGGATGTGTGTGTGCACTCTTCAGTGGACGGGGACCCTGCCCAGGATCTCTTGTGACTTTGTACAGTAACTTTGAAATGGGGATTGTATATACAGAATAGTAAGCATGCATTTGATACCTCGGCAATGTCACTATAATGTCCAGTGGGGCTTTTGCATTTAGCTTAATCTCCCATTTACATCAACTGGTCTATGTGTCAATGGAAGCTGAGTGAATTATTAAAGGAGAAAAAAAAGGCTTTCTGCGCAGAATGAACAGCTGCAAAGAGTCTGTGCAAACGGCGAGGACGTCAGCCTGTCCTGCGGTGAAGTAGCGCCGGCCGCGGCGTTGCTTTGTGATGGGGTCGTTCAGAAAAAGACTTCACGAGCGGTGAGAATCGTGCAGCAGGCGTGATTTCAATGAGTTCCTTTTCAGGGACTGAAGTGTATTTGTATCAGGTGATCGTACCGAGTATGAAACTTTAGGCCACATTTGGGTCACTGAGGATGTCCAGCTGTCTGCTGAGCTAAGAGCCAGGAATAACACTGCTACTAATTTTCATTCAAAATTTTCAGACTTTTGGTGTTAAAGTTACTCCTAAGTATTCATTTTGTGCAATCAATTAGCTGAATTATATTTTACATCCTTGGTTTAGTCAGGTGATTAAGACTACCTTCCACAAACTCTTTTTCACTACATAAATGCTATACCTTAATTCTGACACAAGAAATGCAAAAATAATATATTTCAGACCATGTAGACTTACACGCACACTTTCAATTTCTCAAATTTAGTTTATTTTTAGTTCTCCAAATGCAGTATACACACAGGACAGCCAACAGCAGGACAGGGTTAAATCAACCTCCTACCCACTCATTTCCAAAGGGGCGCTGATCCCAAAATGCTGTCTTTATAAGCCTGAGTGAAACAGTCCACCTTTATAAACACATCCAGCTATATTAATATGCACTGTATACAAAAACTCCATTATGAGTCTTTAAGGGCAAGGAATTTAAATGTATACTTTAAATTTTATGATATTAACATATCTGCGTATGACGTTCCCTCAGAGGCGACCAGTACTTAAAAACAGTCTGGAATTATCTGATTTATGGTATTTCTGGTGATGTGAATCTCGATAGCTTGGGATTTAATGGCAGGTTTATGCTTAGTGATGTTAGGCATGTAAATACAATTGCACATTTCTGTAAATTCTTGTATTTCAGGTATTGAATCAACAAATTGTTACTATTCTGCACATCATGGTAAACAGAAGTGTACTATTTGAATTAAGCTGTCATTAAAGAGGTTATTAATTGTAATAGATGAAATTAGTTTACTTCCTCCTAGCAGGTGGATTCAGTTTTATGTTTATTGAGTTCATGTTTATTAGTTAAGCTTATGGGATTTTTTTTTGAGTGTGAATCAAAACAACTATTTTTTAAAATTACAATAACGTAGATGAGGTCCTGCAACCCTAATCATTTGGAGGGAGAAGGTAGATGGATGAATGGATGGATGGATGGATGGACAGGGTGGGTCTGGTCTGATTTGCATGTCCCAGTGTGTTCTTCAGTTGCACCGCTTGTGGGTAGAGGTTCCTGAGGATTCTGGTGGTGAGTCACCATATGCTTTTGTATCTTGTGAGTGCAAAGTTTGCCGGCTTATCTGAGTCTTCGAAAACTGTTGCATTAATGAAGGTGGGCGGACCTTGAATTCTTGTCTTGTTTACTCAAACATACGCAGCAGTTGGCATACTCAGATCAAGCGGCTGAACACCCTGTTTGAGTACAGCTGTCAAGCAGGATCTGTAGCATGACTTTATGATGTAAATATTTACTTTCCTCTTCAGTATTTAACTGATAAATGTAGCATTTACTACTGGGTGATAGTAACCTGCTTGCTACTCCAAGATCGTTTTGCTCACAGGAAGGCACATTGATATGTATTGGATGGTATTTTACGGTATTTTAAATGAAAAGCCAATCTTCAAATGCTGCAGATGAGACTATTATATTGATGACGTTAAAAAGAAAATAAAAAACAAAACAAAAACTTACTATCACTTAGGCACCTGAGAGAGCAAAACCGCATTTTGTGAGAAAACTTTCATTTGCTTCGTTTCCTGTTCTTGAAATATTTTTGAGGATCTCCTCACAGACTATTATGAACTGGAAAAAATACAGTTCTGACGAACAGAAGGACCCAGGTAATGCTTTAACATCACAGATGGTGAGACCTTAATAGAGATGGGCTTTGAAGTGTTATGACTAATTCGTACTATGATGAACAGACGAGTTTGAAAATAAACCCATATTCTCTTATGAGTGCTCAGGTCCTTGCAAATCTGTTATGCCAATGTAGAGATCTGCTGTTCTGAGACCTTGGCCTGTCAAATGGGCCTCCACTACCAATGCAACCTTTTTCAGGGGGTCATGTAACAGTGGGCGTGTCACCTCAATCTTGGAAAGCTGTGATCCACCTCGGTTATGGGAGCACTTTCTTATCGACTTTCAGTCTCTCCAATCAATACATTCCCTTTTCTTTTCTATTCAGTCTTATAGAATTGTTTCAGGCTCCTAAAATGCCATGGGCATTTTGAAATCATGTGACTCTACAGAGAAAAATATGAAATAATAGGTCTTTCTGAGAATCATTTCCTGACAGGGCCACGTACACAGCTGACATGTGCGGTGATAATTCCCACTCAAGGGAGGTTGGGACATGAGCTCCGTCCAGCAGCCAGATCTAGCTCGACTCCCCACGCCTGTAGCAGTGACCCTGTCCACCTAGACCCCCGCCTGCCTCACGTCCTCCATCATGCTGACAAGCAGCTGCATTGATTCCTGTCATAGAACCCCACTGGTGGAGTGGGGCGAACTCCCACTAGGGGAATCGGAGGGGCGCAGAGTCTTGGCTCACATTAATCTGGGGCATGAGGACCAGGTGGCCGTGAATCCTTAATGCGAAGCTGGCCACCAGTCTCCCCGACCTTCACTAGCCCCAACTCTTCCAGGCCTACGCCAAGTGCTAGTGGCTGGGCATGGATGAGGGATCCACTTGGTGCCTATGACTCACCAGCAAGGAGAAAGACAGAGTCTTATGGTGACTCACTGTCCCCCCCGATGCCATCCACTAACCGTCGCTCGGCCAGCCGTGATTCACTCCACTCTGGGGCCAGGTCTCTCCCCAGCCGAGAGGCTGCCCTCCTCAGCCCTGAACTCATCTCCTGAGAGCTAATGGTGTTACTTCACTGAGCAATTACACAAAGCACCCTACAGTTAGCTCTTCTTTGGCTAGCCAATTCGGTTCCTGTTCAAGGCTACTACAGCAGGAAACAGAGATCGTCTTAGCACTCCTGTCCTTAGCCTCAAAGACATTGTGTTATCAGACTCACTTCACTTGTCACTGTACTTCCCAATCCCTTACGTGGCAGTCCACCAGTGGTCTGGCATCTCTAACATGGCTGATGTGGAAGACCTACACAGAACCACCTATGCTGCTTTGTGTGTGTGTGTGTGTGTGTGTGTTTGTGTGTGTGTGTGTAAATAAATAATTTGTTTTATTTATAAAGCACATTTCATGAACACTTCATGTTTCCCAAAGCGCTCCACAATTCAGACCAACAAAACAAACCAAAGGATAGTAAAAACAATAAAATGAAATATAGAATGAAAATAAAACACCCCAAAGAAAAAACATTTACACTCAAAAATACTAAGTAAAATAAATTACATTTATCAACTGTACTCAATCAAAGGCCTGAGTAAAAAAATGTGTTTTAAGCCTTTTTTTTAAAAACCGGGATAGATGGAGAGAATCTAATACTCGCTGGCAAGGAGCTCCATAGTCTTGGTGCAGTAACTGCAAAGGTCGTCAGCCTTTGATTTCAGTTCGGTTCGCGGGACAACTAAATAAAACTCACTGGATGATCTGAGGGATCTGGAAGTAGACTGTAACTGAAGAAGCTCTGCAATGTACAAAGAGGCCTGTCCATTTAGTGCTTTAAAAACAAGAAGTAAAATTTTTAACTTAATCCTAGAATCAGTTCGGTGCCAGTGAAGAGATGTTAAAACTGGTGTGATGTGTTCCCTCATCTTAGTGCCGGTCAATAGCCTAGCAGCATTCTGTACTAATTGGAGACAAGCTATAGAAGACTAAATTATGCCTCCATATAAGGCATTATAGGAATCCAAAGGTGAGGAAATGAAAGCATGGATAACTTTTTCTAAATCAAGAAATGAAAGGATGTTCTTAATTTTTGAGATAAGTCTCAGCTGAAAAAAAGCTGCTCTAACAGCAGAGTTTATCTGCTTGCCAATTTTAAGATCAGCGGCAAAGATATAGGGTGTCACATAGGAGTATCACATAAGAGGATAACAGACCCAGGTGTTGCACGACAGATGTCGTACCTGCGGAAGGGCCAAAAAGAATGATCTCAGTTTTGTTCTAATTTAGCTGAAGACAATTACTAGCCAATCAGCGCTTAATATGTTCCAAACAGTCAAGGAGGCTGTGTATCTTGCACGCATTTTGAGGTCTCAGTGGCACGTAAAGTTGCACATCGCCTGCATGGCAGTGAAAAGAAACATCATCATTTTTAAATATCTGACCGAGTGGAAGCATGTAGATAGAAAATAAAATAGGAGCTAAAATGGACCCTTGTGGAACCCCAAATCTGATGGGTGCCGGGTGACGGGTGTGTGTTCGTATCCTCACTGATGTCACAGCGCCCCCTAGCATTACTGTATGGCCTCTTTTCTTTGTCCAGTAAAATGAAAGATGGCCACCTATGTCAAATTGTTAGCTGGATAAAAGTATCCACTAAGCAACTAAAATAATCCAAGCAATACTGCAGGACTGTGCAGGCATGCGTTAATGCGAAAATGCCCAATTATGGTCATCTGCAATGCTTACCTTTGCTTAAATATTCATGAACATCCTTTAGTCCTCCATAGATTGCCACTGTGTGCCTTAATCTGCAGGCTTGTGCTGCAGCATCAGCCGGGAAACTCCCCCTGCGGTATCTGCATCACACCTGGTCATATTTTACTTCAGCACATGCAGCTTCATTCACTGTTTTCCAGAAGCTTAATGAACACTTAGCCAGATGTCTTCCAATTACAGAAAGCCATTTCGATTATGGCCGACCAAATACAGATGAGGCTGTAAAGCACTTCGCTTCAAATCAAGCTTACTAGTCGAATGTGCTTCCTTTGGATGTTGTGTTCGTGCAATGCCTGCGTGGTGAATTTATGCTGGAAGTTCAGGGGAGTAACAGAGGAAATCAAGTTTTGCTAGAATTGTTGGGTGCTGCCGTAGATTCATTTAGCGCACTTTAGAGAAGCTACTTTAACAATCACTGTTGGATTAGGGTAAAATGATCAGGCCTATCTCAAAGCTGTTTTAGGCCCACAAAGTAGCATGACAGTGCCTGTGCTGGATATAAGGTATATTGAGGTAATGTTTTAATGCATCAGGTCCTCATTAGCGTCGTTAGGCTGCTAATTAGCAAGCAGATCATAATGCATTTCCATGTAACCAGAGCACACCAAATGCTTGTTCTGCACGTTGCCACTTAGCTCTGCTCACAAAATAAGGGGAGTAGAAGACTCCATTTATCAAGAGAACCTCATTAAAAGTACTAGTAATAGGGTATTTAATTCAACTACTTATTTATGATTACTTAGTATGATTAATTTTAAAACACACTGAAGGTTATAAACTGTGTAATTATTGGTAAATATGCATTTTAAATTGGGGTCCATTAGTAAGGCTTTCTTATCAGCTGTTGAAATGAGAATTTTTTTTCATGTATAATCTCAGAAAGTTTTTTTTTTCTTGGAGGGATGACCGCAAACAGCATCTTTTGCCTGGACGCTAATACATTTCTTTGACTCATGGCAGGCTGAATAAAATTTAACATTGACTCACTCAAAAGCAAAAGAAGTAATATCATGATATCCTGCGAACTGAGAGTCAGAAAATCAGAAAATTAACTTCTGGTGTTATATACAGGGGCTGAGCCCTTGTGTGAGTCATATACGGTGATGTAAGGGATAGGTATAGCCATTCGATGGGATCTGTCTTTTTTGCAACTTTCTGTCGTTCCCACATTTTTATCCCCGCTTTTCTACGTTCAGAGAAAACCAAGTTCAACTTTTGACAGTTTGCCGCTAACATAACCGTCTGTTAGCTTTTTATAGCCAATCAGAAGTCAAGAACTCCTCTAGCTGACTAAAAACTCCTTCAAGGGGTTCAGTGTCTCTCTCACACATTCAACTGCTTACTCTTGAATGAAAACCGTAAAGTAAAAAGAGATTTTAGCATTTTTTGTATAGACTTCATATTGTATAAAAACCAAATGACCCAAAACATAGGATGTTAGTTTGATTAATTTGATGAGTAAGTCCCTGTCCCTCAAGATTCTTGTCAAATATGGATGCTGGCATTTCTTTATTTCAAAAACTTTTCCAATTTCTCAATCTCCTATGGAACATATTATGGAAACACAGTGCCTGGGGCTGTACCTGCAAATCTAATCTAAAAACGACAGCTTATTTGAAGCCAGGGTGTCAGGACCCTCTGGATGATGTGGCTAATGGTGCCCCATCACTCTCCATCCAAGCCCGGCTGAGCTGCTTGGTCTCCCCGGGTCTCGGGGAACAGGGCCTCGTGCTCTCCTGTCCTGTGCTTGTCCAACACGTCACCAGATAAGAACCACTGGAGCGTTCAGATTGTTCGTCAGAAGCCATGTCCTTATGTTTCACATCCTTTAACATTTTGCTCTTGGTGAAAACACTTTGAGGAAATTCCTCAGGTGAGAACCAAGAAGCACTCTCACACTTTTGCAATTCTTATGATGACACTGTGTGAGCACAAAGAAGGATGCCAAAGATGGGTCTGATTGTGTTGTGCACCAGGTAGCATCCTGTCTTGTCTGAATGTTGGGCTCTGGAGGCTTGGGGGAGGAGCCACAATAAACCAATCAACACAAGGAATGTATCTGAGTGACACAAACTTTTCTCTCAAAGTACCTCATGGACCATTCCCTGCCTTCAACTCCCTTGTCCTTATTTGTCAAAGGCATCTGGCTTATTTAGCAAATGGGCCAAATCAAGGGCTCTCCTTGCTAAATTATGCAAATAATGGCTAGCTGTGGGTGCCTTAACTGCCAATATCCTGGGGGAGAGGGTTTTGGGCACTCGGCCTTAGCCAATCTCCAAGCATGGCCGGTGTATCCATACACGGATTTTCCAGCTCTGCAGGCAGAAGAACCTTCTGTCTATGGTCCAGGTTTCCAGAAATATGGCCGGGGAACCCCACTGCCTTTTTCCACGAGCTGGGCTCACTGCTGATACCAGGTTTTCCCCTCGTCTCATTGTGTCTTCCCTGATATCAGAGGTCCAGACCGCTCTGTGTCTCCTAGCAGACCTATGATCACCCACATCCCTGTGTCTGCAAGGGGGAAGGGGGAGGGCATCCATGATGCCAGGAATCCTCAGGCCCAAACAAAGAGGGAGACAGCTGGCTGGCCCTGCATGCCAAAAAGCTCTGGCAGCCAATATCTGAGCCAGGTTTGTGAAGGCTGCGCTGGAGGGAAATGAGACAGGCACAGAGCATGACGGAGTGTTTCGACTGGCTAGGGACTTAAACTCAAGCGTGTGCTCGACCTGATTCAAAACATGTACACTCAGCAACAAAAGTGAGGTACAGGTAAGTGAGAAGTATAGAATGGAGTGGAAGAATGAAAGTAATGTAAGAGCGAGGGAGATTGGTCTTCCACAATGATGAGTTTGCTTTAATTTTGGGCCTGCAGCTCTTTGTTTTAAAGCAGAGTACCATGGGAGGAACAATTAAATAGGCCTCAGTTTGAACACAGCTGACAGAAGAAATACCAAGACGACAATCTACCGAGAGCTTCACCCATACACTGGCACATTTTTAGGAACTTGTTAAAGATTTTCTCGAGAAAAAGATGGCATGGATAGGCCTGGGTGCCAGCATCGCAAGATTTTCTGTATTGTATAATGAAAAAATATTTACTGTTACGGTATCTAAAGTTCTTCTGTTTCTTGACGTTTACTGTTGATGTCTGCACCTAATCCATATAAGTTAGTCAATCCACTCCATATGAGGAGAAATATAATTAATCTAATCAGCATCTGATCCCCTGTCCACACACACCTCCAATGAAAATAACATCCTTGTTATGTTATTCTTCATTAATTTTCTGCAGATGGTGTTATGCCAAGTCAGAATGGAGGAAGAAAATGTCAGCCGTGGAGAGACATGGTAACAGGTCTATTCCCAAGTGCACACTCCACTCGTACTCCTAATTAAATGTCAGCTTAATAGAGTTTAAAGAATGGAAAAGGGATACATTTCTTACATTTGAATGTCATTTCCTAGGCTTGCCTATTAAAAAAAAAAAAAAAAAAAAAAAAATTGAATCAGACTGTCAATCAAGCCAGCTATGAGCCAATCAGTTTAAGTCTGAGGAGCTGGAGGGAAAGGGATCAGCCTTCTGATTGGTTGCTCGTCTGAAGTCAGTTTCCAGAGGGTGATTAGTGAATGTCTTCAGGAGAAAGATGCCATAGCGTGGCTGTTGGTGGGGCTCTCGCTGCCGGCAAATTCTAGAAAGCAACCACTTGAGTGAGCATGAGCTCATAAATGATGCAGAAGGTTCCTTTGTTATGAGGCAGTGTCAAGGCGGTGACATGTTTTTATGTGTATCATTTCCCACAGATTGACTGGCAGTTTCTTTGTGCTCTGCTACTTTGTAATGTTTTTGAGATGCTCTCCTTACTTCACTCTCTGTACTCTCACCTGAAAACGGCAAAGCATCCAGCTCCATTTTGGGATTTAAACTTAAAACCAACTGGGCAAGGATGGAAAGTCCATAATCACTAGTCCAATGTTAGACAAGTTTAAAAAAGGGCAGAGCAAGAAAACTTCACGTTAACTCTCCAAGGCTGCTCCAAGCTGGGAGCTTATCTGTAGATGACTCTGACACTTTATTTAGTTGTCAAACTGCTTAGCAGACACTTTTATATATAAAAAAAATAGTTTACAGGTTCAAACTGTGTGTGGGCAATTTCTGTGCGAGTCAGAAGGAACCAAGAAAGGCAGGTTTATTACCACGTGGGGTGTACCTTGGTGGCCCAAAAGAACTCAGCTAGTTAATAAAAGGAATTCCCCAAGCAGTCCATCTACAGCTACAAGGCCAGCTACCTGCTGATAAGAACACGCTTCTTGGAATGGAGTGCCCCTTCTGATAGTCTTTTACCTGCCTTTGTAACACGGTTGTGAGTGGGCAGAAGAAAACCAAGGTGCTCCTTGAAGGCATCTCTAGTAGGTGTATAAGATGGACAAGAGATGGACTCCAAACCCATGTTGTAAAGGTTCTCTGCCCCAGACGTTGGTCTTTCGCCACTGTTGCAGGGACCGTCTCCAAACTCCCACACTCTTACAAAGGTGTACATGCTTGTTCCTTCAGGAATGCAGGATTAGACAAGTTGCACAAACACAGACACACACACAATAATATACAATCATCGCAATGGTCTCGGTGATTTGACGTTACTGTAATGTCAACCACAAAATACTTCAGTTCATGTAGGGTAAAATGCAGGAAAACACAATCCCCCAGAGTCACACACACACACACACACACACACACAGAAGTCACATAAAGACAGTACCCTTTCCAACACAAAGCCAAAAAGACCCTAATCCAATAGTGATCAGATATGCTGGTCTCACAGATACACGCACACACATACAGGGCCGTAGCTAGAAATTCCATGCGCCCTAGAGAAATATTGCTCTGGGTCCCCAGATATACCATAATGAACACCCTATAAAGATGAGCCCCCTTTTGGGTGTTCTGAATCCAGTACTATCTCTATGCCGCGCCTATAAGACAATAGTTAAATCAGGGTCTGAAAATGTTCATAATTATAGTAAGAAGAAGATGTTTTTCCTGTGCTCTGATGATGTTTCTTTCGGATATAAGGTAAGTTTATTCAGTAATGTTAAATGAAAATGTTTATTTCCCCGTTCACTACCATGAGTACCGGATATCTGGTGTACGAAATAAATCGTATTACTGGAGGTGCCGGATATATCCAGAATTTCTTTGCACCATCTGTGCTAGCCGTGGTACGCAGAAGAAAAAAGTTTGATACACTCAAAGAAGTTGTTGAGAAACTAGGTAATGAGAATGACAATGACAATGTTTTGTGGCGATGGTGTTGACTTTGAACGATTTTCATTTACTGCTGATGGCGGTGATGACCTTGCGCTATAAGACATTAACGATGAGCTGCATTCAGCCGTTGAAAACATTGAGCAATGGTCTTGTCCCGATTTTATGTGGAGTCGTGCAAAAAATGTAGAAAAGATAATAAAATATACATTCTATATACGTTATGCGTAGTGTACAGCTATGTGTAGCTATGTGGCATATATTTCGGGGGCCCCTCCACCTTTCACCTCAGTCTCTGCAGCCTTGCACACAAAAGAGACTTTGGCACACAGTCTTCAGGCTTATAACATCTGGAGCTGTGCCACGTGTCCAACCCAGCAATGAGGCCTTCAGCTGCAGGCTGTGTCCCTTTAAACTCTGCAAGCTCTCCTCTCCTTTAAGGAGACCTTTTGGGACAGCCTTACTGTTCCATGAGTAACAAGGAGAGGCTCACTATCTCCCTGAAAAATCGCCCTCACGGACTGTTGCCAAGGCACAGAGACAGAAAGGGCTTTAAGGAAGAACCAGCAAACTTTTTTACTCTAATGAACTTTGTTATTAAGTTTTAAATGTGAAGCAATAACATTCACATTCTTATATATTACTCAGTTAGCAACCCTGGCTTTGACACCAATAAACCAATAATAAAAACATCACAACCAATTGGCATAGTTTTCCTTTTACTTTCCTCTCAGTGGTTTATTTTTAGTAGGTCGTCGTTACTTTAACATCGCCAGAGACTTGGAAAATGATTTTTCACGTGACCACCATAAATTACATTAGCATATACAACGCCACCGAAATTCTTGAAAGTCCATTCGACAGAATGTTTCATCGTATGAGATTTCAAAATGCAATATTAGTTTGTGAAGTTCATGTCGGTTTTGATATATTTGTATTGTCCTTTTCCGATTTACTTTGCTCGCATTTAGTTTCTGTGATTTGATTTTATGCCCGGCCGATATAGAAAAACTCAAACTGTCGTACGTGTTTACTTAATGCCCCAGTATGGCAGTGTCAAGGTCGAGGAAGAGAGCGCCTTTTGAGATTTCCTTCAGCAGCTTGGCTGCTCTCAAAGAGCAGGAGATGGACAGGGCATATCTCCACGGAGATCGGAGAGGCTGCTGGGTGACAGCTCAGCCATTTTTACGCCACATCCACCCTAAAGGGCTGTTGGTCCGGAACAAATGTACTGCATGTCTACGTAATGACAGGACTGGCTTTGTGGTGTGCTGTTACACTTCTAAACAGTCTGACATACAGTACATTGTTACATACCTTCGCCTGAAAGTAAGTATGAAATATGAAATGAGTTTACGTTCTGTGGAACCTCGTACTGAGTGGCGCTGAAGGGGGTGGGGCTGTTCTACAGCCATCCGTCTCCAGCCAGGACACAATCAGCACACGGTCGCTTTACTGGCCTCAAAGCGTTTCAACTCCGATGACTGTTTAATTTTAGTTTTGTGACGCGGAAAAGTGCCTCAGGTAGAAATGCATGATCAAGTGCTCAAATGATAGGGGCACTGCTTGGTCTGTTATTAGGGGCTATGTGCACACACACACACACACACACACACACACACACACACACACACACACACACAAAAAAAAAACCATAGCAGCAACTGCAGACATACACGCAACTACGTACAAATACTTGTGCGCACATCCGAACACACACTAAACGAGTGTCTTGAGAGCATCATTAGGTAAGCCTTTAAAAAATGTGTTTGTTTCAGAGACAGGAATATATTTTTTAGATGATTTACAGTGCCTACGTTTCCACCAAATTAGCTTGATATGGTGCTCAGTATCAAACAAATAAACGGGGAGAGCATGTTTTGTTCCCACCTCTGTCACGCGTGTGTTTGCCTCTGACTTTGGTATCATTCCTGCCGATCACCCCCAGGACATGGGTGTGTTCCATTACCCAGCAGCCAGCTTACCCATAACCACCTGCTTTATTTATGCATCGTCATCCTTTTTGATTTGGTTGTTTTGGTGTGGCTGCCTCATGGCAAGGGTTTCATTTCCCAGCGCCTTTTCTGGATTTCCCATTGACAATACCCAATGCTTTTTTCACAATATCATTCCCATTATCACTCAAAATATTTGGGGGGAGCGCCACCCATTTCTCCATTCACCCATCAGCCCATTACGGAGGGGCGCAGACAATATGCAGGGAGACTTATTGAGTCAAATTCCCTCACCACAATGTCCAATAAAACAAGTGCTTTCTTTCCTTTGCCGGATTCTCTTTCCAGTAATGGCTATGATTGGATAATACCCTGTAATAAGCTCTCATGGGGCCAAGGGGAAGGCAGAAAAGACACCACCATTCACCTGAGGAAGCGGTGCCCATAAATGGGCCATCGCAGGTCACATGTTTGAGTTGTTTTCTGTCCTCCTTAAAGATGCTTGATAGCACAGATAATTCAGAAACACATCCAGCGCCTTGCCTAGTGACGAAAGAGCTATGCAGCCTTTTTCCAGACATATCACTCTAGATGCCTCTTTGCCATTCCTAAGCCCATAATTTTGATATAAGGCATGAATTGTCCGTATTGAAGGTAGGAGAGAGGAAACAGATTCCTGGTGACACCACAATGTCACATGACTGACTGTCAATAAAAGAGGATTTGTACCCTAATGTGATTTGCAATGCATTCTACTTCTTGCTATGTACAACCTAAAATAGTGATAACTTTTTATATATAAATATGCTGGGACAAGTGAGGCTTCAAAACCTATGGTGGGTGGGAGTATCCTGAACTACCAATCAAAGCTGGCACTGAATGAGGCCTCAAAACATGTGATGGGTGGAAGTATCATGAACTACCAATCAATGCTGGCCTAATCTATCCCATCACTAAACATGCTTGAAGTTTGCAAAAAAAACCGTGTTAGTGATTTTACAAACATTCAGTCAGTATTTTGTTTTCACTTCACTCTGCGTTCTCTCGCAGCTCATGTTATTGTTATGTTCCTTTTATCCACTTATTAATCAGATTAAATATCCGTCCATTATCTATACCGCTTATCCGTCAGGGTCGCAGGGAAGCTGGAGCCGATCCCAGCTGACTACGGGCGAAAGGCGGGGTACACCCTGGGCAGGTCGCCAGTCCACCACAGGGCCCAAATTAAATATATTATTTAATAAATTTAATTACTCTGTTGCATGTAGGGTCATCAGATGTTGTAAATCAGCGGTAAAATATAGTAAAAACATTTGATTTTGTTTAATCTTACACCACCTAAACTGAGAGTGTAATAGGGCTCCATCACTTTTATAAAGATTGGTTTTCAAGGATGTTTTTAGTGTGGTTCATTTTGGGACTTTCAGGTCATTACAATTTTGAAGCTAGCTGAATATTACATGTACCAAGAATTTCACAGTATATCCAGTTGGTCCAATGAATATTTATGAGAGCAAATGGTGGAGAGAGAGAGCGATTAAATGGGGATGGAGATCCTTACTGTAAAAGATTACTAACTGTTTGCACCCAGATGACCTTGGGGGGGGGAGATTGGTCCACTGCAACAGATGTCAAGAATGTGTCAAATTAACTTACAGTGTCTGAAAAATCCAGCAACCTTCCTGAAGGTCTCTCACCCCACTTTCTGCTGCAGGCTGTTATGTCTTCATTTCGAACAAGTGTAGGGTATTTTTTTAAACAATGCAAATAAAAGGTGAAAAACAAGACATAGGCTTCTGCTTGAATTTTAAAGCATGAATGTTACTTCTGCTGTTGTACCTATGTTGTGAGAAAGAATATTGGTTTGCATGCTTCTATGTATTTTTTAGAAAGTTTTTTTCGTGTTCATTTGTTCAGTAGTTTATTGTCCTGGCCGCTTAACAGAAAAACCACATAATATCATTGGTAATGCTCCTTTTACAATACATACAAAAGCAAAGTCTTACTGGGATGAGTCATGCCGGTAATTGTCCTCGGTAATTGTCTTCGGTAATCATCATTGCTCTGCTTGGTGTATCAGGTTAGCAAAAGCATCAAAGCTATTTAATCCTGAAGAAGAAGACACAGTTTTACTTCATTGTATTCAAATACTGAGGTTTACAAATGTCTCTGTGATGGATGATATAACTAATTTCTTCACTGCGTACCAAATGGTGAGGCCTGCCAACCACAGTCCTTTGTTTATAGACACACTGGGGGTAGGAGAGCTTTATGTCTGTAGAAATCTGTGAAGGCTTGAGTCATGCATGGCAGTCTATTCCATTAGTATGTGTACCCGACTGCTTCAGGGATAATTGGAGTTCAGCTGTTTATGCTCTGGTCTAGAAGGTTCCAAGTTTGGTAGGCGCCTGCCTTCCCAACTCCCCACTGCTGTCTGAAGATGATGTTAGGGAAGCATCAGACAAAGGGCCGAAGCGCCCTCATGCCCGGGGGAAAAATATATGGAAGCCTGGAAGGTGTCCTTCATCGTGGAAGCGACGGGAGCTTCAGATCGATGAAGGAATGACCCTGCATCGAGCAGTGTCACCCAACAAAAGGCT
Source organism: Gymnarchus niloticus (assembly GCA_009936485.2). Taxonomy (NCBI): domain Eukaryota; kingdom Metazoa; phylum Chordata; class Actinopteri; order Osteoglossiformes; family Gymnarchidae; genus Gymnarchus; species Gymnarchus niloticus. The sequence continues at coordinate 10,703,734 of JAACJT020000038.1, read as the reverse complement.
ACCAGCCCCCCCCCCCCCCCCACCCCAGCCTGTCTCAGTTGGCCCCTTCAGCACCTTGTGCACAAAGACACACATTGTTAGAGTGACAAATTGGCCAGTTTTTTCCATCCTAAAGGAGTGAGGCTGAAACGAGTGAGATACATTCATATAGCTGACTAAGGCAACCTGAGGCAATGTATCGGACAAAACGCAAATAGGAAGATCCATGGATGTCATTTCCTGTCTCCTGTTTCATGGACAGACACTAGGGACCTTAAATCTGCTAAAGCAATAGTCTGCTATTCAGTTGTTGGCAATTCGAATGAATGCGGCACAAGTCCATTTAAAAGGACTCAAGGAGAGCTTTGTATGTTGTCAAATGTGGAATTCTGGGACCTTGAGATTGTGCCATGGCCACCAGTCATTTTCATGCTGTGTGTGTGTGTGTGTGTGTGTTATGTAGCTATGGAGCTGTAAGTGAGCTCCGTAATGAGGCTACACTGGCTCATGGCAAGCATAGCCGGCCCCCCTGAATGGGCCATGTTCCAGGGCCTCATGTCCAATCGTAGGCTTGGCTCTGCCGCTCCGCAGTTGCTTGACTGCGACATCATTATTACGCCTGTAAAAAAGTTTTCTCCACTGCACTTTTGTGTGCCAGCAGACTGGGAGAAGAAGAGACAGAAAGGAAGAATGAGGAAAAAAGTGAGGGGGGGACAACAAACTGGGTTTATTTGCATATTTGCATATTAAAAACCCAGTGAGGCTGAGCAGGATATCTTCTGGAGCAGATGTTGATTTCCATATTTAACAGTGGGTAAGCAAAGCAGGAGGTCTGGGGGCCGGCGAGGTCCTGGGTCCTGTTGCGTTCGTAACCTTAGGGTCATCAGAGGGCGTCTCAGGCTGGGAGAGGAGATGAGATACTCACAAAACAACTGCTATCAATAACCCCTCTGCTATGGCTCTGGAAAATGCAGCTGCGGTTTCCTGAGCTCTGCATTAACATGGAAAATGCAGGCACGAACACACTCACACACATTCATTAGTCATTTTCTTCGCCACCAGCCAGCGTCCAGCACCTTGGCAGGTACCACCACTTAGCTAATGGAACAAGACTAAAAGTTAATCCAGCATCCATAAAGGCCTGATTCTCCACCCGATAGGGACAGCCTGTTGTAGGTGCAATCAACATGCTCTGTAGCTGGTCTCCATGTCATCCATGCCTGTGAAAGCCTAGACAAACTGGGACTGAAGGCACAGACACCCCCTACCGTGCACCTTAAAATGATTTCTTTTGCATATCCAAATTCTCCCTAATTTTTGTAGTTGGAGACATGGTGGCTCCCTGGATGTCACTGTATTCTCGCGGCTGCAGTGTGGGGAGCTTGATTCTGCATGCGAGTGAATTCCGCATGTTTGTGCAGAGATCTTTTCACATTCCAAAGCGTGAAGTCTCCGGGACCTGGTGTCTCTAAAGTTGTCCGTCACGAGTATCCCGTGACAGACCAGCATCCTGTCGGGGGTGTCCCTCGTACCCTCGTGTCTTCTAGGGTCCCATTCTTAATACTGTTCTGGAAAAGTACATACAGTAAGCAAGAAAGACAGACTGAGTATGACTATATCTTAGAACCAGAAAGAAGAAAATGAAACTCTTCACAATGTACAAAATTCATTGAGTAACAATGGCGTGCATAAATCTGTCCTAACCTGCTTAGGAGTGGGATAAATCTCGTGTGGTGTTTATTTAATAGAAGCTTCCCATACTACTGTTACCCTTGAGCCGGCAATAAAAAAAACAGGTGCTTAGAGCTCCTTTTATTTCTAATATTGAACACAAACTGTCATTTATTGGCATCCCCTTGTGTTAATAATCAAACAATGGCCGAGAGGATTTGGGGCCCTCAGGCACTGGGGCTGGTGTTTTCTGTCCCTGTGAAATGAATTCCACATCGCTGATGTTGTAGTTTAAGTGAACACCTACTGCATTATGCAGGCATTACTGAAGAACCTGTCTCTCTGTTCTCTCCTGCATCGCCGAATTTTAAGACCCGAATTTGCATTGACACAAAAGAAGAAGGCAGGGTACCAATCTCTGCCAGAACAATCCCAACGAGACATCTTTTTTTTTCCCCACCTTGCCCTGACTGTCTGCTGATTAAAGCGGCCTGCCCAGCAGAGTGGCCTATGGTTTGAGGAAGAAAATCTCGGAAGGTGAGGTCATAAGGCAGGTGTCGAGCCCGTGAAATGCTGGCAGCTGGGCGGAGGAAATGAAACACATCTCATGTATTTTTAAATTGACTTCCACTGCAAAACCTTTTCAGCGCCAGTACTCACACGCTAAAACCATGATGCTGGTGTCTATTTTTTACAAAAGGCAATGTGCTGTTAGCCTACCTATTTGCTAAGTAGTGCTGATCAAGTGGAGCTAATTAAAGCTGGAATCATATTTTGCTTTTTGCTAGATAGTTAGCTGCTTGGAGAGCTTTGCTCATCTTTACTGAGAGGCACTTGGCTTGAGATACAGGGTGACAAACAGGTCATCGCTGGGCTCAGTGAGAGATGAAGGGAGACTGTGGACGAGAAAGCAGAGACAAGCTGAGAGAAAACAACAGTAACTCCGAGTGACACCACTTGGAGCCCCTGACATTCTATCCACTTCACTTCAATTTAAGTTCTTTAACGCTCTCATTTGGGAAACCCAAACACTCCCAACAGCCCCTGGACCTCCTGATTTAGGCTATAAACATCCTCAAAAGGCCCATTAACATTGCTGAACTGGAATCTGTGCGCTCACTCTGTTATTCACACTTCACAAAGATACAGAGATGGCGATATACAGTATTGTATATCATGTATTACAGTAAGATAATGTTATACTACGAATCAAAAGCTGGAATTAAAATTGCTGGGAGAAATATTAACAACCTCAGATATGCAGACGATACCACTCTAAT
>JAACJT020000038.1:10659017-10696517 GCA_009936485.2 Gymnarchus niloticus | reverse complement strand
ATCCATCATGGATGTGAGATTTGCCTGTTCTGCTCCACCCTCATTACTTTTCACAGGGAACTGAAGGGCCGGAGTCACAGTTGGACCAGGCACTTGGGGCACACCTATGTATATGTCATGCGTAAATTGATAGCAAACAGACGTGTTGTTGTATTGACCTGGCTGGCTTCTCTCTGGCAATGAGCACCATAGCGAAAGCTCACAATTTTGGCAGAAGGAATGAATGTAGACCGGCTTTTGAACATTTCAACCCCGCTTGAGCCACATGGATTTTGAAGCAGATGCCCGGACAGGTGGCTTGTTCCACATTCAGATATGGTGTCCGTGGTAACACCGCTGCAGCTTGACTTGGCGGGCTCCTCTGAGTTTTCCGAGCCGTGTCCCAGAGCCCACGCCTCCTTCAGCCAGGAAGACAAACTTGATTCCCAGGTTGCCTTCACATCAGAAGCGTGCCCAATGCCGGTTTTACTGGACCAGATTCTTTGCCCATTATTCTGTATCTTCAACACCATCATTCTGACTGGTTTTATGCTGTTCCTGTGGCATTTTTTCTCTCTTCATGCACTGACTTACTGTTCATTCAGAGTGCACTTTTCCACGTAACCCCCTTCAAAGACACGTGGCCCATTTGCTTAATTAAAACTTTTGTGGCCGCACTCCATGCACCGTAAATACGATCAGTGCGGAAACGCAGTGGAAACAAGACTGACCAGTAGAGTGTAGTATATCAGTCCATGAGTTTGTCTGGAACCGCACATACAGGCAAAATCAAAAACATTAAAAGCAAAAACCTCGTTGACTGCCTGGTTTCCCAATGCATGACAACTTATTTGTTTCTTTAACTTAGCAATTTTGGAGCCATTTTCCCCATTATGGCTCCTAAGATTAGTGGTATCTCTACTCTGCCAGCAGAGTCGTTGCACTGAGTTGACCACCCTGCCGCCAAGTCTCTGTATTTCAACTTTGCGGGCCAATGTTTGTGACCCTGACTCATCTTAAGGCTGACCTTTATGACTGTCCTTTCCGTTGTACTTATCACCACTGTTGACATCAGAAAAGCACGGGTGAGGGGGAGGGGGGCTCCATAAAGAGGTCTGTCCTGGAAAAGAAATGAAAAGAAAAATGAAGGCACGGGTTTTGATGTCTCACAGGTGCTGGGGGAATTCTGCTCCGGCCATGCTGTGATGGCGTGAGGACAGCTGTTTCATTTACTCGTTCTTATATTCTCCCCATCCCGGCCCCCAGTCGGGAAAGGAGATGAATTTGCAGTGGGGCACGGAGGTTTTGTGCGCCTGGGACCACGGGAGGGGGAGGGGCCGGGAAGGTTGTTGCAGACTGTATCTGAATGAAGAGAACAGTGTGTTGAAATGAGGGGGTGTGGTGAACAGTTCAGCTAAGGAAAACTAATGAAACTCACAAAAAGAGGTGAGAAAGTAGGCCACAAATCTCAACGTGTCCAGCCCAGGGAGAAAAAGGTACATTGTGCAGTCAGTGCTACACTCGTACCCTGCCCCTAGAAAGAGTGCTGCCAGAATATTTCCCACTGTTGTACTGCCCATTATTTTTACTGAATTATTTGGCCGCTTAGCAGCTACTTTTTCCCAAAGTGACTTGCGTGGTTCTTTATTCTTACAGTCAGCTTCTGGAGCCGCGTACTTGAGCTTCCCATCACGTATCTGCTTTCTACCCACAACAATTAAATGTCCTTGATGTTTCTAAAACACCACTATATGAGTCAAATGTGCCCTGACTTTTGTCCTGCATTTAAATATTATTTGTTCTGCGGTGCTTTAGCAGCGAAGAAGCCGTCTGCTTCTTGACCTTGTTGTGCCTTTCGAATTCTCTTTGCTTTGAATTTCATTATTAGATGTTCTTCAACTTCATACTGCTCTGTGCTAAGTAGGATCCCGTTCTTAAATCTGACTCGCAGAATTTTTATGAGACTTCTGGTGATTCGGGGTGCGGCTTTTTGAATGCTGAGTCTGTTGAAATCTATTGCGCCTCTCTCTACAGTACAGCAAAACCTCAGCCTTCACAGGTGGTTCCTGGAGGAATTTTCCTTCACTTTTTCTCCTTTATTATTCTGCCATGTATTTACATGCTCTTTTTGCAGACGTATGTCATATTAACGTTGAACTTCCGAGTTTCCTCCAGTTAAGGACGTCCTTAAATTATTACATGCGTGTCATGTTACATAACCTTATTAATGAATCTCTTTATGACTGAATTTAATGGCAGTCTATCCTGTGAACAGTATATTCTTATAAGGGGCATAGTGTAAAGGCAAGCAGCCAGTTGCACCTTCCAGCTACTCCTAGCTTAGCTGCTGAGTGTAGAAGAGGTTAGACGTTGTTATGTTCCCCGGAGTTTTGTTTGTCCGGAGTTAGCTGCAAATTTCCAGGCGATTAGATGTCCCTCAGTCCAATCTTGACTGCCTCATTGGTGACCCAGCGATACAGTTATACCTCCGTGATACAGTTTCCCAAGGGAACCATCAATCTTTGTCTAATAAGACGCATCATAGTTCAGTCCCAGGAATGCTGTTGCATAGCAACACAGCCAGTTCCTTTCTCTTTTTGGACGAGTCGGGGCATTGTTCTCTAGATTTCAGACACCACCTATGCAGCAAACCTTTTCCTCCTCTGCCAAGGTTGACGGTAAAAAGCATCAAATACAATGACCCCCCCCCCCAGCATAACTCACCCCAGCCCTTGTTTTGGTTAGATCTTCATTACAGACACTGAGATTTTCCACATAACTGGCAGCAAAAGCGGTCTGGAACAACACATTATTATGCTTAATTGTCTATTTAAGAAGAAATGGGTAAAGCCATCAATTCCCTGCCATTTATCTTCATGGCATTAGCGTGGTTACAATGATCATTTTACTGGGAGTGTAAAACATTGCTGGTCAGATTTCAGCTTACTTTTTTTTATTGTGTATGTGAGAGAGAAAGTTAGAGAGAAATTGTGTGTCTTTGGTTTTAGGTGTGGAGGCTTTAATCTATGTGTCTAAGTGTTGTTTTATTTCAACTCCTCTCTGTAAGGTATTCCTAACAATGAACGTGAGGAGCTTTGCTGTGATATTTTCGCCTGGGTTCAGTTTCAAAGAAATTCTCAAAGACTAAAAAGTCCAGTCCTCTTTTTGCTTCAGCAGACTTTCCCAAGCTGTGCGAACGTTCGGTTCTTAAACTCCTTCCCAAATGACACATTCTCCCCAAACTCTTCACCTTCTTCACTATTTTGGTCATGCAGGAATATTAATTTTTTCCACACATCGCCATTCAACAAATCTTCTGAATTGTTTCAGGCAATATTTCAGGTGCTGTCTGGAATTGCTCTTAGAGACTGTGCAAAGCAATTCTCAGAGGTTAGGGACCAGCCTTTGTAGTCTTTTTAATCTCATGTAGAGTCATTTTAATATTTCATCACAGAGGATAAGAGCAAATGCATTTGCTTTAAACTGAATGGGGCACGTTGGTGTGTGCTTTTCATGATTATACCTAATTTTCATAATTTCCCTCTGCTGTTAAATTAAGCCTTCCTTAATTTAATACTCATCCCAGATATGCTGAATCTAATGTCAGTCTGATACTTCACTAGCTGGCTGGAAAATATCAAGCAATCTTGTGTCCCGTTAAATCTGTGCTCATTCAGCCTCCATAGGCAGCAAAACACATGTTGAAACAAATACTGAGACTCACTATAGAATTTATACTGTAACCTTAAACACATACACACTGTATAGAAATGTTTATTGTTTTAAATGTTTACCTTCAATATATTTCTTGTAATACTTTAGGTCAACATGTTTCTCTAACTTAATCTTTTTCTTAATTTACCTAACATCGCTTACACAGTCTTAGGAGTGATCAGGTTTACATTTCACTACATGTTGTATAACTATGTATGTGGCAAATAAATAATCTTGAATCTTGAACTGAATATACATTCCCTGTACCTTTTCAGCTGCCCTGAAAGTTCAGGATTTATGCTGATATACCTGAAAGAGGCCTATTCTACAGTGAGCTTGTGATGCTTGTCACAGTTACCTTGTGCCATCCGACATCCAGAGATTCAAAGGAGCGGTGAGAGAGGTTCGGATTTCCATCCATGTTGATACATTTCAGGGAATTGCACAAAACCCACTAATCTTGTTTTAATGGGTAATAATATGGTTTTAATGGTATTTTAGCACCAGTAATATTCTGTTGGCACATATGGATGCCAGACAGCTTGTCTTTGGAAAGCACAACATTTACCACAGCAGCAAGACCACATATATGATTTCTGAGGTTCTGGTGGGCACCCACAAAATCAAGGAAGACCCAAACTGTACAAACAGGTGGTGGAACTAGTTGGATTTTCTCCAGTCAAAAAAATGCACTTGGTGTGTGATTCTCTGCAATGCAAATGTGTGTTGTCAGATCTCTGGAATCCTCAGTCATTGTTATGTACATGGTGTTGCACCTCCTCAGGGCTATGCGGGTGGGACGGTGAATGTAATTAGTGTGCTAATTAGACAAGGATCCAACACCCCTCCTGTTTCGCTGGCTAATGGGTCGGACATTGAACAACACCCACCAAATGTCTTCCTGCTGTACACAGACACCAATCACCTGTGGCTAATTCGCTCAACAATGATAGCACTGCAGTTGAATGCAGTAAGGATGCGATCAGCTGCTCGCAACACTATAGACGGACCTGTCAGAGCTATTAGTGCCTAAGATTGGCCTCCAGTACATTTATGATGTTTGTGCTGATGTCAATTCCACCTTAAACCTCCACATTTTTGTTGAAGATAGATAGAGTGTTATTCTGCAAGAGATCCAGTAGATAAAGACTAGGACTTATGAGCAAAAAACATCTCTGAGGAGGAACTTATCGGCTTTTACTAAACCATTATTGCTAGCTAAATCTTAAAAGTATCTTTGTATGTAAGCTTTGGGGCAAAATGGTATTCTAGAGAGTAGACAGAAATGTGTTTGAGATCTCTCAAACAAAAATACAACATTAGTATAATTGCAGGGGTTTCTAGTGAGGTCAGCTGACTCTCAAATCCTTCATACTTCAAGCTCAAGCACCTGTAAGAGAACTCTCATTTCTGTGAGAGGGAACAGCCGATACGAGCGCTTCTCTACTGCATCCTCGACTTAGAAAAATTCCATCTGACGCCTCCAGGAAAAAAAAGACGATCAAAAAAAAGGCGCTGCGAGCTCCAACAGGGCTGAGGCGGCGGTGCTTCCGAGATGATTCGACGCGGCTTCCCACGTACCCTCGCCGCCGAACCTCGGCGAATTAATCAGCCGCGTTGTGATCCGCCCCGCCTGTCTCCTATTACATGCCGCTAAATCAGCGACAAGGTCCAGCTAATAAATAAAGAGACAGCCGTAAGAATCTGCAACGGAAATAAATAGCACTCGCATTTTGGGGAGGGTGGCGAGAAAATAAAGTATGGCCACAACGGGGGTTGGGTGAGGCGGAGCGATCAATATTTGTTCAGAGACATATTAAAATAAATCTTACAGCTCAGATCTAGATAAATCTCTCTCTGATGATAAATCCCTGCTCGCAAATTTGCTGCATTTGGAAGATTTTTAATCTTAAAAGTAAAAAAAAAAAAGACTCACCATCCACCGTTTCTCAAACTTTATTGAGTTATCACTTAGTTGCTTCATATCACGTACTCTCGCTACATTTCTGCAAAGATTTTCATGGGATTATTGAATGTTAATTCCAGGCTTAATGTGTCATATAAATGCATGGTAGAGAGATATATTTAGTGGCAGACCTGGATTTAGGGGCTACTCTAAGTGCTCTAGATATGGAAACTTCAGAAAATGCTGGAATCCTTAATCCGGTTTGGTGTCGGTGCTCATTGTGCTCTTTACATTAAAGCAGCCTGTTCCTTCTAACCTCGCTTTAGGAGTCTTAGCCATCAGTCCCAGGGTTGGCCGACAGACCTTCCCATGTTCTGTTGTGGGTTCCATGGTAACCGCAATATTAAGTATATAGAGCTATGTGTGTTGATCCATGGAGGCTGAGGTTTTATTACCAGGATGGAAATGGAGGAAGTGGCTGGAGAGGAAGAGCTGGTAACTTAAGGGATGTCATGTCATCATGTTTATTTGCACCCCCCACCGGGCTCCTTGATAATGCTGGGTGTCGCTGTGACAGTGTTAGACAGGCAAAGATGAACAAATGGAGTCTTGAGGTTTGCAGGTTCAGACAAACAGAAACAAACACTTCATCTATATGCAGATCCTGGGAGAAAGGTCGGCGTCGCTGGAGGTTAGGTTTCACCACAGGCTAACAGATCAGATAAGGAGTTCTCTGGACCATTCCTGCAGCCTGTCACATTGGCTATTTCTGAGGTCATGTTTCATGTTGTGGGTCAACATTGGCGATTCGCCAAAAAGCTTTTTGGGGTTTTGACATTCTTTAGTTGTTCACAAGAAGAACGAAGTTAGATTCTCATTAAGAACCAGTTCATAGCATTTTGAAATCAACAGATTTCCATCAAATCAGGCTGCAAAACGTTCTGCAGAGTGCACTCCTGCACAGCTTAATGTTCATGTTCATGTGTACTTTGACCTTCCAGGTTCTGCTTTCTGACCTTTTCCACTTCTCAATGGGCTGAGAAATCAAATGCCAACCTATGAAGTGAGACTAGATAAGGCATATGAACTTTTCATTGCCTCAGTTAATGACCTGTGTCTAACCTATATGCTCAAAGTTTTTATTCCCAAGGGAGTACACTACCTCCATGTGATGACGTACCTTTCTAAACCAGGATTTCATGTACAATTCTCACAATTAAATGCTGAAATAGCAGTTTACATGTGTGGTTTTTCACCATGTTTCCCTCATTCGTTTACATGAACATTTTTCCCTCATCAAAAGGCACACCGAACTGATTGGTAGGCACAGATAAGGTCCGACCCGTGTGGTGGGTATATTTGCAGAACTGGAATGACATTAATGCCACTGACAGAATGGTACACACTAGTGAGGAACAGCTAAACAATATTTATTGGAGACAGATTTATCATTTGGCGCACATGCATTTGTTGGATGAGAAGGCTAATATTTCTAAAGGATTAAATGCACAGCCTTGGCAGATTAGGTATCAAGTAAAATTAAAATTTCATGAGCCACAGGGCCGGCTCTTTGTTCCTGTGTGTGTTTTTGTGACTAGCAAATAGGAAAGGAGCTTGGATTAACCTTGTTCAGGGGGCTCTCAAACCAGTCAACATCGCAGAAAGGATCCTTGCAGCTTGAATAGCCTGTCGTCCATCGTCATTGTCCGTGGTGTCAGGAGCAGGACAGTCAACCCTCTACTGAGAGTCATTAGGCACGTCACTGCGGATGCTCTATGACTACAGGCTGAACCACACTGTGTGCACCTTAAGGTCCATTCACACATCACTTTTCTGTGCCCCGTTCCGGACCATAGACAGTGAGAGTGACATAAATTTTGTCATCAGGGGTGTTGTGAGCACTGTGTGCGTGCAGCCCATCTTTTGTATCTAGCAGATGGTTTGTGTGTTGGTCCGTGTCGACTGCACATGTGCAAGGAATAAAATAGTGCACGGCTGAGAGTTTGCACTAGATGGCGGTAAATTTAAAAGGTCGGATATTGGTGAAGAAGGAGTAGATGAGGAGAGTCAACTAGGAGAGTATTTTAACCAAGAACACCTTCGACAAGCTGCTGTGCGAGTTATCCGTGCATTTACAACTCGACTTTGTGAGTGTTGTTGTATGCTCGTGCTCCCGCCTTTGCTTAAAGTTTCATTCATTACGCAAGAAGAACACATGCCCTCTGCTTGTCTGGCAGAATATCGTCACTACCGACTGCGGGCATACCCAAACACAGACAAATGTAGCATGAGTACTGAGGTCTGCTCGCTCAACTGTTCGTGGTTTGTGACGGAACACGGAAAAGTGAAGTATGAATCCAGCTTTATGCTAGGGTAAAAACTGTATACAAGCTTTATGTGTTTTTAAGACTACTGGACAATTCTGACCACTAGCTGGCTTAAAAGTCTACATGGGTTGCTGGTCAGTTGTCTCTAACAGATGTACGATCATTATCGTTACAATAATGATGGACATGCTGATTTACTGTGCGCTGCGTGTATTCTGCACTGGCAGTAGTCTCTCTCTGCTGTTTCCGTATACATAGCAGCCATTCATCTGATGAATAGACAAAATGCTGAGAATTAAGTGTTGGAGCTCAATCTCATTGGTCAAACTGTGTCATGTGCCACTGAAGGAGTATTAAGAAATATTTCTCCTAAACCAGCCTGGGTGCTTTAAATCTCTCTAAATCACTGTAAAGGTTCAATTAAAATATCCTGCACGTTCTGAAATGTCAATGGACCATCTTTCCTAGGATAAGGACCATTACCTGTATCGTGCTGTCCAAGGCAGGCCAACAAAACACATTAAAAGCAATGAGGGAGAGAATGGATATAAACTGATGTTTTGGCTGAGGTGCATCTTTTGATCAGGTGACCCCATCCATGTGTTACTGTTACCATTGTGTCCAAATATAAAAGACTAAACTGAATGGGTGTGAAGGTTTTGGGGTCTTGCTTCCTTCTGGCTGTGAGGCATTAATGCACGAGGCTGAAAATGCACCCTGACATCTCATTCTGATTAATCTGTCAGCTTTTTGAAGCACTTCAGGCCCACAGTGAGAAGCACGAAGTAGATGTCGTCTCTGTCTGTGGCTTTTGCTAACCAGCCAAATTGGCTTAATTGCTAACAGGAGATGAATAAGCCAGATCATGACTTTCTTGTTTTATTTGCATTTTAATGTGCTGCTCCACTTGCTGGCTGTTTGAGCAGGACACAGACAGTATGTGTGTGTACATGTGAGTGGGAGAGATGACTAGTGACATGGTAAGTGTAAGTCAGGAAGGATCTGAGCATGCACTCCATGACCAATCAACCCTAAGACCTCGACACAGATGGGCATTTTAAAATTAAGGGATCACTGGCAGGATGGTTGGGCTCTACTGTGAGCAGTCGAAGGGATGTGGCACCTCATTGCAGGATCTCCACAGAGTTCCCAGCTGTGTCCATAGGCACAGCTAGTGCTCCATCTCTGTGACGGCAATGGTCCTGTCACATGGTGCTGAGCCATCCTTCAACCACAGGCAAAAGGTCACTGCCTGTGGCGGAGTGCCGGTGAGCTGTTGGTGAGGACCTAACCAGGATACGGTGCTTGAGATATAGTTTGGAGAATAAAACCTTCATAATGAAAAGCCCAGACCAGGTCAACTGAAGTTCGGAAGAAGGGTTATGGAGGTGTTTGGGAATGAGAGAGAAGTAGCCTTTTATTAAACTGGGAAAGGAACAAAAACAAAGCAGCCAGTTTGGCACGGGAATGGAATATATGCACCAATAATGAAGCGGGTATTGACTCACAGAAGAGCGAATGCTTAGGTGTGGGTTGAACATGCGGGCATGTTACATATGACATGTTTTACTTCTGACAGTTGGCCAGATAACGGCTCACAATCAGACAAGGCTTCTCATCAAACAGTAAAGGTCCAGAGGTTCCAGCTTAATGGGCTTTGAAAACAAGTTTCATATCTGGGAAGGTTATTGTACTAAATTTCTGACGGGCTACCTCACACTTCACCACTGTGGGTGAGGAACACCATTTACCCCATAACATAAGTTAAAGGTATAGAATCACCCTGACCCGCCATATTATTGCCCCAGCAGTTGTCAGCTGAGTGTCTGTGGGTGCATAAATGAGCTCCATGACCTTTATGGTGATGGATGATTATGGAGGGGTTGTCTGTCTGACACACACACACACACACACACACACACACACACACACATACACACACACACGGGCAGCCTGGTCTCCAGAGCTGACCACAGGTGGGTGAGAGCCCACCGGAGATGATGCCGTTCTTTATGGCCACGTGACGCGCTCTGAAAAAATTCTGCTGCCAACAAAGGGAAAGATCAGTGTTGTATCTATTAGCATTCACACCTGTAAGTGTTCTGTTGGGGGTGGTGCTTAATTTAATGATCGTGATCCAAAACAGGAAAAAAGCTGACCCAACCTGTGTGATACAAAGTAAAAAACCAATGACTGTGTGAGATTAATATAAGCATATGTTTTCCTGCAATTCTTAATGTGAAAGCTAAAGTGGCTCGTGAGTCTTTTCCCGCTTTTTCTGTGGGACAAGCTTTGAAGGTCACAGAAAACCCACACACGTTCTGTCCCGGCCCACCCTCTTCGCCTGGAGCGCCACGCCACAAGCCATCGTGCGCATAACGACCTGCCCCTGTGTGGGGGGAGGGGGTTCTCTGTCCCATTAGTGCAACCCAAAGACAACAGGAAGGGAGATCCCCAAGCCCATGTGACAGGTGCCAAACCATACGCATCCTGAGGCTCTGATGGAGGCGCCTGGTCTGGGGACTCCCAGGCCAATTAACGGGAGATTCCTGCTCTTCAGCCGCACCTGCATGCGCTGGCAGCACCTCATCGACACCTGAGGCAACACGCAAAAGTACACACAAACATACACTCCTTCCCATTTCAACACATATGTGGATATGAACATACGTGCAAATATACACGTGCACCCAAAAAGAATATAAAAACAAATAAATGCGTGTAAATACACAAGCATACAGACACGTATGTGCTCTTCAGAAGTGTGTGCGTGGCCTGCATGCCGGGTACGCGTGTGCGTGTATGAGGGGGTGGCGGTTCTGGCAGCGGGGAAGGTGTTGTTCACCCGCATGTCTGTGCTGTTTTGTTTTCATTTACTCGCCCACAAATGAAAACAAATAGCTGAGCCTCATCCCCCGCAGGAATGTCTCTCTCGTGCCCCCCTCTCCTCTGTCTCCCCCATCGCTCTCTTCCTTCAGCTGCCCGCCGAGTCTCTCCTGCTATGCTCTTGCCCTCCTGTGGATCCACACTGTCAACTTGACAGAAACTGTCACTTGCTCCGGGGGAACAATGTGATTGGTCACTCTGTTTTTTTTTTTTTTCTTCCATAATCCTGGGCACACAATATTTAGGTTAGGCTGTTCAAATCTGGGCAAAAATGAAGAACTACACTCTGACTAATTCAAAAGGCCAACTTAAAAATAATTCTAAAGGAAATTAATTCTCTTAAATCATTTTTTACAAGCAGCAGGAAGAATAATTGAGCTATTCATATTATTCAAGTTCTATCCATGCATTTATCCATCCATTCCTAATCTCTTATCCAGTGCACGGTCATGGCAAAAAGAGCAAACTATAAAAACAAATTTATTAGAATAACATGAAATATGAGTGATGCGTCTAACACTTCCTACAGCCTTTTTTGTTATTTTTATAAACTGATTTTTGTATTAGTTCTTTGGTTTTGTCTGAATGAAAGTAGCACAGAATCACATAAAAATGGAATTGCTTGAGTGTTTGGTTGCAGCCTAGCTGTCGTTTTTACAGTGTCTTTTTCTGTGACACATCATCACCGTTTGGCCCACAGCAGAGAGACCGCCTCCCGTTTTGTGCGGGGGTTGGGGGCTTATCCTGGATTAGCCATAGCTTCTCTTTATTTCTGGGGTTCACAGCAGAGCAGGAACCTCACAGGGTGAGCCCTCCATCTTTTAGCTAGCTACTCATTCATCTGTCAGGGGGGTGGGGGATGGGGCATTGACACCAGGCATGGGGTGATGAGGAGGTGGTGGCCCGGGTTCACAGGGGCTCCGGGCCCCTGAAGTGAAATAAAGAACGGCTCCTAGACGGCAGGAAGAGGAAGGGCCATTTATCCTGCCCACCCCCACCATTCATTGGCCGTCTCCGGAAACGGCTAGTAGGAGGGAACGTTTTCCTTCCTCGTTGCTGCAGAAACCCGCCATTCGCTTTGTGTCACGTGACCTCTTCCAATAAAGTCTCTGTGAGTAAATCACAACCATGTGGCCTGGGATGTGGGCTGCAAAATGATCTCACGAGGCTCGTTACTCGGGGAAAAATGGACCAACTTCACTTTCTCCCCGTTCAAAGCAAATATCTGTACACCATTAATGTATTCCTTCCTGCCATTTTAACACTTATACGCACCAACTAATGTACCCCTATGTATATTGTTAACATATTATTATATACAATTGCAATATTCCCTGTGCATCTTGCTGGGCTTGTCTAGTTTATCACAACATTATTTGTTTTCCTTTGAAGTTATTTCATTAATAGACAGATGGTCCATCATAGGTTTATTTTTCCTATCTCCAGCATCTTAGAAATGAACATCTGTCAATGTGAACAAACTACACCACTAATGTGTTCATTAAAAATACTTAGTGCTACTGTTGTTGTTCAGCTATTTTTATTGGGCTTAATCTGCCAGATTCCAAAAAATTCCATCGTTTGGTTTTCATGTGTTTTTCTCCAGACACAGCTGTGGTTGAAGTGTGTATAGAGGTGGTCTGTAACAGCTAGAAGTAAACCAGTAAAAAAAAAAAAAAAATCCAGGATTCATGTTTTTTTGACAGTGGTGAATTAAACAACTGAAATACTGTGGTAGATAATTAGATACCAGGGGCCACGGTCCACCTTGCCCGCAGAGAGAAACTGACAGATTCGAGCCACACGCTGAGGTGCACCCAGCAGCTCGAACCAAGCTCCAGCCCCGGCTATTTTTGGCTGAGTTCTCTGCTGCCGATGCTGCAGGAGGACTGAGAGACAACAACTCGAGGCCCCACGGGTTTCCAGCAGTCGTGATGAACTGGAGACGACCGGGTGAGCTGGGTCTCTTTGAAGCAATATTAACAGCTTTGGCCTTCGTCTGCAGTGACAAAATGGCACGATAAACAGGCATTAGATTGTCCCAAAATAAAACACAATGACAATGTGCCTCGTACATACCTTTCAAATTATTTCTGCCTATCCAGAAGCCTGGTAAAGATATCTCAGATGTATTTGTATGAAAAGGCAAGAGGCTATTTGTGAGAAATATTGTTTTTTTCTTTCTCTCTTCTTCTTCCTTGCCTGAAGGTTTCTGTGAAGCATTTTTACTTAGCTCTGCTTTAAAGGGTGCTGTTAACTCGCGGGTTATTTTCAAGGTGTAAAGCTCAAAGTCTCCCCGCGCCTGTATTTATTTTTATCTTTTCCGGCAATTCGCTGTCAGACGGATGCCTCTGTGTACGATTCGTTCTCTCAGACCGGCATGCCGAGTCACACTGGCTCAACCCTTCCACCCAAGTCTCTCCAGTACACGAAAATTGGTGCGTAGGAAAAAGTGCCAGAGAGTGGGACTGGAATAGCCGCTATCCTTTCAGCACCACGGCGGACATGTACAGACAGCACCCTGGACAGAGGCATGACCCTCCCGGTTAAGTCACATTGAAAAGGAAGCTTCCTGGGTGAGGATCGTAACTCTGTCAGCCTGAGACCTTTATAGTTACCCTTCCCTAGTGCTGAGTGCTTGGGTGACAACACATTTGATACAACTGTCGCTGACAGTTCTCTGAGGCCCATTTATATATATGCAAATATACACTGCCCCGCGGACCGGAGGGCAATGATGACCAGTTAGCACCACTCAGGTTTTAATTAGCTTCCCAGAGTTGCTATAAAACTGCTTTTTATCCTCTTCACCTTGTTTTTATGTCTCATGTCCCTCACCCCCCTGCCCACTGTGCACAAACTTAAAAGGACAAGCAGAAATTTCTGGCAAAAATGCATGTTTCTCCTCTATGCAGAAATACTCAGTAAAGATGGAAGGTAATGTTAAATCCTCAGGTTCAACTCAGCTGAGCTTCATTCTAGAATCTAGTCCAGCATGTCTGTAGGACAGTCATCTTCATATTAAGACATAACAATATGAATGCTTTCCCTGGTAGTAATTCGCACTTCAGATGGGTCAAGTTGATTTAAACTGCTGTGATTTACTGACCAATGAATCTACTGGTGCTACCATGATATGCCACGGTAGAGTTGTAACAGCAGTTCACCTGTTCAAAACTTGTTGAAAACCAGTATGAAATTCTATAGGGAAATCCATGGTCTTAACAGTGGAAAGAACGTGACAGTTGGTTAAGGTAACATGTAGCCAAGGAGAGGTGGCCATATGTAATTCCTCCTGTCCCCTAGATGGCACTGCTGCCAATCAGGGGAATACAATCAGGTCTTAAAACAAGTGTCTGTGGCTGAGACATGGTCTTCAACCACCCCTTTCCAGCATGCCATGGGACTGCAGAACTGTGTGAAATATATGTATCTCGCAGAGTCTTTCACCCCGTGTTGAGTTGCCATAGGTGGCACTCTTTATTGAGGAATCCTCGCATCGTGTGTCAAGAGGCCTTTAGGCTGCACCGCGGCTCTGAGATCCCAAGGCATTCTCACAGAAGGCATTTCCCCCTGCCGGAATCTACCCATCTGCATGCCTGTGCTCTGTATCTCACTGAGGAGTCTTTTTAAAAAGGTCATAGGGAAGAATCTGAAGACATGAGCCTACTGAAGATGGTTTTAAGAAACTCTTTGAGAAATTAACGTGAAGGTGGAGAGGACAGTACAAATTCTCAAAGGATTGCAAAACGACCATCCTCTCTGCCTTTACTCTCTAGCCAGATATCATAACAGTTAGCTGAGGATAATATTTTTTCTGGTCTTGTCTCTGCTCTCACTGTATTGTGTTCTCCAGAAGATTCCCTAGGGGAGACCCTATCAAAAGGATTCCATTTTCAGACGACTCCCAGAATCAACCAGCCAATTCAACAGGACGTCCAAGGACGCCTTACCCGGGATAAAAGGCAGGAAATGCCTCGCGCATGTCTCTGCTCTGTTTCCTGATTTCATCTGCGTGCCTCTGCGTGAACGAGCGGCGATGCATCACTTTTAAAGGTTACCCAAAGCGGCGCTTGGTTATGTCCAGCTGGTCGACAGCCAGCTTGCAGAATGTGCTGGTGATGTTTCCACTGACCCCCACAAGCCGTCAATCGAACAGTGGGGATGAACAGTCCAGTGTAGAGGCCCAGACAATGGTCGGTGCATTTTCTCTTGCCGGTAAATAAATATTTATTTGTGTTGAAAGCGCCTTCGGTCTACAGATGCAGCAGTGGGATGAGGCAGCACCCAGGGAGTCTTTGCTCTGCAGATGGTATCCTTTACACAGAGAGGGAAACGTGAATATGTATGAAGAGGCACTTTCTGCATTCGAGACGCGGAAGAGTGACCCACACGTTACCGGGAGTCGTTAGCTGAAAGAGCAAAACGCTGCAGGGTTTTTAGGTTGAGTGAGAATCGCCTTTTTTAGTAAATTGTTTTTGTGTCTGTGGTATATGTCTGTGTGTGGAGGGGGGGCATCAGGAGGGTCTGGGCTCATTTCCAAAAAAGCATTGTAGCACTTAGATGATTAATAGAGTTCAGTGAAATTATGATCATTCCTGAGGTCCCATTTTCGCACTGTTAAGGGAGCACAGAGTTTGAAACGGTGGGTTCGAATGAAGCTGGTCGCAGAGGAAGCGGTGGTGAAGAGAAAGTGGCTGTCCCTAACAGCCCGAGTAAATTCTTCTTCTATGAAGTTGCAGCTCCTGAAAGCAGCGATAAGCGCCTTTATGGGAGGAGAATAATGCAGTCATTGCATGCGCAGTGTACAGGTAGTTAGCAGTAAAAGGTTAAGTTGCTTGGCAGCAGGTCATTTTAAGACAATGTGAGATAAACTCCCCCCATTGTCTCCAAATGTGTAGGCAGCAGCCTTCCTGTGGTGGGCGAATCCTTCCCCAGCCTGTTACAGAAAGCGGCTGCTGCCCGTCCCGACACGCTGAGAAGTGACAGGGAGATCTTGCTGAGATAATGAAGCGGTCAGTCAAGCCAGGCTGATGCACCCAAGCCTTGGGTGGCCTCCAGGCCTCTGCTGACGTCCTGCAAGATAATGAGGTGCCTGTGAAAGCTCGACCGTGGCACGCCACTCTGTCTTGGATACACCAGATGCGGTGTTGCTGTGTTTGGCACCCCTCGATTCGTCGCCAATGGTTTGTAAGCAGGAAAGACTGTCCAACCCCACCTGCTTTTAAAAAAAAAACAAAAACTCCACACTCATTCCAAACACATCGGTTTCAATTATTTCCCAGTGATGCCCAGGCTGGCGACAGTAATTAGCACAGCCCTTTGAGATAGAGAGAAGGGAAAACGCTACTCCTGACTTTTACTATTCGTTGTTGTTCTTGTTTCCTTCAGCTTAAGGCGTGCACAGCTCCGTGTTATGAATAGAAAGGTTGGGCAGAGATTTGCGGTTCGTGCCCTACTCCAGCACTATAGCTAGAGCATTATTTCCGACTGAGAGCCCATTTCCAACAAAAGCCCAGAACTCAGTAGCTCTAATTTGAATTCTGCTCTAGAATTGCCGGGCGTCAAGTTTGCCACCATGACTCCTACAGCTACTACAGGGATTACAGTCGTATGCAAAGTAGATTAGATACAAATAAATAGGATTCAGCACAGTAGCTGAGCCCTGTCCTCTCGCAGAGAGCCCCAGCTCTGCTGTTCATGAGATTTTCCTCCGAGAGCTCTGCTTTCCTCTCACTGGCCATAGACACAGAGAATGCCTACTTGACATCGTGCCTTGTATTTACCAGGATAAATACGTGGACGAACAGATGATTTAATAGACATTACCGGGCGAATGATGCTGAGTGATCCCAATATGGAAGACTTATCCCGGTCTCTTTATGTTAGTCTCATGGCTCTGTGACTTTCTTGAATTACATTTCCTCTCTATTTAATTACTCTATTGTGTGTGTAACTCTAACTGAAGACCTCGGGCAATTGTTTTGGGCAGGAAGATTCTCTGGCAGGGCTATTTGTGGGGCCAGACATGTCTGTATCGGTCTAGCTCGCATGCTGACAGATACACGCTCAAGTCCTCATGAAGGGAGGGCAGGCATGTACATTACATGACATCGTAAATGCATCCCGATGGTCAGGTGATAGCAGGGTAACATTACGAGTCGCTGTTCAAAGCATGGCGTGCAGCAGACAAAATGCTGCGGCTACAAAAGCATATGGTCCCCGGCGAGCTAACTTCATACAGGCATCATGCAATCAATCTCACCAGCACTGGCACCGACAGGAAGGAGGACATTATACTGCTCATAGGCACTGTACCTAATTCTGGAAGCATTAACAGCGCAGTCAAACGAGGGCCTGCACACAACCAAGACAAACTGCCCGCAAAAGGCCAGATAAGTAGTATAATTCATCTCCGGTCCAAAGGACACAGGACCTTAATGACTAGTTTCAGCCACTGTTTTTTATTTCGCTTCTTTTTTGCAGCGGTAAACACCGCAGCGAACTGGAGGCGAGCATGCCCCCCCCCCTTCTTCCTGACACGCAGTCGGATTTTCTGGCCATTGTCTTGCCCACAGCTGGCGACAGGAAGCCGGGAATCTGCATTCATGCGGTTATTCATTTGGAAAGGTACCAGAAAACACAATGGCGCATGATTGGCCACCTCACACATCACTCATGGTTACGTTGCCCAACTGTCATCCCTGCTTTTTTTGTTACCATTAAGCCACATTTAAGTGAAATCTTCCCTGATAAAAGCAGGCCAATTGGTTTTAGCTGGCCTCTCGCTTTTAGTGACATCGTTTTCTCCATATTTTTGCCTCCTATAATGGGGTAAAGTGGCTCATTTTATTTACCAATTTCTGTGCAGGACCATCAATTCCAATAATCGTCGACAGAGAAAAATGTATTGTATTCTAACTGCACCTGAATTCATAGTATTGATTTTCTTTGGTGTCTGCCTCTCCATCTCGCTCTCTCTCTCTCGCTCTCTCTCTTTCTGTTTCATCTTTCACCAACACTTACCTTCTTTCCCTCAGTGCTTCTTTCTCTGTACGAAACAGGAGAGTTTACAAGACCCACATACTGTAAGTTAAGACAATGCTTGCTGGGCTCAGAAATTCAAAATTGCCTGGGGGACTTGATTAGGGGGGCATAATTTCTATGTCCACAGCATGCCCCTCTGCCCTTGTCCTCTAGGTACAACCTTCTGTGCTTCCACCTCTGCTTCTCTCGCCTGAAATGTTTCACTCTTTCGTGGAAGCGAATCGTCGGAGACACAAACCGTTTGAAGTGACAATTGTTAAGCAAATATACACTTGTGTGGCTGTGGCTTATTTTGGATCCACGTTGCCAGTGAGCACTGCTATCAAAACGCTCATGTGATTTTTCAAGATAATATATAACATGATACATGCACATATTCTGCTACCTAAGCACACATTCCCTACCTCCTTATATTTCTGCATATTTGCTTGAGGTATAAAGGAAATTCATGTGAAGGATTGACATTGGGCCCATATGTGCAGTTTGCTGTTTTTCTAGGGGCAATTCAGGTAAAATACCACATGCCAGCATCCTACAGCAGCAGGCACCTCCTGAGGCTTGAGCTTTGTGACCACAGGTCCAGTTTATTGATGATTATGGCACCTCCCGGTCCACTCACTGAGCACCCGGTAACTTGGAGATCCGTTTGTTTCGTCCTCTGGTAATAAAACCATAGGAAAGCAGCACGTGGCAGAGCGGCAGTGTGGAAGGCCCCTGCCAAATCAGCCCCCTTAGCTGCAGCAAGCCCACATCCACGGCCCATCAGTCGACATGGGATCTGGGGCAGCGTTCTTTCCCTCTGGGTAGGCGAGACACCGTGCTGGCTCGCAGGCTAAGTGTTGACAAAGGAAGGACCAGACACTGCTTTCATTACCGCAAAGCCCAAGAGACCACAGTTCAGGCTGACCCAGCGAGTGCCATTCTGTGTCGGGTGTTTCCATCACTGCGCCGGAAAGCAAACCGAATGGCATCATTCCAACTTGATGAAATCGCATGCTTTCCTCTTTCACCACCCAGACAGAAAATGCATACTACAAGACGGGCTCCTGGGAGGGGCTGGATGAGCTGGTCAAACTCAGCCAGGGTGTTACCTATGAGGGGACATCGTGGTGGTGGTGGTCCTCAGGGTGTGACAATGACATTGGGTGGGGCTGCCTAAGGCAGCCCCACAAGGGTATGGGTTGTCCAAGCACTCAAGCCTAAAAAAAGCACGAGGTACCATGGGAGACAGAGATTAGATTTCAAAATCAATGCCATTATGAGAAACTTCAAATCGTTTATGTTGACATATGGAGTTATAAATAAGAATAAAACACCCAACAGTTCAAGGCTGAAATCTAGTGAATGAAATAACTGATAGCTTTGAAAAGCATGGAGTAACAGGGCAATTTGTGAATTATATGAGAACACTCATGGCATGAACACTGGACATATCAGTCAATGTATGGTCACAACGCAATACTCACATGAAGACTGCTACACTCAAACAATTTCATCGCAAATACATCAATTTTACAGGTATAATAGTAAAAAGGACATTATATCCTTGTTTATTTCATGACCTTCTATCTTATTATTGTTACATTTAGTCCACACATGGGCTAAGTTAACATGAGCTCTGAGAACTACATTAGAAATGTTTGTTTGCTGGTTGGTTTCTTGGGTTGTTGGTTTCCTGTTTATCCTGTCAATGAGTCCAGTGGCGAAAGAGAACTGGAAAGAAATTGGGATGAACTTTGTTGGTTCCTAGGGTGACAGCATAATGAATTCTTTCTTCAAGGCCATGGGGGAGCCAGAGAAACAGGGATGGACAAGCTGTTTTCTTGGGAATTGGTTTTCTTGTTGATTGGAAATTGTATTCCATTGTATTGAGTTATCTATGGCATTTTGTATGCATATTTTATTAGATGGTATGGATCTTTAGCTCCAGGACATATTTGTGTATCTATCTATCTATTCTCGGGATTCAGTTGTCTGTCTGGAGGGGGGGTCAGGGAGTTATTTAGTTGCCACGAAGAGAGAATCAGAATATCTTTATTGTCATTGTAACGAGTACAACGAAATTAAGAGGAGCTACACTTCTGCATTGTTGAGTACTAGAGCTCTATGTGTATATTTTTGTAAATGGAAAGTACTACTAGATCTAGAGTTGTATAGACTCCATTCTGAACTGAAATTTTCCTATTGAGGATGGGGCTCTACTTTTTTCAGTAGTGATGGGAAAAACAAACTCTTAAAACCAAAGGGTGGTGGGAGTATCCCAAACTAGTGCCATCATTGATTGGTAGTTTGGAATACTCTCACCGACCATGGGTTTTGAAGCTTCACTTAGCACCAGCATTGATTGGTTAGTTCAAAATACTCCCACTCATCATGGGTTTTGAATATGTCTGTGTAGGTTCTCATTCATCCAGGTTATGGTAATCTTGAGTGCTTGAGTTGAAGGCAATTGGACTTGTTTTAAGGTTCTTAAAAACATTTCACCTCTCATCCGAAAGACTTCTTCAACATGGAATTTGAAGCCTTATTTGTTGCATCTCTAATTGTCACCTGACCAGCCACACCCACCCTATCCTGGCTCCTCCTCCCCAGAGTTCTGACATAGCTGTTAGCAATCATCGTGTTCCTTTAAAGCAGCCCAGTTTACTCACCTCGGTGTGAGGTATTAAATCCATGCGTTCTACCCGGTGGTTTTCCTTGTGTTCTGACTCTACATGTATGACCGTGTTTCTGGACATTGAGTCTGTGCTTCTACTAGTTTGTGGATATCTCTCTTTTGTTTTAGCTTTTGGAATCTTTGCTTGTGTGTCTGGACTTCACTTTCTGCATTACGTCTTTGCTTTGGTTGCTTGTCTTATGGATTTTTTCTGTGTATTTGTTACAGCTATTTATAAAGGGAACCAGGAGTGCATGAATTTTGGAGCTTTCATTATTTTTTGTTATCATTATGTGGTTCACTTGGCTTTGGTTATGGATTTATGTTTTAGCCCTATTTAACCCTACGTTTCGCAGTCAGAAGGACCGTATTGAGAAGGTCTTCAGATTCAGAGATTGTGTTTCTTCCACCTCTGTATTTCTTGTGCTGTGGTTTCGTTGCAGCATTCTGGGTAAGTGATGGCAGTTCTCAATGGGTCTGTGATGGGTGCTGTGTTACTGGAAGAGGCTTTCATCTGCTTTACAGCAAGACCAAATGTGTGTTTTAAACCCAAGATCTATGGTTCTAGAAGATAACACAGCTCGTACTTTAGTTATATAATGTTTATCAATATAATTTTCTTTGTAGTAAGAGGAAAGTGTATATACCCAAGTATATACACTTGGAGGCAAGTGTCTGAGATAAAATCCCATTCATTTCATCAGAACACGCAGAACCTGTGTATGGAGCTGTCAGATCAGGTGGCAGCCTCAGTATGACGTATGCTGGATCGGAGAACAGTACAGCACCCCCATCTGTTTATCCAGACCTCATCTGGAGGGAGGGATAGTGGGGGTGGAGGGGGGGTGCCGGAGGAGAGTAAGACGTGCATAGAAACAGCAAATCCAACAGAAGTGGCACCATTAATTTCAAATGAGAGAAGATGCGTAAACATGATGTGGACTGAGATTGGACATCAGTGGCATGTTCCTCCTGGGGTCCAGATACATGCTCTCATGTGCCTATTTTTAACACCCCACCCTCCTCGGGCAACATAGCTGAACAGGAACAGGAGTGCAGGGAGCCCATCTGGGAAGCTGGTGTTTCTCAATCACCATGGACTCAGCTGGCATCAGGGAATCCATCCGACGAAGCCACTCCCCCCGTCTCGCCTCACCGATGCTGAAAGACTGCTGGTCCAGCATTCAGGAAAAATGGAAAGACCTTATTTTATGGTAAAAACATCACACTATTTAAATCATAGTTTGAAATGGTAAGTTACATCTCTTATAATTTTGCTTACCACAAGAATGAAGTGCAGTGCATCCTTCTAGAGTTGTTTTGGATTTGTAAGTTTATCTGCACTTATTGGTATAAAAAAATAAACAATCTGCAGGAGTACATGCTGCTGCATAAATCCCAGCTGCACTAGGACCAAGTGTCCTCTCCGTACGCGGCTGGTGTGTCCTCTCAGGCTTGACCACTCCGCCGTCACTCTGTCATGAACAGGACAGAAGGAACCATTACCGTATCACAGGCAGACACACGGTGGTCCAGGTTCGGGGGCAGGCCCTCAGTAAGGTCAGCCGAGACTGTCTCAATGAGGAAAGCGCAGGAAGTGAGGCGGGAAGAGGCACGAGTGATCGCCCAGGGGGCCGGATGCAGCTTCCCACCGGAGACGGCTCTGCATCAGTATTGTTTATCGGACACACAGCTTCCTCCAGAGCAACAAGCTGTCGCAACAGTGCCTTATGGGAAACACAGCGGTTCGGCACCATCCACACGTCACTCAGCTAATGAATTACTGCCATCTATTTTGTTGGCTTACATAACTTACAGTTTTATACTTGATTCATTGATTAAACTCCGTGTTTCTAAAAAGCAGCCTCACTCAAAGATACAGCAACACAAGCAGCTATAAGACAGTCACTCTAGCAACTTTTAAGTGTCAGTGACGATGGCAGTGATGGCTTTTGGGTACAGGATAGATGCAGTTGAAAAGCTGGTATACATCCCAGGAAGGACACTGGCATTATAAACCACCACAGAACCAAAAAAAAAAAACTAGGGCATAAAAATTTAATAACTCATATTAAATGATTCAGTTTGTATTTTATGTGTGTCTTTCCACAAAGGTTTGAAACCTTTTGGAGAGAAATCCTAGAAACCATTATGTCATTCTGTCATTCCCAGGGAAACATATAAAGTCCATATTTTGCAAAATACAGGATAAAATTTTTCTCTGGTATTTCATTTCTTGTCTATCAGCCTTCACCCAAACGAGACGTACAGAAATAACAAGTTCTGTTTTTTTCTTTAAGTAAAAATAAACATTAATAGTAATTATAATCAATTACCGTAGTATTCATTGTGACTTTGAATCATGCTGGTAATTAATCAATAAACTCAACCAAAAACTACATATATTGGCTTTCCAGCCAGACCAGGCTCAGGAACCCTTGGTACATATGATATATGCTAAAATATAGATGAATCTCCTTAAGTTTCCGTGGGCGTCTGCCACAAATGTTTACTGAAGATTCTCAATGAAAAAAAATATGCATGAGAAACTCAAGGAACTCGACAGGCTGTCAATGAGGCAGCTCGTTTCTCTGGCGGAGGAATGTGCAGTCAGAAACATCCCACTCTGTTAGTATAGGCAATCTTTTTCAGTTCTACCACAGTTCCATTCTGGAGTCCTATTTTCCTGGTCATTAAAACTTCTCTGCAATCTCCCCAGAGCTCAATCTGCCTACATGCTGGCATGTCTAAATGTGGGGCTGTCTCTCATGCTAATGTGGCTCTTAGCGTGTTTTTTTGCTGCTGTGTTTGATGACAGGAAACGGCAGTGTCTCTCGTCCTCTCCCGCCTCCACTGTTCGCTGCTTTGTAGCAGTTACATCGCGATGCCGGCTCCATAGGCACTTTCTTTAATCTAAGGTATTGGGTCTGATTATGAGGTCTGTGATCCTATAAAGAGTGTGAACTCTTTCATATGTCGGCTTCTCATAAATTATTAATTGGAGTGCCATTATTTGATGAAGCTCCCTGGAAGAACACAATGCAGGTTGTTTCTGAGTGTTGGTTAATCGGCAGAATGTAAGAGGAACTCAAAACTGTTAGCCAAGAAACGAGAAGCTTAATTCAATCGGCTGTGTTACACCTTTAAGCAACATTGGCTTCAACTGTATAGTTTCTAATCAGTTTCTCACACCTCCTTCAAGGACTTTTCTTGCTCACAGAGCTACTTTAACTGCTTCAGGTCTGTGGGCTGTCTTACATGAAGAGCCTGCTCCAGGCTGGAGTGTTGATATTGGGCTGAGGTTTGCGTGTCGACTCATCCTCTCTTCTTCTTAATCCATTCTCGCTAGATTTGCTGGAGTGTCTGGGCTGGTGCTACAGAACCCGTTTATGGCTTGCAGACAGAAGGCCTGAGGTTCTCTCGCAGAATATTTTGCTACGGCTCATGAATTCACCGGCCCTTTGACGATGGGCAGAAAAACATCCCTAAACCATGGCTCTCCTACCATCCGGCTTAACAGATAAAATTTTCTCAATAGGCAATGCTGGATTTTTACACACAGTTTTCTGTTGTAGTTGAAGAAAGCGGATATGCTCTTTATTCCACCCATGAATACAATCACTGTTCACCTTGGGTCACATCACCGAGAAATTAGCAGCCAGTCTTGCCTGCCAGTCACAGTTTGCTGTATTTGTGTTATTTTAAACATCTTTCATTATAGTTGTTGTTTCTGTGAGGAGTCATGCTGAAGAACATCCATATGTAGGTACATTTAAGGCACCTGCAATGGACTAATGAGGAATTTATTACCCTCTCCAGGGTGATGAGCCTTCACTACTGTCTTTCTGATGTCTTTTATAAGGTTTCTTTAGAAAACAGACTGATGTAGTGGACCAACCTGCACATTTAAGGCTAAACTGATTCGGTTTTGAAGGCCATCCAAAAATGGCTCCCAAGTATTAATACACCGGGTCACCACTACTTCAATCACAATGTATCGCTAATCAGCCTTGAGGTTTGGGTATTTTTGCACAATCAGTGATAGATTTGCCAATTTGTACATTATGTATTAGATTAATTTCTCCAATCAAGTCTTGTAATTTGTTTAGATTTTCCTTTTGTAAAAACATCTGCTTATTTTGATTAAAAAAGCATTTCACAGAGAGGGTGCAGTGGCATGATAGCATAATGGTTTGTGTTGTTGCTCCATACCAGAAGGGTTGAGGGTTTGAATCCCCAGCTCTGTGTGTGGAGTTCGCATGATCTCCCTGTTTTTTTTTGGGTTTTCTCCAGGTACTGCAGCTTCCTCCTGCAGTGCAAAGAGATGCAATTTAGACTAAATGGGATCTCTAAATTGCCCATAGTGCATATGCCCTGCAATGGCATAACATTATGCCCATTGTGTAGCCCAGCCTTGTGCCCTATGCTGCCTGGGACATGCTCCAACCCCCCATGACCCTGACCAGGATAAGGGGTTAGAAGATGGATGGAAGCATTTCATTGTAGAAGTGTGACATTTCAGGAACCATGATGAGGGTTCATACACACAGTACTGTAAATATAAAATGTATGTGTATCACAAATTAACCTCACTGGAATGTCAGCCTTGGCTCAAATTTAAACCTCCATGTTCTTTAAACACAGGAACTGACAGATAAAAATCTTATTTTATTCCCCTTGTAAAGACTGTTGCCAAGTGAAGGTTTTTTTTTAAAGAGTGTTTTGGAGATTAGCAGAATCCTTCAGCTGCTGACACTTCATTCCTTAGTGATGCAAGCAGAGTTGACTGAACTTGAGTTCAGTCTTGATCTGACTCAGAAAACTTAGGTATTCTTATGTATGTATGTATCTATCTATCTATCTAAAGAACCCTCCTGTTGCAAACGGCACCCTTTCAGGCTTTATCTCGTGGCTGTATGTGTGTGCATGCGCACGAGTGTGTGTGTGTGTGTGTGTGGGGGGGGGTGTGTGTGTGGACGTGCTCAGATGACCTGCGACTGGCTATGTTTCTGCATTAATCCCGGCAGGAATGTCTTTTTATAAACAGCTGGCATTTCAGGGGACAGTATCCCTGGGTCGGAGTCCATGTGCGCTCAAGGTCACCGAAGCCCTGTGGTAAACAACCATCCCAGCGGGTCACTAGAAATAGGCGACGCAACCAGTTAGTAAGGCCATCCTGCCCAGCATAGGGACTGAGGTTTAAACAGAGTGAGAAACATGGCAATGAAGGGTGATAACAGGATGCCTGATTCCAACTAAAGTTCTTGTTCCAGTCACCGTCACGGATTGGAAGTCATGGGGCAGCATTTACCTCTGTTCTGACCTGTCTCTCCATACTCATGTTTACTCTTGAAACTGTTTGCAAAATATGATTTAATGAATGCATACTGCAACAATTCACTCTCCACCAACCCCACCTGCACCACGATACTCTAATATATACTCTCATTTACATATTTAAATACCGCTGATACATATTCAGTTGCGGAAATTGCAAATTTCTTTCCCGTGAGCTCCACGTCGAAGCAGCGCGCCAGTACGCTCTCGGCGCTCGCGCCGTCTCGTCGCGGACGCCGTGTGCTTGGTATGCGCCGCATGCAGAGACCCGTCTGCTCCGTGTTGTGGGTCCTGTGGGAGGTCTGTGTTGCTCTGT
Source organism: Gymnarchus niloticus (assembly GCA_009936485.2). Classification (NCBI taxonomy): domain Eukaryota; kingdom Metazoa; phylum Chordata; class Actinopteri; order Osteoglossiformes; family Gymnarchidae; genus Gymnarchus; species Gymnarchus niloticus. The sequence goes on along the minus strand of JAACJT020000038.1, from coordinate 10,670,349 downwards.
CTGAACACCAAACATGTCAAACCTCACGAATGTGTTGAGTAGTGGGACACGGATTCTGAATATCTCATAGTAATTCATTAAAGGCGCGTTAACGTAATGCTTTAATAATTGATTTTCATCTACCTTGAAATATGGCTTAAATTGTAAAAAAAAACACACACACTTCTATGTTGTTAATAAAGCCACGTTAAATTCTCACATGACTTTCCATAACAAGAAAATTTAACATTCTCCTCTTTAATAAATCAATATTAAATATGACCTAATAATGCACTGCCACACAAAGGAAGTTCTTTTGTTGAATGTCTCCATTACATGCTTGTCACATTCCAATTTCCACAAATACAAGCATAAAAGCATAAAAGAGGAGTTATTGCCTCAGCCTTTGGCACAATACTCAGGCTTAGTATGGTCATAACTGGAGAAGATGTCAAACAGTCTTATTCACCGTCAGCAGACCGTTCCCTACAATATTAGAAGCTTTTTCCACAGAACATGACATGAAGGGTTTAAAAGACACATTTATATTCCTGTGATTTCAACTGTGAATGTTTACATCCTCCATTTGAAATGTAATTCAGTATTTGTGATGGCAGGCAATGTGGTAGTTGTACTAGCTGGCAGCCGAGTGTAATTGAGTTACCGAGCGCAATTTCCAAGCAGGACTCGCTTCCTCCACATTCTAATTCCTCTCGCCATTCCATTTGAGGTGCGTGCTCTGGCACAGTGGGGACGGCAGCTGATTAGGTCATTCCAGCTGGCTACTGATTCATGGGCTGGCAGAGATTGAGTTCACTGGAGCTTCAGCTCGGGCTCAGATTGAGTGGTCTTCCCATCCACCCCAACCTCATGAGTCATCCGAGTACCACAGAGGGACTCTGGATCATCAATGTTTAGTAGCGACCCTGAAGTATTTCATTACCATATGGAGCTGCGGAATGCCTAATATAAGTGACTAGATGAATGAGTTACACCGTGACGGTGAGGAGTAATTGTGCTACAGGCCCAAAGGGCAGGAAGTGCCTCTTCATCCAAGTGCCTGACAAGTGGGTGACATTAACTCAGCCGCAGTATCGTCCGAGAGCACGAGCAGGCCGTCGCGTGGGCAGCGCCGTCAGCCAAACAGCTCTGCTTCACGCACAGTCTCTTTACATACCTGCCGTGGCAAAATGGAGGCATTGGCACCGGCAGAAATCGGTTGCCACAGCAACAGGGTTCAGAGGTGGGAGGAAAGACGTTGAGGCCCCAGGCTATTTTAATTGCAACCCCCTCCCACCCCATCCCCCGGCATGTCTGACCAATATAGCATGTTTTTTTACTATTGTAATTTTAAACCATAACATTCATAAACCTATATATGATACACTAAGACTTTGCAGTAATGTTAACAAGTGTCATTCCCCTTGTATGGGCTTGTGATGAAACATGACTATGTGGCAAATAAATGTACCAGATTGCTGGTTTGTAAGACATCATGTGACTGTCCCTTTTCAAACACTGCAGTATTGGTTTGGCTGCACTGAGCTGGGAATAGAAGTTTGACCTAATGTGTGGAAGACTCCAGTCCATCAATTCCCAGTCCCTCAACCCCTCACCACATTTTAAGGGTACCCTGCGGGGTTTCTCACACTAATAATGCCATAGTCTTCCCAGTGCGCATTGCAACCTGCCTCAAACAGTGCTCCCTTCAGTTCGATTAATTGTGATATGGTTCTATTCTTGATGTGGTTTCTCCAGAACGGCAAACACTTTAACAGTCTGAGAAGGCTGGCCCGCTTGTTGGAATTTACTGAGAAAGAGAAGGGAATGTCCTCTGCTCCAGCCTTTGCAGTGCAGGGAATCTGTTTTCATGCAGTCCACGTGGTGACTGGACAAGTGAGCTTTTGTCATGGCTGTAACTGGGGCCTGTCCAGGTGTCAGGAGCCAATCAGAAGCAGGATTGATAAGATGAATGACAGGAAGCCAAGGATGATTCTATCGGACCAAGACACAAGTGAAGTCAAATGATGAATGAAGACTAAGTGTGCTTTGTACTTACGCTATAAGTAGACTTCAAGGTCTCAGTTAAAAACATCACATTATATAACTGGTTCATTTCTTGACCCTACTAATCAGATACAGGGTTCAATAATGATCCACCTATAAGGCAATTCATTTAAGGCATGTGTCTATCGCCGTGTTTACACTTCAATAACAGCACGTTTTACATGTAAACAATGGGATACAGAAGCATATTAATAAAAGGAAAAGGATTAGCATGTTACATTATTTCTTATTACCAGATCCATGTGCCATAAGAAAGGATCTGTAGTATGGGGTTGACAAAATGCCCCCATTAACTGGGTTAAATTAAAAATGTTAGATTCAGTTATCCTCGTGAGTTAACAAGCTGAAGTTCTGCTATGTCTGTGAGTGCCAAAGACAGACTGCTTTATCAGCAAGTGCCTGCCATCTGTGTAATGTCATAACTAACATCACTTCAACAACGTCAGGAAAGGTATCCACCAATGAATTCTACAACATGAAGATTAATGCTGCTTTCTCAAGGACTCCTCCTCATTTTATTGCGACAACACATCAATAATTTCAGTGGAAGTAGGATTCTCAAGCCTGTCTTTGGGCCATTAAACTATCGTTCGGAAAGAGCCGCCACTTTCCTCGGATTCTTGCCCTAACACTGACCATATACATTCAGGCTCTCATACAACCACATCAGTCTAGGGACGATGGAGCAGAGTACCTAGGGGAAAATCCAGTATCATACGTAGGATAACGTCACAGTGTCATAGGTCAGGGGTGTCTGCAGAAGACTGGGTTGGAATCATGCCGCTGCTGTATTCTCTACACCAGGAAGGTGATGACTTCTGGTTGCCTGAATGACAATTTTACCCGTTTTACATTTTGCACTTTAAGGATTTTGATCTGGGTCAAACAGGTTACAAATTCCTCGCCTCACTACTAACAGAACTTCTGTAATACCTGCAGCCACATGCTCACTGTTGATGATGAAACCGGCTGATTTCGCCGGCCTCCGTGATGAAACAGGCTGTTACATGACCTTTTGGTGATGCGCAGCATATATTTTGAGTCTGTTTCTGCCCATTACTACTTCATTTAGGGTTAGGAGGACCCTTAATATTGTAAATAGTGTGTGGGATGTGTGTATGTTTCCCTTGCAGAATTTCAAACCCCCTCATTTTAAGAGCCTTGACCTTTAAGAACTATGGCTGATTTGTCCATCTACTTGGTCACAGCTTATCCATTTAGTGTGGCAGCACTGAAAAGTAGAACAGGAGAGAAAAAAAAACAACCTTTCTGCCATTTGCACCTTTTTCTTGGCTGTGCCGAATCCTGTTTCTGCTGGAACTTCTTTGGGTGGGTTCTGGCAAAGCCAAGACACTGGACAAATGTGCAGCCTTTGCAAGGAGAAAACGACCGAATTCTTGGCTAATTCACTCCTCCAAAAGCCACCATTCCATAAAGTAGAAGGTCTCAGAAGCTTTCTAAAGGTCGCTGACTGCAGAAAGTAAACCACCTCCCATTTATAAAACATGACAAAGCAAGTTGTAAAGTAAAAACACTCATTAGTTGTTAGGACAAAACTATTACATTTGTGCTTATGTGACAACATGTTTGAAGGTATGATGTATCTTCTTATACGAAGGGGAAAGCTGTACAGCTTATGGCTGAATAAATAATACGCGTACGTTCTGGTAATTCATCTATAGATTGTACATTTCATTGTCGGCATTTAAGTAATTCACGGGCTGTTTTTTTCCACCTTTTCCCAATCAACATTCTTGGTAATCCATTATAGAAAATAAAAAAAAAAATCAAAATCGATTAATCTAAATCAAGTGGCTGAATGCCCAGGTAATGTTCTGTCTTTGCCTCTGTTGCTCACAAAGGCTCTTAGCATCCTGGAGCAGGAAAATCCAGCAATGGGATTGGCTGTATGTTGTCAGAGATTATGCCCACATATCCCATCAGTCCTTTGATGTTGTATTTTTTTCCTTCTGGTATTTGCTTGATACTGCTTGACAACTGACCTTTTACAGCAATCTGTGGACTCTTACACATATAATCAATGCCCTTTTGCAAGCACAAGTTTTCAGAGTTTGTTTGGCTGAGTTTTAGAAAGACAATTTAACATTCGAGCCAGTGTAGCGTTAACATTTATTAATGTTCTGAATTTTTTTTCCCTAGTTGATTCTGTGTATTTATTGATACACAAGTTAAACACTATTCCATTATATTTATAGTTGTATGAACAGGCTGATTGACTGATGGATTGACTTGGGATTTAAAGCGCAGTGTTTGACAAGCAGACCGGTATAGATTTTTTTGTCACTGGCATAGTGATGTGATTAATGAGGCTTCAAAACCCATGGTGGGTAGGAGTACACTGAATTAATCAACAAATGTGGCTAATGGCAATGGGTTAAATGAGGTTTCAAAGCCTGTTGTGGGTGGGAGAATCCTCAACTAACCAATCGACGGTGGCGCTAAACGAGGCTTCAAAACCTGTTGTTGGTGGGAGTATCCTGAACATAACCAGTCAACTCTGGTGCTAAATGATGTTTCAAAACCTGTTGTGAGTGGGAGTATCCTGAACTAACCAATCCACTCTGGCGCTAAATGAGGCTTCAAAAACCACAGTGGGTGGGAGAATCCTAAACTAACCAATTAATACTGGTGTTAAATGAAGCTTCAAAACCCATGGTGAGAGGGAGTATCCCAAAATACTAAGCAGTGTTGGTACTAAATGAAGCTTCAAAACCCTTGGTGGGTGGGAGTATACTGAACTAACCAATTAATGCTGGTGCTAAATGAGCCTGAAAAACCCGTGGTCAGTGGAATACCCCAATCAACACTGGTGGGTTTTGAAGCCTCTTTTGTCCCTTGTCTACTCTGGCAAGCTAAACACTGTCCATTCCTATTCCTCCTGTGTTCCTGTTGTGGCGAAACCTGCAATGAGATCTAAGAAGGATAAACGCCCTGAATCACAGTATTGATTGATCATGACTGATGGATGCCGGCTCAATTTCCACCGCAAATCTGGCACTTGAATAGATACACAACGCTGTCATGCTCTTGAATTTGTTCCTGATGTTATTCAAATGGAGTGCGTGAGGCATTTAAACAGCGGCATGTCAAAATGCTTGACTCCAGGACGAGAAGACTAGGGCAGACGTCAGCTAATTATCAAAAGTTGTGGGAGTCCGAGGCACACACTGAGGATCATGTTACACTCAGCTTTCCTGCTTCTTTAAACAATCCTTGCACCCGCCCCTCCTAGACCACCTTTTCTGTTGCTCCCTCTGTTGCGATTCTGCCCAGCGTCCGTAAAGCAAGATGCGTGCTACTGGCTTATTGAATTTTCCACAGTGCCTCGGTGGTCAGTTGGGCCACCTCCAACCCCCCGTCTCCACATCTAGTGGCAATTCTAGATCATTTCAAGTAGGGGGCCCAGGCTGAGTCCAGCTGTTCTGTTGGAAGGGCAGAAATAAAAAAAAAAAAACTTGCATCTCCACTGATCATATTACAGGTTAATAAGATGAACTCTCATCTAAGAGCGCTAGTGGGGGATCCAGGACTACATGTGGGGAGGCGGTCACTGTCCCTGGCCACCGACCATAACCGGGCCCAACTCATCTCATTGGCTTGTGCTTACTCCCCCACCCACACTGACTCCCATCTGATTTTGATGTGCAGATTGGCATCCATAACTATCGTCTGACTATGTGGAAGATGGAAGTCCTTCCTGGAGTGTCTGCTGACAGGTTGTTCCTCGGAGCGTGTTACTTGCAGTTTTTTACGATGCTCCAGCTTAGCATCATTTGACCAATCTGATGAAATAACACCAGACCAGGCATTATGTGATGTTCTGGTAACTGCTGCAAAGTGTGAACATTAAACCCAACTGACTTATTCAGAGTTTACAGCTTGCTAGAGCTTTTTTAAATTCCATTACCCACGTGTGCATGTATACAACACATACATGCGAGTACATTTATTCATTATAAGTGAATTAAGTCAGATTTGCTTTCTCCATACCAAACCCAAGGTGTACTAACTTATCCAGATATATTAGCTGTCAGCCTTGATGTGACATTGATAGAACTTACTTGGATATATGAGACGTGAAACCTGCTGTTTAGGCAGTGATGTATAGGAAAATAGATCCTATTTTCAGTAAAATCTGCTGACCCCAGTGTTCATGTAATAGCTTGGCTTGTTTCACTTTTTGTTATACATTTAGTGCTGTGGGGGGAAAAAAGACAGCTCAATGTGAAGGGACCTTCATCATAACACACTATTTCAACCTGCCATTCTACTTACGAGATAAAGGGACACCCTGAGCAGAAATAAATTTGATCGGGTGCTGATGAAATGAGTAACTTGTTTCATCTTCAATGATTGCTGCCTTGAGGTTGGTCAGGTTTGTGGAGGCTAGAGAGCAGCTTGAAAACATCTTTCTGAATGATGATGTCCATGCAGTCGTCATCTTCCCTCGTTGCCGGGTAACAGAATATAATTAGTTGTCCATGTTGAATTGGTATGAATTGCTAAAAGTTGACCTTATCACGTTGTTTTGCGGTCAAAATGCATCCATTTTAGTCTTTAAACTTGACATTTTCCCACTTTAAGCCCAATTTTGTTTCCTCCACTCTCTCTAATGTCTGTCTTCATGCCTGCAGGAAGTAACTGATGAAATATTGTTTGCCGCCATGCCGAGTTGCTGGACAGGGCCTGTTCAGCATGCTGAGAGTGACATTGCGCCGGGCAGAGGAGCTAGAATCATGCAGAGTGGCACCCCTATTCACAGACAACAAGCCATCCTCAAGAACCCAACATGTCAAGAACCATTTGACTGCCTTGGAGCTTCCTGTTACAAGCTGCGAACAGCACGGGACTCAGCACAAATGCCCTCTTAACAGTCTGACCGTTCTTGGCATCGTCATTCTTTTGCATACTCCTAATGTGCTAGTTTTTGATGTGGGGTGCTGCATTCCTATGTTCTGCCAACTGCAGAGGTCCATTTGGTAAACTCCCAAAGTGTCACCCAGAAATATGCACTGACATGTCCTCACAGATGGACAGAATGTGAAGAATGTCTCAGTGGAGCCATTTTCTCTTCTGAGGCGACACTCAGTCACCACTATGTGTCTATGTGTGTGCGTGTGTGTGCGCGTGTGTGTGTGTTCAGTCAGCCTTGCCCTCAGCTCTTTCTTCCCCTGCTTTCGTCCTCTTCCTCGGCTCCCTGACTAGTTCCAGCACTTGCAGAGGGTGAATAAATAGTGGAGGCTCAGTGAGGTATGAGTGTGACATTATGTGGGGTTGGAGAGATCAGGTGGGCTTAGATAAGAGCTAAGAATATTAGCCATAAAGAAGAACAAACAAATGTCACTTTATTTCCAATTATCCTGGGCCACGCTTAGAATCAGAGGCCCACACAGATCCATGTTATTTACCCCTACATTAGCATTTCAGCACTACAGGAACCCCAAGTTCTCCAACTGAGATGACCAGAAGAAGAATTCCTTTATTTCCCATATAAATTTGTAGTCCGTGCAGAGACTTTCAATTATGTGGCTCACTAGAAAATGGAACTCTTGTTTTTGCCGCTTAGGTTGTGTGATTGATGCTCAGTGACGCAGTGTCAATCAACGTCCTCATCTTCTGCTTGGGCTGGGCCTTCAGGTGAGGAAAGACCACCAGGATACATCGCGTCCTTAATGACACGTGTGCTCTTTAGGTTTCAGGATGTCATGGGGGACCAGGCAGGTGAGACGATGGGTGGAGTGCTCGCCTTTCAAAGTGAGTTTTATCGACGGGTCTGTGGCGCCTAGACCAGCACTCCTGTCAACAGTAAACCCACCTCTGGTACGAGATACTATGTGTGGTAATCATCTGCTGGACGCGTGCATCGCGGAGTAGTTGACCTTGAGCTGCCAGAGCCAGTGAGGGAAGCCGATTGTTTAATGTCAAATGCTGTCATCTTATTAATTTATCTAAATATATCTATGCTCCATTAATCATGACTACTGCCTGGGTTAAATTAACACTCGTATGAGATACTCTGCATACCTTCCATGCTTCTTCTGCAAGTCAGACTGCTGGATACATCGCAATGCGTTTCTGGCATTTTCTGGGATTTTGGCATAGTTGAAAACAATCACAGGTTTTTCCTTGGAAAGTTCATGTATTTTGATTTGAGATATCCAGTTCTTTAACCGGTAAACAATCAGTAGTTTTAATACCTCATTTTACTTAAGTGGAAGAAACAGGCGATAAGTAAGAATTTTCTCATCTGTGAAATTAAAAATGCAGGAATTAAACACTGAAGTTTATAATGAAAAATGACCTTTGCTGCCTGGGATCAGCTCCACTCCCCAAACCCTGCCTCTTCCCGCTCGTGATCTTTTATTGGATGGATGGATGGATGGATGGATGGATGGATGGATGGATGGATGGATGGATGGATGGATGGATGCTAAAATGCCTGTTCCAAACCTTATTTGGCAGCTTGTTTAAAACTGACTGGCTATGTGCAGTAAAGGTTGGATATTGGGTTTGTGTTGAAAGGCAGAAAGGAATCTAATCATTAACTAATGACCTATTTAGGTCTTATTTGCATGCTCATTAGACCCTGATATCCTCTTAATTTGTATCCTATATGGTCAATCATAGCTAATTACAAGTGATAGCAATACAACTGCAAAAATACTAAACAATATTTTGTACGGCAAGTTTAAAATGTCATCCACAAGGTTACAGATGCCACATGCATGTGATAATGCTGGGGGGGCGGGGCTTGCTTGAATGCGGGTTGTTGAATATTCCAACAAATATTATAATGACAGAGATGTTATCAATTGTTGGTGAAAAATAACAGGCTGAGATCTGACTGCATCTCACTCTGCTGCTATATGTAAGCGCTGTGTTTAACTGGATTGTTCTCTGAATGGATGCTTCTGAACATTGCTTCCGTCTGTCTGAATCGGACGACCCACGTCTGGCGTCCAGTTCTCAGGGCGCAACGTCGGCAGCAACTGCAAGAGCTTAACTCCTCACTAAGCCGGTTGAGCCACATTCCCATCTGTAGAAAACATTGCGGCAGCGACAAGAAAAGGAACAGAGGGTCCGTCACGAATATCAAAAGCCTGCATCAGTCACCAGCTATGCCCCAGTTCGTCAGGCATACTAATTCAATTTTCAGTTTTATTTATATAGTGCCTTTCACAAGAAGCACTGTCACAAAGCGCTTTACATAGTACCAGGCCCAGGGTCCCCAGGGAGTTAACGAAAGGTGACAGTGACAAGGAAAAACTCCCTCAGGAGGAAGAAACCTCGGGAGGAACCAAGACTCAAGAGGAAAGCCCATCCTCCTCTTTAGATTGATTTACTGCATGCGAATTTCTGTTGTTTAAAATGCCACGGGAAGAAGTGAAGGTGGACTGGCAATTTAAAAGTACATTTACACATGCAAGTCATCTCAGAATGAATCCTTTGAAAAGGACAGGCCAAAAATATGCTGCATAAATTTCGTAGGTAATGTCCGAACTCGCCATACTATAGGCTTGGGTGCAGATGCCTGACCTGATGTGGCATTGCTCACTTCCAACTCTATTATGTGGAGTGAATGTAATGTGGTACTGAGGTTTGCATAGCATTGACATTAGAGCAGCACCTCTGCAAATTTCCATACAACGGAACATAGTTCAAGACCTTCAGAGACAGCAGATCTAGGGGTGCAGGGGCACCCCCTTTGGTGGTTGCGTTATCCACGTTCCTCATCTTTGAATGCTGAAAGCCATCTGAAGGATATCTACTGTACCTTTGAGAAAGTTCTCAGTTTTTCCAAGACCATCATTTGTGTGGTGATTCTGATTTTAAGAACTTTTTTTTCACCAGTTTTCTTAAAATATTCCTTTTATTTCTAGATGCATGATTCCATCCATACGTCCATCTTGTGAACATTTATCCTGGTCAGAGCTGGGGGGAGGGGCTGGAGCCTGCATGGAGGACAAGGCTGGGGTACAAGGCTGGGGTCTACCCTGGATGAGATTCCAGTCCTTCACAGGACACAGAGAAGTGCTCTCTCTCACATACACAGACATACAATATCTGTTATTTAGAAACACCATACAGTCTATCTGCATGTATTTAGATTTTGGAAGGAAACTAGAGTGGCTTATTAAATAAAAACAGTATATGAGATAAAAAGCCATACGGGAAGCAGATGAGGATTTTTATGATTGTGATGTTTGCATTTGTATTTGGGAGAATCTTGCTGCATTCAGGTTAGGCGATCAGAGCCTGACAATTTCCACTATTCTTCCCATAACTTCACTTTTCTATCCAAAACTCATAACATAATTAAAATACAGACTGTATCCCACGAATCCCTGTGAAACAGCGCTACTGGGCAGACTCCATGCTCTTTCGCGCAAAATAAATAAAACGGGAAGTGGTGCTGACTCGTATTTTTGTGTTGGAGGACTGCAATCACAGCAGGCCCGTTTAATCTTTATCCGCCACTTCCTCCCATGTGGAGAGTGTTACATGCTGAAGCTGAAAATAAATACATAAATTAAAAATGCAAATGGACTTTTCTCACCTTCCAGCCCTTTTATGGGTGGAAAGTCAGGCTTTGTTACAAGGCCAGGTGTTTGCAACTTGTTTTTCATTGTTGCCCAGATGTATGAATTGTTGCATTGTTGTTGCATTGCTGCAATTGATCCGCGGAGGCCATCTGGACAGCCTGAAAATACACTTCAGACTGTGTGGGACATAAATAAACCCCACAAGAAAGTCCTGCAGGTGAATCACAGCTGACACGCACTACTGCCCATGACGTGAGTGAGCTGGCAGCCGTCATCTTGAGCACCGGGGATCATGGGACGGCTGGCTTCCATGCTGCCGGCGGCACAGCCAGCAGGTTTGGCATTGTGACCGGCTTCTGTGCTTCTGCTGGGGTGCAGAAAGCGACCTGCATTGTGGGAGCAGAGGAAGAACCGCAACAGAACAGCACTCTTGTTCGCTTGTCTCATCATCTTGTGAGGCCAGCAGCCAGGTGCACGCTGCTGCCTGAGGCGCAGTCTCTGCAGAAAGGTGGCATGGTCTCTGTGGAAAGATGGTGTGGTCTGTGTGGAAAGATGGTGTGGTCTGTGTGGAATGATGACGTGATCTGTGTGGAAAGATGGTGTGGTCTGTGTGGAATGATGATGTGGTCTGTGTGGAATGATGGTGTGATCTGTGTGGAAAGATGGTGTGGTCTGTGTGGAATGATGATGTGGTCTGTGTGGAATGATGGTGTGATCTGTGT
>JAACJT020000038.1:10594349-10641993 GCA_009936485.2 Gymnarchus niloticus | reverse complement strand
AATGTCTTGCAAATTCCCTGTCGCTAAATTACCCTCCACTAACACAGTAATAATCCTGATTAAGCCTCAGTAAATTATTTCTTAAAAATGCAGAAGTCTCATACATCATATTTATGCAAGTTATGCCAGAGTATGAAAATGAATGCTTTCAAACACAAGAAATAACTTTCACTTTCAAATAAACTTTTCCCAAAAAGCATATTTCTTTCTCACTCTTGTGTAACCAAAAGGAACCCTACTGAGAAGCCAAACGTAATGTGAGTGAAAAAAGGAAAGGTTACACTGCCTTTTTCTGTCCTTTTTAAGTGCGCTTTCTTTTTTTTGAAAGACGTGTGCGTGCCCATGCGTGCGTGTGCGTGTGCATGTGCATGCCTGCTCGTGTGGAAAAGGGGTGTTGCAGTCAACGGAGATTAAAACAATTTTTTAAGTCCCTGAAGAAGGAGGTGTGCTGACAGGGCAGAGATTTCCAGAGCTGTTCCATTATTTATGACATTCACAGAACCTATTATCTCCTACCGTGTGCTGCCATCTGGTAGAATGAAGTGAGGATGGTGGTATGTGTGTCTGTGTGTGTATCAGGGGAAGGATAAAGACCAAAAGAGGGACTCCATTCCACGGATCTGCCACTTTGATGCCGGTCCAGAGGAGGAGGCAGGCTGTCAGCCGCTCTGAAGCCCGCTGAAGTCCGCCGTCCTCAAGGACCTTCAGAGGCAGAGATGCCCTCACCGAGCTCCAGGTTGGGGCCATCTGTTTGCTGGTGTCTCCTCCTGGCCACTACAGTGATCACCGGTCTCTGTTCTCCACAGCGTAATGTGATGTTTACACAGAGCAGAGTAATGGCCGTCACCATTCCTTATGCTCGTCGTCCGGCGTCCATGCTTGCCGGTCAGACCCGCCGCCGCGGCTGAAAATAACATTTCTCATTATCGCGTCATCGCTGCCGGCACCGACAGGCCTTTAAAGCATACAGAGGTGCAAAAGCGAGTCACTTTGTTTATGCCCACCGCATCAGCCGCCCGTGAACCCATAGCAGTGCCGTCCAGCCGGTGCAAAGAATTAATGAGATCGGCCCGGTGCCGTGAGGGACGTGGCCGCCATCTGGAACCTGGCTACGTGCGGAGGTCTCAGAGGTGCAGGCCCACGGCCGTCGAAGGGTGTCTGGAGAATTCCTGCTGCTGTCATTAGTACCCGCCTTCTTACATCTCCGTGCGACGGACTGATCGATAACGCACTTTTTCTGTGGCCGAACCTGAATGCAATCGTAATGTACTGTGTTATGTATTTACCAAATTATCTGAGAAAAATGTACTGGTCGTAGTTTTCTTTATCATTTCACTTTTGTAGCATAATCTAGGTGTATCGTGTTGTATGTCTTCAACATCATAGCTGGCAGACTAAGCCGAACAGGGCTAATGTCAGGTTATTTAAACCGCCGATAAGCTTTTATCATTATATTTCCACTCTCAGACTGGAATTTTTCTTTATTTAATCCCCGCACTACTGACTGATGCACAACTCTGTGACAAGGTTCTCCCCAAAAGAGCCATTTAAATAGTAATGAAATATTCTTCTCTGCCATCTTGTTAAGAAATAGCTCCTCATTAACAGCAGGGAAAGTGAACGGTGGAGATGTCTTCTGGAGACTGCCTCAATTAACGTTTAACTGACCTCAGAACAGCTAACCCAGACGATGTCCATCATTATTTTAGAGCTTGACCTTTCAAATGCCTCTACCAGTTCTGGTACAGTGTTTTCTGCACCACATTCTCACCAATTTCATTTGTAACAGACGAAGCTGAACCAGGAATCAGTGTGATGGAGGTGGACCTACTCCAAACCACAACCCACTCCAAAACCACAAAGGAGAAGTTAATTATTACACTTGTTAGAGAAATTAATTTCATTTTTTATAATAGCAAGGCACTGTGGCTTAGTGGATAGCACTGTTCCCCCCCGACCAGGATAAGCAGTCGGAATATATGGATGGATGGATGGATGGATGGATGGATGGATGGATGGATGGATGATATTTTACTATCCCTTGCATACTCAAAATACCAGTTAATACTCACTTTGGTGAGAGGTTGCAAGCTGGGTTATTATTCAGAAGCTTGTTTGTTCCAGCAATAAACACTGCATGGTACCACACAGGGAAAGGAAACAAAATTCTGGGTTTCACATCCTCCCATCCCCACCCTCAACATCCACATGTGGAAAAGCTTCATGGAGGTACTTTGCAAGTCCCACCCGGATGTGAGCACACCCCTCCAAACGTGGCAGAGACCCAGTGATGTGCCAGATAGCCCAGACAGGGCTTGAGCTACACAACACGTGTGTAGCTGTGTTCACCTAGCTTTTGGTGTGAGAAACACTGCAGAGCTGAGTATCTGCGGAGGACATCTCACTGTAAACCTGTGTGTATCGCTTAACAAAGAACAAGAGCGAGAAGAAGTTTTCACAAATGTTAATTATTAAGGCAGCGTCGGAATAACGTTTAAATTCAGCAGAAACTATACAGTATCATTTCTTTCCCCCACCAGACTCCTGGTTACATTATGATACCAGAGTAAAGGATAAAGTGGTCCCCAGCCATATACCAAACAATAAATAAATGCACCCCGTCCAGGGGGCACCTCTGCCATGTGCCCTGTGATGGACTTGCACCCCGTCCAGGGGACACCCCTGCTCTGTGCCCTATGCTGCCTGGGACAGACTCCAGGCCCCTCCATGACCCTGACCAACACAGGCAGTTAGAAGATGAATGGTTGGCTCTGTGTTGACTCAGTGAAAGCACTGTGACCTTACACCATCAAGGTCGTGGGTTTGATTCCCCTCCGGCTGTGTGTGTGTGGAGTTTATGTGGATTTCCTCCCAGTACACTGGTTTCCTCCAGCAATCCTAAAACATGCAGTTAAAAGAACTGGTGTCTCAATTGCCCATAGTGTAAATGTGTGCCCTGTGACAGACTTGCACCCAAACTGGATTGGCCCGGAATAGACTCCAGCCTCGCTGTCACCCTGTGGTGGATAAGTGAATAATGGAAGAGGCATAGACTGAAACGCCTTTCAGCTTACTCTTGATTGTTGTCCAACACCTGTGATGGGATGAGCTTCTACAGTCCAAATCGAATTCTGTTAAGAAATCTCTGATTGTAAATGGAGTGCCCCATGAATGTGAGAAAGCGGGTGTGGAATATGCCTCCTGTATTTAATGACTGTCCGATTTAAAGTTCAGCTTATCACAGAGTGGTTATCGAGAAATGTGACCTTTCCAAATGCCTCTCCCAGATTGTGGAACGTCGTGTTTTCAGTCTGGCCAAGTAACCCAGAGCAAAGATGCAATGAAAGTATATGTGAATTTCCTGTCTGCACACTGCTGAAATCCAGCAGGGAATAAAACGTGTTATGAGGTGGACCATTCAGAGCCATGCACAGGACAGTGGGGGGGAGGGGGTGAATGGTGTGGACGTAAAATTATGGGGGTTAAATCTGTGCTGAAGTGACACATACATATTTCATCTATGCAATTCCCTGTCCTTTAGGCCAGTACGCCTTAAGACGTGTAATTAAGGATGCCCAATTATGGAACAGGGTTCCTGCCTGAGTGTTCCCCTGAGAAACCAATTACACGAATTATGTTACTCCGCTAGGAAACCACCCGTCGCATTTCTGTGCTGCGTTTTGCATGGGCGAATGAGAAGGCAGGTGGTTTGTCATTAGGTAACTCTAATCTCTAATCGCACAATATTAAATATTCATTTTTTTTTAAATATTATGTTCCAGAACAACTTGTCTGGACGGTCTCCTTTCTCGGCTTTCTGCATTGCGAATGTTTAATTACCACTCAGGGCATGTATGAACGTCACGATGCAATACTTTCTTTTTTCGGGTGGCTGGGCAAAGCAGGTGTGAAATATTTTTATCTGCCGGTGGGGTCGCACCTGGCCGTCGGGATGGGATCGCCGATTTCTCGTCTCAGTCACATGCAGAGGGGACAGACAATTTTAGACAAGTACATGAGACACGTAGCTCCTTCGGGTCTGAGAGAAAGCCACCTCCTGAAAATCAGTGTAAAACTAAAGCAGTACTGCTGTTAGGAGCTGGGTCTTATCACACCTTCGAAATTACGTGTTGGTCAAAAAGCGAGGATTAAAATGCTCCTTGTTTATCGCGTTATATATGCTCCCTGTCCACGCTCACTAACAGAATCAGCAGAATTTCCCGAAACGTATGGTAATCGGACGACCTGAGCTTTCATCCATTTCTAAGAATGAGTGTGGAGCTCAGCAAGACGCCGGGGAAATATATTCAAAACAGGGTGCTTGGCGTGAAGCTCTCAGCCATTTCTCAGATAAAACAACACGAGGAACGGGGCTTATTTTCCCAAAGCAAGGCGGGAAAACTAACGTTTGGCCAAGCCATAATTCTAGAGTGCCAGCTGTACATGGTGTTGGAGCCATCGAGAAACACTAAAAGCTGGACCGGCGGCCCGGGGTGGTTACCGGTGCAGGACAGGGTATGGCGATTAATATGTGCCTCACCGGAAAGTACAGGCTCATTTAAAATGGTGTTGCGGGCGAACTGAATGCATTTGTTTATACCACCCCAATAAGTTTACTCCCTGTCACATGACGCGTTTACCTACTGGAGTTTCTTAGCCCAGTTCCTTCACATCGTGTTTTTCAGAAGGCCACGCAGAGCCTTAAAAGTGAAGTAATTAGATCTGACACTGTGTTCTTACATCAATTTTTAATAGTAATTTCCTGCTGTCCTATAAATATTCTGTCTGGTCTAAATGCAGGTTATTAATATTTCACCGAATTAAATTTCATTCTCGAAAGATTAGTCTAGTATTGCTTTGGGGCTTCCATCAGCCATATGCCGACAGCGTGCTCCATGGCACAAATAGTTCACGCTTGTTAAATAATCAGACTTCATATATGTCTGGCTGAATTTGTTCTCTTGACTTGAGAATCCCCGACACACAGCCGTTTCATTGAGGTCTGTGAATGGAAACCTTTCCGTCTGACTGCAACGCACGATTAGGCCAGATTTTGACTTACCCTAGCACGGTGAATCCCACATGACTCAGATATGTCTGTCCTTGCATCTCTTCGTCTTCCGACCGCTTTTCCTGGTCGGGGTCACGGTGTCAGATATGTTCCCCGTTGCTGTTGTTTTTACTAACAAGGCGCAGCAGTCAAGATTAATATAACTCGATCAGCGCCTGGAGTGGCGTCCTCCTGCAGCAGTTCGTGAACCCAGCCGTCCCCCACCCCCCACATTGCCCATCTGCTCGCTGCAGGGGCTTGACAGATGTCACCTCAAGGCCACCTGATGGGAAATGGCACAGACGAAGACAGGTGCGGAATAATGACATGGCTTCTCGCTCTCTCTCGTGTGGTACTCCCGGTTTGGCGGCCGTCGTAGGCGACGTCTCCCACCTCGCTTCCCTCCGCACGGCGCATGTGCGTGTCCGAGCATTTTGTGTGCATCTCTTTTGTGTTTGTGTAGTTTGCATGCACATGTACCTTCGGGATGGCATGACCGACGTCATGCCTTTGGGACTATTGCTACTTATAAGACGTACGTAAACAGTTCAGTTCTTCTCGCCCGCAAGTATATTTAACCTGAGGGTTTCATTACCTAAGTAAGCCCTCAGTATAGCAGAATCTTAAACCTGCTGTCTCATCCCCAACTCTGGAGGTGTGAGGCAGCAGTGCTACCCACTGAGCCATCCCAATGCCTCGCAGTACAGAAGATATGTTTAAAATACTGTGTGCTTGCGTAAGAACATAGGATTAGTACCATGTTCCAGATTAATAACCTCTGATTGAATGGGAGTCGTTAAATCCTAATTAATAGTGATTCTTACCTTACATTTGGGTTTCTGAAACTGGCTTGCAGCCCTAGGAGGTAATTAGTAACATGCCGCATTCAAAGATTGAATGCTCTTGGACAAAAAGACTTGGAAGAAAGGTTGATTTTTTCATACTGTCATAGAAAGGAAACGAGAGCCGCAGACATTATCAGACAAAACATGGGACCAAAGACCCAGGAGTGTTCCGCATTGCAGGCGGCAGGATGCAAAAATCAGCCCCCCTTATTTAAATGCTTGAAGAAAGTTGGGGGGGGGGGGGGGTATGGGGGTGAGGAAGAGAGACGGAATCAGCAACCCAAGCCGACACAGTAGTCCAAGAGAGATCACCAGTGCGGAGAAAGGGTAGATTAATGCTGTTTGTTATTCAGCTTGAATGCAGTGCTCCATCTCCCTGTTGCAGTCTGGCGAAAAACATAGACATTAGTAGCTTCCCGATTTTCTCTGGGAGTTGAGATGGCGATTTCAAGAGAGCGCTCCAGTCTTTATTTAATTTTTTTCCTCCCAGCTGCTGTCACTGTGCTGCATTCACATAGCGAGCTCTGACGAAGCCATTCAGGGGTCCCGGAAGGAGACAGAAGGTGAAGTGGTTAAATGGCTGGTCTGGCCTTCTCATTAAGACTAAGGATTTGCAAAGAAACATTTTCTGTATATGTAGTCATCAGTCAGGTTTGGACCTGCAGTCAGCATGTGGCTTAACAGAGTGGCACTAACAAATTTCATATTAACTCTGTATTTCAAACTGACCACTTGCTATGCATCTCCCCTGCAGAAGTTACAGCTACGTTAAATAAATGTCACCCGCTGGCAATGAATGAGCAGGAATCTGCAGACTTTACCCATCTCCCAAAGAGAGGCAGGGAGGTAACTCCAGTGGATTGGATTCGTCCTGTCAGGTGCTGAGTGTACACATTGGGGATACACTTCAGTACACACCCACTTCACATTTTTGTAATTATGCTTTTTGCACCTGGAACCTGGGTTCGAAACTGTCATGCTACTGGGAGCGCTCTCTTTTTTTGGCCGAGAAAAAAAGTAATTAATCAGCTCCACAAATCTGGCTTCTGAAGCCAGATTGAATCTCGCAGCTTCCTGTCTCTGCTGGCCTGCTTTTCAGAGTGACCCAGATATGCCAGGGAGAACTGATGAGATTTCTTCTAGAAATTTCCGAAAGCCTTTCGGATCCATCATCGTCTTGCAAATACACACAGAATGGAATATTAAATCTGAATAAATATTAAAGACAAAAATGAGAGAAATTAAGCTTCATTTAAAAACCAGACTGCAGAACAAATTCATGACTAGCAAAGGCTGTTCATTTGGTGACCATTGTTACCTTGGAGACCTGGTCGGAAGTGACCTTATGGTAGGCAAAATGGTGCTGAAACGTGAAATATCATCTCCAAGGGGAGCCTTTTTACAATGAAATGCCCCAATCATCTCCCAATCACCATAGGAGCATGGGGGAGGTGTCTGGGGATTTGGACCCACGTTCATTAGCTGAACAGACTGTAACGCAGATGTAATACATCGCAGACTTTAAGCAGGTCAGAACAGCCCCGACTTTCAGGCCTCGGTTATATTCCTCCAGCTTGCCAGTTTGGGTTCCTGCAAACAGGCCCATATGAGCCAACCCAAGACTTGGGACTGGTCTGAGATCAGGAGAGCAGGGACGTTTCACACGGATTTCTTGCCTGGCTGAACTCCACTGTAAACGGGATCGCCGAGACAAACACAGAAATAGCTGAGTTAACAGAATTCTGCCACGGCCTCGCTGAACACATCCTGTCCATTTCTCTCTCTGCTTAGTCTGACCGAGGTATGCTGCATGCAGTCATGTCTTTCTGGATTACTCAGCAGTCTGAGGTACTCCGAATGATTCCTGGTTGGGAGTCACCCAGTGGGCCGCACTGTCACCTCACATGTCCAGGGTTCGAGTCTCGACCCCACAGTGCGTTGGGTGGCGCTGCCACACACAGATCCAAATCAACAACCATGAAGGTGCAAGACAACCCACCGACGAGGCATGCTGCCTATGGCTAATAATTAAAAATTGTACTGTTGTTATTAATTTGCATAGCAGATGCTTATATTTGAGACACCAGCTATTTCTCTTTTTTAATTTACTCATTTATACGGCTGCATATTTTTAAATGAATACATTTGTTTCAAGTGCCCCCTTAACGGTATAACAACAACAGGTCACCAGGGACTTGAATTCCAACTTTATGATTCCAATGCTCTGTCCTATCCACTGTCCCCAAAGTGACCTTTAAGTATGTATAGGAAATTGGCTTTTGCTGAGGAGGTCTTGAAGGGTGACTTTACTTTACTAGAAGAGGCAGAGGCCTTGCTTGTCCTTGTCCATAGTTTCTTTGCAAAGAATATCGATCTTCTGGTCTGGTATAGGTGCTTTTCTGTGTCAACACTTCAGGTGAATCTGTTCCACGGATAAAAGGTCTTTGCCTCTATTTGTATCCATGTCAATCGCTGAGATCGGCCCCATAGCCCACCCACAATAAGACTTTGGTGTCGTCTTCCTGTGTGTGGGAATCACTCCGGCCAGATGAAGCAGAACCGTGTGACATGGGGACTGGTGAAGTTTTTGCTTCAGGGGGTCTCAGGTGTGGGTCATGAACCCAAAACGATCTGAGACATAAAACAAATGGGGAAAATGCTTTGTTAATGCTTTTTTTTAGTGTAAAAACAAACTATAGCTGATCAGTTACTGTCAGTTGGTCAGGGCAAATTTGAAGAAACCTCAATAGTAACACAACAAGAAAAGGTGATTGAATAAGCACATTCCTCCCAGTCGCCTGACTCCACCACCCAAACAATGACCTTCCACACACGCACACACACACTATACTTTCTAAATTAACACACCCTGCAAAGCAGAACCGTGGTCAGCAAAATTCCAGACATGATCCTCCCAGAGAACTTTCCAACAGGTCTTGGAGTTATTGTTAACCTGCTCTAACCACATTTCATTTGTTGACTTAGAAGGAAGGAATGAATGAATTTTCCAGAGAGGGGTCAACAAGGAAAAGATCTCATAGCCTGAGTGGGAATCACCTGCCCCCAGTCAAGACAACAAATGATCTATATCTGATCTCCCATAATGCACCAGTAAAACCAAGGCTGTGCTGAAAGCCACCCACTATCCACGCCCTCCTCTCCTTATCTGAAGAGAGTGAAGAAGGGATGGTGTGGCATTTCATTAATATGTATGTAGTGCACTTTCTCCATCCTTTATCCGGATAGTTATATTCAGAGCTGTCCCGATTGATTTAGGGAGATGAACACTTCCTGTGGTCAAGTCATCCTTCTTTTCTTGAAGCATAACAAACGAATCCCACAGTGCTTTAACAATGTGACGCATTCATGTCTTTGTAGTTAATGAACAGAGAGTAAGTGTGCTTCCTGGCTGCCCAGTAATACATTTCTCAGGTTCCAGGCCAGGACTTAAGACGCCATTGTCCCTGATTTAGTGTTGGTGCTTGGCAGAAGAGAAAGCAATTTCCATGACAACAATAGGAGAGGTGGACAGACGGCATCATCACCTCGCCACCCCAAGGATACGGGGTTAAATTTAGCCCCTGCCAGCGTTGTGTGTTCCTAAATTGTGTTTCCTCCCACAGACCAGATCCACTGCTGTTTTTAAAGGTGTCAATTTTAGCTTTCTGGGGGCACTGGATTACCGTTGGAACATCCATTGACCAGACCTTGTTTGAAACGATGCTCCTCATATATGCTGGAAACACATCTTCGTTCCTTATATTGTACCTCATTATTGTCGTTATTTATTATGGCATCATGGTGGTTTGGGGGCATTCCACAAAGCGGTTCTAACGTATCCTGTAGTTTAGCCTGAATTGTGATTGGAGAAATTCAGGGAGATTCTGGGAATTGACAAATCCTCTAGTCAGGCTTTCAGTTTTCTCTAATTAAAATTCGGAATTAACTACAGGTTTTGTTAAAACTGCTTTGTGGAACACCCCCTTGGTTGTTACCATTTTAGCTTCTAACCTGTGGATTCAATTCTCAACCCTTTGCTGTCACCGAATTCTTTCACACAGTCTAAGGGACATGCAGCTAGGTAAATTTCCCAATTCTGTGTGGGTGTGAGACATGATGGATGGTAGCCTTGTTCCCCTGCCTCATGTCCTGAGCTTCCTAGGATAGTCTCCGAGCCTGCCCTCTCGCTGAATTGGACAAATATATCCAAAAGATCTTAGACACACAGTTTTATGCCTCTTTCTTTATAAAGGTTGATTTTTTTCAATAAAACAATGAAAGAAACTAATTACCCGGCTCAAAGGTAACAAATAACGGACCCTTAGGCACAAACTGACCTCCCACGACTCAAAATCACCAACAAATTAGGTGGAAAATAAGCTTTTTAAACACAATATCGAACGCACTATTAAACATAACCTGTAAGTGATCATTGAGAACCTGCCTTCTCAATAAAGATACCTTATTTCCTCCAGGACCTGCTTTCTTGGGGTGGAGTTATCCTGGCAAGCTATTTCCTGGTCTGGCTGAGCACGTTGAAGACATTCACCCTGAAGTCCAAAGAACAGAACAGAGCATTAATCCCTCTGCTCTTATAAATGGAATACCATTTAAATTCTCTGTCTTCAGATAACAGCAGGTCAGATAACAGTTGCTCATAAGTCTTTCTTTGCAACAGAATGAATTATGTTTAGTGGGAACAAGGCGAATTTTGCTGAACATCGATTGTAAACATTTTATCGGGGCAGACGAGTATTACTTGCTGACTTGTTTTCTGTAATCTTCTCGCAGTCCTTACAGCAAAAACAAACGGAAAGTTCCTATCAGAATGTTGCAGCCCCTTATTGAACTGAACACTGCCATAATGTTCAGCTGCACGATGAAAAAGTAAGCAACAACGGCTTTTAGACAGACAGACAGCCTGAGAATAATGACCGTAGATATAGGATAGGTGTGGTTTGTTCATCCCTCTGGAGAAAACTGGTAGTTTTTGCATATCCAGGCTTGCTCTCAACGGCAGACACGGGCTAACGCATACACAGGTAAGGTTTTGGGGTCAGAATGCAGGGTCAGCCAGCATCCAGGATACCTAAAACGGCTGCGGTGAAGGGCCTGGTGCAGGGAACCCACAACGATGTGATTGCTCAACCAGCCACGGGATTCAAACTCACGACCATCCAATCTGAGCTCATTCTCAGTGGCAGACAAGGAGGAGACCACCAGGGAGCATGATCTGGAAGCCTCCATTCATAAGGATGGCCACCGGATCTTCTGGCAGACATGGAGAGTGCCCCGCCTACAGCTCTCCAGCAAACACATCCAGCTGTGGAGTTGTGCAGAAAGCAGCACAATCGCCGTTGATAAAAGCAGCAATGGAGACACGAAAAATGGACAGATGAAAGCATTAAAGCAGTGACACATCAGTAACCAGCGCTGATTCAGCAATTCGCAAGAGGTTTATTACATTCATGCTCGGTATTTCATATTTGTCTATTACAGTATTGGGCATTGTCTAGAAGTACTAAAAGAGTATTAGGCATTGTAAATATTAAGAGTGCAAGTTGTTGAAACTGGGAGGCCTTGTTTCTGTTTACCCTGTTTTAAGCAGTACCAGTTATTGGAAATCACAAAAATGAGACCAACCCCGTGTTTTGTGGGGTGTGGGGTGGGGAGCCAGCTTCCATCCATCATATGCAGTTCAAGTTGCATTTATAGGGAGCAATTTACAATTGTAATGTTATCATTTCAGCTTCTGTGCATATTTGTTTCAGGGCCTATAGAATGAGAGGGAACGTGAGATATGCAGGGTGTTAGTTTAGGAAGGGAGAGTCATGTGACCAGGGTTTGGCATGCTGATTACTCTCTTATTACCCTTCATGTGTATAAATGGGCATTTTTAAAAAAAAACGCTGCTCCCTCCAAAGAAACAGTCACAACCCTCCGAATCCTGCAAGCTGATCCTGTATCGACCCTAAGTCTATATTTTTCTTGTCCCCAGCTCATCTGGTTCACTCCCCACCAAAATGGCAATCTTCTCCTTTGTGTCTTCTTAGCGTGTTCTGTCCGCCCACTTCCTACTCATCCTTTCTTTTTGAAAAGGACACCGTTTCTCCACAAGTAAAGATCCCGTTCACAGATGCCCTTTAATGCGTACATACGAGCATGGCTGAGGATGAACAGCTAGCAGAACTAGTAATTATACACCCAGGGGCCACCTTATTAGGTACATCTGCTTGACGCTGGCAAGGCCAAGTTCAACTCTGTTTGGCAAAACATTAAAATGGCTAATATGCACGATTTAGGCAATTTTAAACGTGCTGCGATATGTTGGTGATGAATATATTGGTCCCAGCATCTCAGAAATTTCACACACTAAAGTGTGTAGAGTTTGTAGAGAATTTGTATGATGAACTAGTCAGTGTCATTTTTGTGGACAAAAATACCTTGTTAATGGGAGAGGTCAGAGGATAAAGGCCAGACTCATTAAAGGAAGGTCAAAGTGTAAGAAGCTTCAGGAAACAGCGGTGTACAGACTGTTTCATTAGAACACACCACCTGTCTACACTTGAAGCAGTTAGACCAGTGGGTAGGCTCCTGCCCAGATCTAGCTGGATGTACCTGATAAATTAGCCAAAGAGTAAGTGGCATTACTGATTGTTCTTTTTTGTGGTATAATTGCCCCTGGTCAATCTGTGAGATCAGGTAAATTGGACAGAAAGAGAATTAGGCATCATTTAATTACCATCTGCAATGGACTGATGTGTCATCCAGAGTGAACCCTGCCTTTCTGAGATAAGCTCGAGGCTGACTGTGACCCTGTACTGAACAAGCAATTATGGAAATGGATGGGAGGATGGATTATATTACACTTTCATCATTACTAATAGTATTGATACTGGCTAGTTTCTTTTTCTTTTTATGTGTTTTTATTGCTTGTGGTAGTGATGCAGCGGTGCAGTACTTATAAAATGTGATGCAATCGCAACATGCAGATACGCTCACTGTGAGAAGCTCCACTTCTTCTATAGAGATTGTGCAGCTCAAGACTGGTCAAGCAAAAAAGTTCACTCTCAGAGGAAGCAAGAATAAGTTCATCTTAAATCAAGTCACTTTACAGTCATTTTCTACAGAATGTTCGACCCGGGACAATGAAAAGCATTCAGCTTACAGGTTTGCAGATAAAGAGAGCTGAAGCGGATGATGCATTTTTTTTAATCTTTGCATCTTCCCTTTCCCCACTCTCATGGGAACTGCTGCAATTTTATTATTATTATTATTATTATTATTGTTGTTGTTGTTGTTATTATTATCATTATTATTTAGTCTAAAGATAAACATTAACTATGGGCCTTAGTTCTCAGGGGAAGTATTTTATAATTAAAACAGAATAATCACTAATCTGTAAGTCTATGAATCACTAGCGGTTTTCACTTATGGAACTTTTCAGAAAGAGAGTGATTCTCTGAAGTCTGGTGCTGGCACCTCTATGCGGACACCCCCTCAAGCCACACGAGACACCGCTGCCTTGCAACACTACATTGACAGGTGTTTCATGTGCCCAGAACCCATCTGATCAAAATGCCAGTCCCTAAATGTCTTGCTGGAAGGCAGCCAGAGGCAACTCAATATCCAGGGGCTGCGATTGCCACAATTAGCTGTGATAACACAGGTTTCAAAATACTGAATGTGAAGTTATAGAATGCTGTGAGATACATCTGTCTAACCACTAGAGGGCAGTACTAAACTCGTGTCTTGTGCAGGGTCTAGCCATATTAAAAACTCGTTAGGGAGAAGGCACATTTAATTGAAGTTTCTTTTTTCAACATTTGGCCTTCAGCATTACAGTTTTGCTCATATCTACAGCTTCTTGATGTATTTTAGAAACCAGGGGTATATGTTGAGTTTGTGAAAGTTTTAGGTGTGAAAGAACAGTTACTTTGTGAAGAACTGACACAGAATTCTCTACAACATCGTAGTCACTTCCTTACGAAACCACCTGCTGTATTCTCTCCACTAATTAGACAGGCCTTCACTCCCAGCTTCCAGATGCTGAAGGATGAAACTTGTGACCTGAAGAGGATGAAGTGAACAGAAATAGTTCTTTATGAAAGTCACTTATTACATTCTTGTGATGATGTATTTTGTACCTTTAATGCACTTATTATCACACTAACCCTTTAGTCCCTTTAGAGGAAAAGGTCTCCAAAAAATGTAAATGTAATTCATGGAGAATGGAGAAAATGAGCCATATATTTTTCAGTCATGTAATTAGATCTTGTCGTGGTGTTGATATGGTAATATTTTTTTATCAGTACTGTGTACCCATGCGCATTTAGCTCCAGTTATACTTGTTTTATGAGCTTTTTAACAAAAAGTTGTGTTTTTGTATATTATTATTGCCCACCCAGGCAGTCAGCTCATTTGTCCAAGAGGTTATTACGTGTTTTGATGATATCTTGTATTTATGTTATGGCGCTCCTCTACTTCATTAACTCCATTTCGTTCTAAACACGTTTAACTGGAGGCTCGTCTAACGTTAAGTTTACCCTATTGTGTTTTTTGTACAGGCGGCTGCTAAGACAATGTTGCCACCCAGTGGTCATTTTGAATTCCACGAAGATCACCATCAGAACATAGGACAAGATTTCCCAAATCTAAACAAGTGTTTTCTTGTCGATACATCAGGTCCGCCTTGTATGGACTTTGTTACAGAGATTTGTGGCTGAAGCAGACCAGACTCAGCAGTTGTTGACAACATCACATTAAAGGTTTATACTTGTTGTCAGAGAGCCGTAATTGTCTGGTAATGAATCTAAACAATAGACAGCTACAGAAGACACATACACTCCTAAATTTGCTAAGCAGTTCACAATGAATAAGGGCTGGTCATGACTGATAAGATCTGTACATCCAGCATCTCGTTCTACGGGTATTCGGTGAATTCCAAATGCTGCCAGATTTCCCCCTGTAGGTCCCAACATGTAATTACAGTTGTGAGGAAAAAGTTATCAGCGTTTCTGCATGAATGGCTCCTTCAGTGTGATATGTTCCTTATCTATAGCAAAATAATAAATTATTGCAGTCTTGTTTACAAATAACATGCATTATTTTACATTGCCGTAGTTTTATTGAACAAGCAAGCTGACTGATGGAGAAAGTATGCATAATAACATTTGGAAGAGAGGGTAATTACAATCAAGTGTTCCAGTTAATCCAGGTGTGTGTTTTACCTACCCCATGTCTCAATGCCCCCTCCAGGACCCACAATCCTTCAGCACCTTGGATAGTGGCCACCTGTCAATATTACTGCACTCACATTGTAGACCCACAATCAAGCACTAATGATCAAGTCACTCCCTTCCACCTACCTGGCACACACTAATTATCCCAGCTCACTCCACTTTCCCTGGAGATTGGTGAATAAAAATAAGGCAACTCTGGCAGGACAATTGTGGTTAGTGCGATACTACTGTCTAAACCCAGGCTATAGAAATGACAACCCCCAGATTGAGCACTGAACTGCTGGATGTCTTAACTAATAATAAACTGCTCACCTTTCCATATCCCTTTTAAAGTCTCACTCTCTCTCTCACCCATACAAAACATCAGCGTTCGATGACGGTTACCTTTCCCCCAGCCCTGTCCCTCATCTTTCTAAAGGAACCCTTTTGAAAACCACCACTGGCCTAGGACCACCCAAACCCACCTTCTAATTCCCCATTTTCTCGCCCTATATTTTGATTGCGAGAGTGGGCCCTAATTAAACTCGCCGCTAGAGGGCGTTCATGCGTGGCGTCTCTGTTGCGTCTGTATTTGCTCGCCACCACATCTGCCATATAAAAAAAAAACACACCCAATGTTGGTTACGTGGTCTTTGTGGCAAAACGCTGTTGTCAAAACTTTATATAGGAAGCTACGTTACTTATTTATTTACAGTTTTGTGGATCCACAACACATTAAAATAGATCCAGTATATATTAAAAACGCCACACACACATAGCAGAGGTGGGAGCCAAACCCCCAACCATTCTACGCTCTGCTGTATTTAGGTAGTGTGTGTGTGTGTGTGTGTGTGTGTGTGTGTGTGTGTGTGTGTGTGTGTGTGTGTGTGTGTGTGTGTGTGTGTGTGTCCTTAACTCCAAAAACTACTCCAGGGGTGCTGGGTAAATAGCTGACCCTGTACTCGGACCCCAAGCTTGCTTTCACCTGCAGGAATGTGTCCTCATGAAGAGCAAGGGGTTAAATGAAAAATTAATTCCAATTTATAGTTTTAAATGGTTCAGATGGTAAATAAAGAGTTTGTATTTATTATCATTTTATTTTCAATATAATTGTATCTGATTTTTAGTATTTCTTTAGATTAGCCAATGCTGTGTTAACAGGTGTGTTTTATGACTTAATGATTTGAATTACAAGAATCTATATCCATTTCATCCAATCATATAACCATTCAACCATCTACTAAGAGTTTTTCCTTGTAAGGGTTGCAGAAATTATTTTTATGGCACTCATTAAATTACAAAAATACAAGTCCGATAATGCTTACTATTAATGATGCGAAAAGGCTACAGTTCTGAACACCAATTTAGACATGAACACCACAACTATTTAAAAAAAATATAATTTTACATTTTCTCTCGTATTGCTAATATACCAATGTGTAACAGATTTTTATGTAATATCTGAAATTCCGTAATTTCTGTTATATTATTTTGTGCGTTCACTGTGGGTTGACGCAAAATAATCAAACGTTTTCCCTTAACAATTACATAAAGGCCTTTTAGATGTTGGGATAAGAACAATACGAAAGCAAAAGTTGTGATTGTCTGTGATGACAGTATTGGCAAAATTGCGGATATTTAATATGAAATTAATTATCAGTGTTTGCTTTAAAAAAAAAAGTATTTACCACCTATTGGTTGTAATAATCCAGTACGCCCGTCACCGTCGGAAAAAGCGAGTGAGGAGACCATATTAATATTGACTCTGCGCAGCTTCCGTAGTTCTCCGACATATTGGAGAGCAAATTCTGGAACGCAGGAAGAGCATAGGATTAAATTTTGTTTATCACAAGAAGAAAATCGCCGGAATATATCGAATATCACGGAGCCCATGGGTGAGTTGTAAATGTAGCTGTGTAAGGCAGCCATAGTGGACTGTGTATTTTCAGTTGGGGTGTCACATCGGTGCAGTCGTGAGGATTTATGGTGGTCGAATCCTCCGAGGACGACAGACCAGCCAGCTACGCTAACATGACGGCTGTTACTACACTCGCCAGCCGAATCACTGTGCGATCCGAGCCGCTCGTATTAGAGTCGCTTGGTGGGCGAACGGTGTGGCTGACTGGCGACGTGGTGTCGTGTTAAGCCTCCCTGCAATCTCGATGACGGGACCTGCCCAGCTGTAAATCGGCGTTTATTTCCTCGTCTTATCGACCGCTACCGAGCCGGTGGCCTTCGGCTCTAACCAGCTGACAGTATGGATTATCTCGCCGGTCTGCCTGACTTCCTTTCGGGATTCGGCGGTCACGGCCTTCCAGTGCCTGGTTATACGCGCTGAAGTGGGTAGTGTTAGAGTGTTTCTGTAGTGCGGGAGGAAGGCAAAGCTGCCTGGCGAAACAAGCCTGAGGAAATTCCACAGATACTTCAGAGCTCTGCGTAGCTAAGCTCACTCGGGATAGCACTTCAGCTTCCGAGGTGCTGATGGTCGGCCTGAAGCTTTCTGAGTAAACGAAGTGAATCACCTCTACGGTTTCTCAGACGTTGTTTGGCGACGGCAGCTAAGCAGTATAAAACGACTATAAATCAGCTCTCGTCTATTTTGTTTGCTAAATGAGTTTTGATGTGGCCTTGGAGATCTATACGTGTCGTAACATTTTCAAGTTACTGTGCTCATTTTATGTAATGTTTGACGGTCCCCACATTCAGGGTGTGTAAAACCTGCTAAAAACACGGTTCGTGGTGTTATGTGCCAGCCTAAGGAAGTGATATCGCCGTAAAAATGTGATTTAATGTGAATTGGGTGTGTAACCTGTTTTGGGTTCCTTTCTCGATTAGCTGTGATCACGTGACCCGTGTTGTTGGCGCATCTGTTCACGTGATACACGTTCACGTGAAAGCTGCTCCTTACGAGATGTCCTGTGTGTAGTCCTTAGGCGCTACCTGCCCTGTCTGTACGTGCACTTGAAAATGTTTTCTGTTTGGGGGGGGAACTACATGTCTGTTCGCAGCTTGGCGCAGTGAATACGGCTGTTTTAAGGCGTTTCCACCAGAGGAAGGTGGGCCACTCCACATGTGTCCAGCACTGCCCCATACTCTGGCGTAGAGGCCCATTGGAAATAGCCCCCCGTCTATTTGTGAGGCTCACGTGATGGCGTACTATAACGGGAACGGTGACTAGGCAGACTGACCCAAGTCACCACTGACTCAGAGCGATATGAGCTCCAGGTAGCCTGTGGACGAAGAGCAGTCATCTTCCTCAGACTCTCCCTCGCTTCTACATGGAACTTAACTTGCACCCAAGCAAATGCTTTGTGTGGTTTTTTTTTTATTGATGCTGTGTGCACAAGGAAAAGAATTTGCTGAGTATTGTTAACAATAATAGTATTGTAGTGGTGGTGTTGACTCTTGTTGTTGGCTTGACTGACAAATTGCTTAATGTAGCCTGCTGAAATGAAGCAGGGCTGTGGCCTTCTCATTTAAGATATTGCTGTTTTGGCTTCTGGACACGTCACACACAGTTTCGAGAAGGTCTAATCAAAGGAAATGCTGAGTGCGGTTTTTAAGCAAGTCGCCATTTGCTGTGGAGGTGTTTGGCACCACTGTTTGTTTTTTGGCCTCCATCAAACAATGTTCTTGGACAATGCATCAGTCCAAAGTGGCTCATTGGTTTAAGGGATATTAGAATCAGTCCTCCCTAAGGACCAGAACCCTGAAATTTGTGTTTTGGTCTCTGTGCCCCGCTACTAGCCCAGCAGTAGTCATGTTATTTCTTGGCATCTGCTGATGCTAGTTGTAGGAACATTTTGAAAAGCCTTGTGATGCCCAGCACTTGGATGGAGGAGACATCTCTGCCGCTTATGTTCTTGGATGCCAAAGTAGAATGGAGGGAGCGCCCTGCACACCTTTGCATGTTGCAGTGGTTCCCAAATACCCATGGCAGCAAGCCTCGGGAGAGCATTAACCTCCTCCAACTTCCAGGATGACTCAGGATTGGCGGGCAGTTTCTGCGCTTCTGTGACAGTGCCGTGGTCGGCTCCTGAGTCAGCACATTTGTGCTGTTGGCTGTGTGAGTCCCAACGTGATGTACTCTCCGACTGCCTTTGACGAGTGGGCGTATCCATCTGTGCTCAGGCATGTTGGTCCACATATGTTAGGTAGTAGGTGATCTGCTACAAAATGCTCCTGTGCTGTTGATGTTATTCTTGCACCCCTCCTCCATTCTTGGACATAGAGTAAACATGTATTAGGACGTTCATGTTAAAGAACTTATCGTAATGTTGCAGATCTTTGAAATCACCGGAAGAGGTGTCAGTGCCTACGTGGTGTGCTGTACGCTCAGGTGTCCTCGAGATGGGGAGTGTTGTAAGCCGAAGAAAGGACACTGTAGTGAGTTCGGCAGCAGGGACACGCTGGCAATTGAGTGCTCCGTCAGCATCTCTGCTATGGTGCTGGTTGCCTGCATGATGGCCTAGTCATCGCTTTCTGGTTGGACAGGAACTGTGCTTAATCATCAGAGCCATAATCCCGATGTCACCTTCTCCAGGTGAAACCAGTTCATCTCTCATGCTTCCATCTGCACGATGGAAGGTAATCCGTGAGGCGTGTGTTTTCTGATGTCTTCCTGAATGTCATTGACCTTCTCTCACAAACCAGCTAAGAGGTGTTGCTGGCATTTGATTTTTTTATTTTTAAAATATTAACGTTGTTGGTATTCAGTGTATCAAGATGCTTATGTTATCAGCGTTATTTTTTTCCTGCCGTGACGCTGATGTGATTAGACTACAAAAGAACACCGATTATCTAAACTAATTGAGATGAAGGTTGCTTCAAGTAATCAAATGTACATTAGAATTCCCAGTCTATAGTCTATACTAAGCAAATTGGGTGAAAGCTAACTGCCCCCCCCCCCAACACACGCACACCCCTGCACTCTCAACGGACAACGGTATGACAAGCAGTGACATAACAAGGTCACGAGACTGTCCTCAGTCCACACTGAAGCCATCATTCGACTAACTCCTGAAATGGCAAATTAACTTTCTTCTCTATACCACATGTTCTTCAAATCAGAGATGAAGGCATTAAGCCGAAAGAGTAATACTTCAATAACAACCAGTGCACTGAATGTCTTTTTTTTTTGTTGCCATAGAGACCACAACAAGCCCCGCAAAGGACAACTACAGGATGAACCGGTACAAGAATAAAGCACTGAACCTGGATGAGATGCGTAGGCGGAGGGAGGAAGAGGGGATCCAGCTCAGGAAGCAGAAGCGGGAGCAGCAGGTAGGGCTTCGCCTGGAGCTCCGCCCTCCTCCAGCCTACACTGCTGCCCACTCGGGAACGTCAAAACCTTGGCTGCTTTCCCGCCTAAGTCTTAAATTGTCTTTCTGTCGCTGGATTTTGTTTTAGGTCAGAGGAGAAGTGAAGATTCTCATGGAGTGGCTGTAGAGTGCTAGTTGATGCATGTGTGTGGTGATTCTGTCCTTCTCTGTGGCAGCTTTTCAAGAGAAGGAATGTGGAGATGCTGAATGAGGAGGCCAGCATGCTGGACAGCCCCCTTATGGACCCCTTCATCAGCTCCACCACCACTGGGGTTAGTCTCTGTCCAACCCTCACCTCTAAAGCTGACTGGGACGATGGAGGACTAGACAAGATGGAATGGGCTTACTTTAAACTGAAAGGATGGCATGTCGTTGTGGCCAGTTTTTGGTTTAGCTGGGTTCTGGGTCCTTAGCAGAAAAGACCATTTGAGTTGTAAAAAGTATGAAGTGTTTAAAGGAGCAGATCCTACCAAAACCTGATGGGTTATAGTTTGTCTCTGTAGCTGAGATGGGGTCCGAAACCTCAGGTCACTGGTTTTGGAGTAAACAGCAGCTTATGGATGTGTCCAGCTTGGCTGACATCATGTAATGGCTTCGTGTTTGCTTTCAGGAGGGAGTCATCACAAGAGACATGGTAGAAATGCTTTTTTCAGAAGACCCAGAGCTCCAGCTGGCCACAACACAGAAGTTCAGAAAGCTCCTCTCAAAGGGTGACTTACTTTACCTTTTTCTCCCCTTATCTTATTCTCTGTGAGATGTCTGAATCAGTCTGCTTAATGTCTCTCATTAGAGCCTAACCCACCCATAGACGAGGTGATCAACACGCCAGGAGTCGTCGAGAGGTTTGTGGAGTTCTTGAAGAGGAGCACAAACTGCACATTACAGGTGGGCTTGCCGGTCTCGTGACGCGGGTGGCCAGCACCTCTGGTTTCCTGCAAAATCCAGGGCGTGACGTGAGATCTGGATCCTCTCCCGCATTTCTCACCAGTTTGAGGCGGCCTGGGCCTTGACCAACATCGCATCGGGGACATCCCAGCAGACGAAGATTGTGATCGAAGCCGGGGCCGTGCCTATCTTCATCGAGCTGCTGAACTCGGATTTTGAAGATGTTCAGGAACAGGTAGCTTACCCTGACTGGTTTTTGTGCCTTTAGTAATTCTGTTTTTTGTATCTGCCTACTAACTTTTGCCCATTTAAAATGTCATCTTTTCCTGAGTACTGCAGTTATTAGTTTCATGTAAACTAAGGCTGTTCAGAGGTACATTTGTTTTTTTTCTCTCCATGCTATTCAACACCCTTCTCATTAAAATAATCATAAACCTGTGCAAACTGACATGAATTGTCTGGGTTCTCTAAATACCTACTTAAAAACAAATGGTGGTATTTTAAGCTTGAAGCACTGACTTGTCCTGTGACTGTCTCTCCCTCACCTGTCACCCCCTGCAGGCCGTGTGGGCCTTGGGGAATATCGCGGGGGACAGTGCCGTGTGCAGGGACTACGTGCTGAACTGCAACATTCTCCCTCCACTGTTAACGTGAGTGTCTGCCTCCCAGGGGAAGCCGTGCAGTAACTCCCGTAATTAATGACCTTTGTCCAGGAGATGCTGAGGTCACATCGCCCCTTCATCACACACAAGCTCAGATGGCAGATCTATATGCTCGGGTCTTTTTGCCAAATAGGTTCTGCAGTCATGGAAAATGAGAAGTGATGTACTGTATGTGCAGGGAAGGAAAACACAACCCACCCACATACTGATCTCCTATCTAATACAGGGTCGTGGGGGGGTGCACTGGACAGAGTGCCGGTCAGTGGCAGGGAATAGTCACAGCCCACGGGCAGTTTAGAGAAACCAGTTTACATGACTGCATGGCTTTTGGACTGTTGGAGGAGTTGGGGTACCTGGAGGAAGCCTGTGCAACATATGATGAGCATGCAAGCTCTGTGTATATATGCATACTCTGGATGGAATTCAGACCCTGAGCACCTGCTGCCCCAGAAAAACATAAATGGGCTCTCCACCACCCCCTTCTCTCTTTAAGGTTGCTGACCAAGTCCACCAGACTGACGATGACCCGGAATGCAGTGTGGGCACTGTCCAACCTGTGCAGGGGAAAGAATCCTCCACCGGACTTTGAGAAGGTAAAGATGGGGCCGGTCATGCTGTAGGTACACGGGCAGCCTGCTAGCGTTCTGGGCTGTCTGCTGAGCTGAAGGTTCAGGGATTAACTGCAGTCTGACTACAAGCAGCAATGCTGACGGGGACCCTTTTGAGTTTTTGTAAATGCCTGGGAATGAGTGCCGGTGTATAAATGGGGAGTTTAACACAGTTTGAAGTTGGCTCCTTCATGTGTGAGTTCAGAATTTAGCCAGAACAAGTTTAATAAAACGTATGTTCACAAATTTGTGCCTTTTAATTGCCAGTGCTGTTAAAGAGTTGAGAATTTTTAGAAAAGACCTGATGTTTTCTCCTCCCTCACAATAGGTGTCGCCGTGCTTGCCAGTTCTGTCTCGTCTGCTCTTCAGTAGCGATCCAGACCTTCTGGCAGATGCATGCTGGGCCTTGTCCTACCTCTCAGACGGGCCCAACGAGAAGATCCAGGCGGTCATCGACTCAGGGGTCTGCCGGAGACTGGTGGAGCTGCTGATGTACGAGCGGGTAGTGCGGCCAGTCGGGTCATCAGTGGGGTGGGGGGGTCGTGGCCAGTCGGGTCATTGGGTTAGCAGAATTCCCCAGAGTAACCGTCAGAAACCTGTTCACTGTCATGTTCTGGTGTGGGGAATGTGTGTTTCTTATAGCCAAACGTCAGAGGAACATATGGGAAACGGGGCCAAAGAACATTGAACTTATCCATGATGGTGATTCCTCTCCTTTCCCTTCCACCCAGGCATACAGACTATAAGGTGGCTTCTCCTGCCCTGAGAGCCGTGGGCAACATCGTCACAGGAGATGACATCCAGACACAGGTGGGTGCACTGGACCCTAGCTGTAAAATGCTTGGGTTTTTTCTGTAAATAACTCTCAGAAGTGTTTATGTAAATGGGTTAGTATGGCCTCCAAGAAGTGGAGTTTGAAATAACTTTGCTGGACCTGCCTACTTGGTCATGGCATGAATGTAACAGGCAGCTTCTTTATTTGAGTGTAAATGGTGGTCAGCTCACACCTGGTGTGCCTCTTCTTGGTCCAGGTGGTGCTGAACTGCTCCGCTCTGCCCTGTCTCCTGCACCTTCTGAGCAGTGCCAAAGAGTCCATCCGCAAGGAGGCCTGCTGGACCATTTCCAACATCACAGCAGGAAACCGGGCCCAGATCCAGGTTCTTCATAGCTTAATTTTCCCTGTTATGATCATTAATTGGCCTGGCAGGCTGTGTAGCTGCCTTGTGATAAGGAAGCTTAATATCAAGAGGTTCTTGGAGGAGGTAAACATCCATGTTTGTGATGGGGCCTGCTGTGAAACTATACACAAGACTTTGGTTAAATGTGTCCGCTAGCAGGGAACAGTAGCAATGATTCCTGTTCTGCAAATTTTATTTTGTCACATTATAGGGGTTTTGGGACTGAAGCATAGGAAGGCGGGTAGTACAAACATGACCCCAGAGATGGGAATTTCATTTCTGAACACCCCAAAAGACCGCAGTCGCTAACTTGAACAAGGGGTTCATTCCAGCAAGCAAGTTACAAGTCAAAACTGAATTCTGATTTGAGAACTGAAAACCCGACTTTAGGATTCTCCCCCCCCCCCCCCCAAATCTTGTTGTAAATTCCTGTTAAGTGGGGAAATCCTGCTTTCTGGACGGAACCCCAGGTCACCTGAAACGTGCATTACTGCGCCTCAGTCTCCTCTAAGGGACGCTGTGTCTGAGTGAATTCTAACGTTTGTCAGCCACCGCAACATTATCTGCTAATAATTTCATTAATATCTATCAAATGAAACCAATCATGAATATTTTTATCTGAAACACAAATAAGTAGATCATTACCATATGTTTTCACAAAACACTAATCCCTGATTAATGAAATGGTTGATTAAAATGCGTTCAAGACAATTTTATTCTTCAATACTTGTCAGGAAAACCATAAAGCACCCAAGTCAATCATATGCTGTTAGTGGCAAAACGCACCAAAATAAAATTAAAAATGAATTGTGATCAAAACAAATCATGAAATATGTTAAATCTAATGCTTCACGTTGCAGGAACCCAGGCAGACATAGAAAATATTTTCATCAGATTGATCTCTAACTACAATCCATGTTTGTTTAACTTTCTGCAGTTTGTATACCATGGAGGGTAATGTGAGCAAAAATGTATTTCCCTCAATAAATGGTCTTGCAGTTGATACTGTACTGTATTTTCCATAGAATGAACTGCAGTAAGCTAGTTACTCTGAAGCTGTCTGTCTTGGTTTTCTGGGATCAATTTGTTTGGAAGAACTTTAGGAAAGCCCCCGATTGTGCTGTCTGTCTGGCTGGTTATCAGATGCCCCCAGGAATCCAAGCCCAACTTTAGGTACACCAACTTTCCCCTCGGGTCTCTCTATCTCCCCAGACCGTCATAGACGCCAACATCTTCCCGGTGCTGATCGACATCCTGCAGAAGGCCGAGTTCCGCACCAGGAAGGAAGCGGCGTGGGCGATCACGAACGCCACGTCAGGCGGAACACCGGAGCAGATCAGGTGAAGCTCTAGGAGGTCTCTCTCTCTCTCTCTCACAGACACACGCCTACTTCCATGTTGACCGAGCAAAGCTTTGGCTGTTGCGATACCTGCTTGGGTGGATCCTGCTGGAAGATCTGGCTCATCTGGTGGTGTGGCACATCATACTGTAGTTAACATTCTCATTCTCTGAAGAGAATGTTGCTGATTCATGGCCTGGTAGTATTCCCTGATTAAGTACTTCTGCCATACTTGTGCTGAATGTATTAAATAGCTTATGATGATTCATTTAAAGCTGCAGTAATGCACTGGATGCTGATTTGCTTTAGCTCTGCCTGCCTGTCTTCCCACGGTCCTTGAAAATCACTATAATCTAGAGCTACCTGGTAGCTGAGGTTCCCCCATCTGTTTACCACGGTCGTCTCTTCTTTAAGCCTTAAACCAGCCAGAAGTGACTTTTTGGTTAGCCTTGCTCAGTTAAGTTTAATTGTATAGTGTAGCTGCCCTTTTACAAGCTAGTCTTTTATTTCCTATCACCATTTGATGACTGTCTAAATTAAGATCAGGAGCCTTTCTGCTAATATGGTCAAATCAGTCAGTGGTATTTTAATGTCGGCGATGCCCTAATCCTCCATAGTACGGTTTGTATCTTTACTACCTGCACGGTCAGTCAGGCTTGTTCCAGAGAATCACGGCTGACTAGTTGTACGCTCTGATCAGGTGCAGAGCCATTTGCTTCACGTTGTGCCGTTCTCCTTTTAGGTATTTGGTAAACCTGGGCTGCATCAAACCGCTGTGTGACCTCCTGACCGTTATGGATTCCAAGATCGTGCAAGTGGCCCTGAATGGGCTGGAGAACATCCTGAGGCTGGGAGAGCAGGAGGCCAAACAGAGCGGCAGTGGAATAAACCCGTACTGCAGCCTCATTGAGGAGGCGTATGGTAGGCACCGCTTTCTGGGGGGGGGCTTGCAGCACGTCACAGGGGCTCCCGATCCCTGAATGTCTGGTCCTGTAGGACCATCCTGAAAGCTCAGCTGACTTTCCCCCCCCCCTTAATGGCCTTCCACCCCCCTGCCAGGCCTGGATAAGATAGAGTTCCTGCAGAGCCATGAGAACCAGGAGATCTACCAGAAGGCATTCGACCTGATCGAGCATTACTTCGGCGTGGAGGAAGAGGACCCCAGCTTGGCCCCACAGGTGGATGAGAACCAGCAGCAGTACCTCTTCCCCCAGCAGGAGGCCCCCATGGAGGGCTTTCAACTCTAAGCCTCCCCTTCCACACTGTTTCAGTGCGGCCGTGCCCCAGGGCACCAGTGCTTACCAGCCAGATACCACTCCAGCCAGTAAGATCACAAAAATGAAAGCAGCAATCCCCACCTTTCCTGGTTAGCTGTTTACTTTAGGGTTGTTAACCTTTATTCATCATTTTTCTCACCCCCCCCCCCCCTTTTTTTTTTTTTTTTTAAATGGAGAGAATTGACGTGATTTAAGGATTCTGTCATTCTGCAATCAAAGCCTGTCAGAGTGAAGCAGAGGTTGTTTAGCTCTACTTCCGGCAAAGCAAAACTAGGAATACTTTTAGGGTGTATTTATATTGCAACAAAGTGGGCCTATCAACAGTCTCAGATACTATTACTAATTATTATTTTTGCTGCAGATAATTTCTTTTCTGTACATTGTTTTCCATTGGAGTTGTGTATTGGGGTTTTTTTTTTTTTTGGTCTGGGATGGGGGGGTTGTAAGGCTCCTTGAATGGAGCTGATTATAGATATTCTGAGAAACAAAAAAGCTAAAGAGTTCCAGAACTCCATACATAGGTTAGTGGGCTGAGGTTGTATAACTAGTGATGTGTAACGTTCGTTGTGTGCCGTGTTATTACTACCATACAAAGTTAAGCTATGACATACATTTATAGATTAATAAAGTGCACGGCTGAGGGGGGGGGCTTGCTACTCCTACAGGAAGCTGTCGGCCTGAGCTGATTATATTTTTATATGTATTTGCAGATATAACTAATGAAGTCTTAATTTGGCTCTTTACTGTGTTTTTGGTTTTGACTTAATTTTTCTTGCCTGGTGTAAATGCAGAAGTAGTTCAGGACTGTGACGCCCCTCAGTCTGTGCACTTTGGTCCCGCATGGTGTTGTATTATATTACCAGCTGTCATGTGACCTCCCTTGCCAAATGCCTGGAGGCGAAGCTGAGCGTGAGCGGGAAGACTGCTCCTTGTTTCTGTGTGAGAGCGAGGGAAGGAGAGCTTGGGAAGCTCTGACCTCTGCACTAAGCATCGGCACGAGCTGCATCCTGAAGACGGCGTGTGTTTGTAGCCAGCTCACTAAGGCCCTCTTGTAGCTTTCTGGTAGTCTTGGGGAGTCACACATGTGGCTAACGGCTGAGCCCAGATGAGAGGGCATCTGTCAAGTTTATGATAACGAAGGCAATTGTGGTGCAGCCTTATAGTGATTGATAGGGGGAGTGATATGACCATACAGCAGTGCTGGGTAAATTCAGCAGTGAAGGCCAGTTCTACTGTCTTTTAGAGTTGCTAGTCAGTATCTGCTGTTAGTAGGATTTTTCTCAAAGTCCCAACTCCGACTTGCAGTGATATATTTTTTTTTCTTCCCTGTTACTTAAGCACAGCGTTATTTCCTGACTCCGAGGAGGTATCTGGGTGAGGAGTGGCTGGCTTTCCACAAGTTCAATTAATGCTGAGCTGTGTTATGTCATTGACAAAAGCTTACTGTACATAGTTTTGCACAGAGTGGGGTTTTTTTTTTTTTTTTCTGGTTTGTATTTGAGGGCAGCCAGGGGTTTGGCAAGGGGTGAAGTTCTTTAATCATGACAAATGTAACACAAAGTGATTGAAGAAATAAAAAAAAAAAAAACATGCACATCACTTGCACACATGCATACAAGACCAGCAGACACTGACACTGATTCCTCTGAGGATTACACAGTACAAAAGAGGAAAATAGCTTCCATAATCTAGCCTTGAAGGAGCACCTTTGCCTTCAGTCTTTCGGTCATTTTTGTGTGTGGGGGTCTTTTTTTTTTTTTTTTTCTCCCCTTGAGGTAATCTGTTTTGAGTTCCATGCTGATCTTTAGACATGTCTGCCCTTGTGAGTTAAGGGACTTGACCAGTTCTAAGCTGTCTTCATGTAGGTTTACACTCAGACATCATATTCTCACTTTTGTAGTATATTTTGATGTCATGTGAACTGGGGCAAGGAATTCGGGCTATGACATATCAGTGATTTAGCAGAAATGGGAGGAGTCGTTTCTGTTCTCGATGGATGGAAAAATGTCCCCATTTTTACCTCTCAAACTGTGACTGGCTCTGATTTTCGTACTGCGGGGGAGTATGGTCCTTGTGTTCCCCTGAATTATGGAAGCGTTTTTCTCTACCTCAAAACCACACAGACTTGGTGTATGCTACGTGGGGTCTGGGGGTGGGTTGTGGAGTTGTGGGGTGGGGCAGACAGCTGTGACACTGTTGGGTGTGACTTGGACTGACGGGAGCTCTGTGAGAGAGGGACTGTCCTATGCTCTGTGGTTCACCTCAGAGCTGGAGGTTTCGCCCTGTGGCCTGCCTTTCCCTCCACGCCGAAGCAGGTGGCGCACGGCTAGTGCTCTGGGTCGCTTCTGTCGCCTCTTAGCGGCCGGGGCGACGCGCGGGCAGCTGAGCATCCCGGCAGTGATTCCTGGACGACTTCAAAGGCGCCTGGAATATGCCGTCGGCAATTTTGACCAAGCAGTCTGTTGGGGTCTCCTTCACGGATGCGGGAGGTTCTGACTGGTTGCCTCTGTGATTGGCTCTCAGAGAAGCCATTTTTTTTCACATTGGAAGCATTAAAAAAGGAAAAATTGCAACAAAACAACTGAAGCAGTATTCTGTATAAATATTAAATATTTAATAATCCAGAGCCTCTTGGAGCTGAGACAAGTAGTGTTTTGTTAACAGAAGGACTGAATCGGTCAAGTCAGGCTTGAATGTGGGAGTCCTTTGGCCAGTTGTCCATGCAATATTCCCTTACACGTTATAAGCACAGTGTACCCAGTCCCTTTTATTTTGACATCCCAACACCGGCATGATCTCTGGAGGGGGTATAGTTTGTCTGCACCACTGATTACGTGGTACTTCATTAACAAGGCCACACCCCCCCCTTTTCCAGTCCTTCTGCTTTTAACAAAAGCTCGTCCCCAGTTCCTCAGTTTTCTACTTGCCACCGTGACTGAGGTTTCCTATGCTAACTATGCAAAATGGGAGAGAAGCCCTTCTGCCAGGGGTACTCATCTACATGTTTGGGTTTTTTTTTTTTTCTTTAACTAGCACGATCTTTTAATTTCGGCAGTCTTTGTACAGTTAACGTTCCTTCTCCCCACCCCCAATTCTTACAATAATACCCAAGCTTGAGATGATACAAAACAGTATCTGCGATGTCATATTTGCTCTTGGGTGTTTCTCTCTCCCCCCTCCCCTTTGGAGCAGCGATGTGAGAGCTGCACACAGACACAGGCCTGAAGGATGAGAGGAACCACTGGCTGTGAGGCATCTTTGTGGCTCATTCTCACTTTGTTTTTATTTCACGACCAATGGGGAAAAGAGGGTGAAACAAGCAGATTCTAAATAAGAAAGCAACGAATGCACTCCTATTCACTAAAGTGCCAATCTGACCAGTGAAGACTGAAGGGTGATTTAAATCATCTGTCTTTGACACCTTGGGTTTTTTTTTTTTTTTTTACTTGAATATGCACGGTTTTGTGCATTTGCTGCTTCATTTCCTTATCTGAAAGTTTACCTAAAAATTACTTGCTACAGTTTTTTTTTTTTTTTTTTTTTTAAAAGACAGGTAGCGTTCTTTACTGTTTGTGCACTAAATTTTTATTGGGTCAGAATAGAGGATTTATTTAATCATTTAAGGTGAATATTATTCTTATTGATTTTTCTAATTTATTGTATGGGGCTAGTTTTTCAGTGCTTACCAGACAGAAGCCTCTGCATTTTTGCATGAAACCCCCCCCCCCCCCACACTAATTCTGTAAGACTCGGTATGCAAATTACACTGTTGCTTAAGATCTAATTGCTCTTCTCATTTAGACCTGGTGAAGCACAGCCCTGTCCCACTGTTGAAATGATGGGAATAAATCAAAAAAGTCTGTTAATGCCTAGCCGTATTATTTCTAAAAACTAGTCGTTTTAAAAGTGTCGCGTTGATGGATGTCATCTGCCAAACGTGTATGTAAGAGCAGCATCATTGGTTCTTAGTCTTATATGGCGGTAATAAATGGTCCTTACTGAATTTATTGGCAAGGAAAGTGCGCCTGGCAAGAGTCAGTTTAGATCCTGTGGTAAACCAGGAATAATCATGTTAATGTTTTATAACAGCTATGACTAGGTAACTCCTGTCAGTTGAATCAGCCTCATGTAGTTTACAGTAGTTGCTAGCTTTAACCAGAAGGACAGCTTGAAAATACTATTGACTTACTGGATCTGGCATGCAAGAGGCAGCGGTCATTTAAACATTCACATGTTATTTCACTACAAGTCCGACTCTGACTGGGCATTGACCATGTTGAAATGTCACTTTGTAAAATCTTGGCTTTTAAGTCATTCTGAATATCTGTGTAGGTTGTTACACATAAATTCTTTTCCTCTTTTTGCAATTGCAGTGGCTTCTGGGAAGCACTGAAAATGTCTGTGAATTTTTTGTGTCAAAAAAGGAAATGATTATCTTGTCTTCCGTCCTGGATCGTCTAAGGTTTGGGGAAAAAAATATACTGCAGTGATCCACTTTCCCTAATCCAAAATTTCTAGCAGTGCTCTTGGAAGTTCTTTGAATAATGCTGACAACTGTTTACATTTCAATGTTTGCATCGTATCAGTCGGGGGTATAAACTCTTAAACTGAACTGGACAGCCCATATACTCTGTTCTGGTCCTATTTTCTTTTCTGAGATATTCTGTCTTGCTCTCGCCCATCTTCCTTTGCGACTGACTTGACTTTACCGACAGTATGAATGAGTGACAG
The DNA here is from genome assembly GCA_009936485.2 of Gymnarchus niloticus. NCBI lineage: Eukaryota > Metazoa > Chordata > Actinopteri > Osteoglossiformes > Gymnarchidae > Gymnarchus > Gymnarchus niloticus. The sequence goes on along the minus strand of JAACJT020000038.1, from coordinate 10,610,876 downwards.
AAATCTGATGTACACTTATACGGAACATGATACACAAACATGAACACAACATGCTGAAATAAACAATTTTGTTAGCATTACAAGTACAGAAAAATAAATAAAATGCGAAATCCTATTGCAACCGTTGAAGCTGTCCTGAGTTTTGATTGTTGGCAGGCATATCATTTCTTGCTGTTCTCTCGCACCTGAATTGCCCTCAAGGTGATTTTTGTGTACCATGGGTAAATAAAAGTAAAATGGGCTGTGGAAAAAAAAGTGAATCCTCTTGATCCTTCAAAATATCAAGTCCCACAATGACATGAATAGGAAATCATCCTGATTGCTGTAACTGGAATAGAAAGATTGCCGAAGTGGAATTGGTAGTATGCTATTGCCTTACCGTCAATGATGGTCCCTGCTTTCTGACTTGAATAATTTCTTAAGATATTGAAAATGATCACTGATATAAATGTTAGCAACACAATGAAATACACACACGTAATGTAACAGCGAGAATGTAGCTCAATGTGGGGACGCAATCTAATCTTTATCTGGTCTTTTTTTCACACGTATTACATTGCCATTTTTAGTTATGAAATATTGGCCGTGCTCTTATTACGTTGATTTGTCACAATGAGGAAACGAGACAAATGTTAGTCTTGAATTCAGTATTCTAGCCACCTTTCTCCAGTTAGGACTGCAAATATAAATTGCGGTCATCCAACAATCTATACCTATACAAAACTGTACAGCAAACAATTTTAATTAGACACGTTTGTCATCGCTTTCTTTCACAATTCGCAGCTATATTTGAGCAGAAGTACCTTAAGTTGTGGAAATTCAGGGTAAAATACTAATGAAATGCTGTTTTTGAGAAGGATTACCTGGAGGCTCAATTGCGGGCACTAGCTGATTGACTATAGGATCACCAAACGCCGCCTCGCCAATATTAGCAAAAGCATGAAGGCACATTGTATGTTTTATAAGTTTGTTGCTATTTTTCGTGTAAATCGGTTAACCGTTATTCTTTACTGTAATTGTTACTGTCTTAAAAATAATGACAGAAGACTTGATACTTGACATCGGACCTTAGTAATCCTTATTTTGCGTGCTTTATCCAAGTGTAATATTTTACACATTTTCGTGGAGAACAGTTACAGTCAACACTACGAGGCTACAGTCGATGGACCAGCGCATTTCAATATGTACGTGATCTCGGTCTTGATCATCTGTCTTGCAGTCCATGCGCAGGTTTGTGTCCATACAGGTATGTCGTCTTAATTGTGCCCTCACAATATAGTAAATCTCCTCGGATACTAACCAGCAAGTACCGCCTGTCCGTTAGCATATTCCTACTAATATTAAGAAATTAATACAATTAAGAGGATGAGGAAAAAAAAAATAAAAATCATCTAACCTGCAGACATGGTCGCATTCTTTGATTAAATTGTTCCTGTGTATGAAAACACGGATTACGCTTGAATTGTATTAATCATATGTGCAGAGGCAAATTAAAAGGCTGTCACGTTCATTCTAAGCGTTTAAGTCCAGGAATACACGCAGAAATATGCATTCTCCCATATTGAATATGGAGTGACAACAGTCCATTTTATATAATATCACGGCTTTCATTTAAAGTAGTTCAGATAACTAAACCTCTTAATAATATGAAATGTTACTAATCCAACCTTTGTATTTGATGAAAACTGGAGGGTTTATTTATTTATTTATTTTTCTGGAGGTTTATATGGCGTTTCCAAGAAATGTGTTCAGTCCCGTCATAAGGACTACATCTCCCGACACCCCGCGGGCCCTTTCCCAGACACCGGCACATCCGCTTGCTCTGGCCAATCACCGAGCTCTCTCCTCAAGTTATTTCCTTTGTCGGTTGGCAGAAAGAAAAGCGGACAGTTAAAGTCGATTTGCGCTGGTTGCCTGGCAGTGCAGGTAAAGCTCTTATCAAGTACTAAAGTTGTGATGAAGACACTTACAGTTTCTACATTCGTATATGTTTTGTACACCCCCTTTTCGAACTTCAGTTTTCTTTTAATTCAACTCGTTTTAGCTAAGTACGCAGCATGGAAATTGGTTTCCTTAGCCGAAGTGGCTAAGAAAATGTTTAAACTTTCTTAGATTTGAGTGAGAAGATCATATAGTTTATGGTCCTGTACTTTAAGTAACGTTAACTGTTGTGTGATTTTTTTTTTTGTAACCTTTTGTACGCGAACTACCGGTGGGCTTTCTAGTTAAGTAATGTCGTTAAAGACATTTTCGCTTTCGCCTTTGTTATGAAATGCTAGACAGACGTGTGTCGTTCGTGACCTTCGTGTGTTTTTTTTTTTTTTGACTTGGGAACCTGTAAAACCTGTCGTTTAAATATCCAACCATAAAGAAGTGTATACGCCTTCAGCTACATCCCCAGCATACCAAAGGGTGCCATCATTTAGTTAGAGGTATCGTGTAAGTGTCAGTAACAGGTAGCTTATGCTGTCAGTCCTTCTTATGTATGCACACACTGACATTCTGTAACGCGGGCCTGTGTCACTGGTAACTGGAAGCTTTTTTTTGTTTGTTTTTCTTATTGGTGGTGTCACATTTTCACAATCTGGATTTGTCATGACGTGTTTCCAGAGCTAAAGATGAAGAAGCAGGACAGTGAAGGCCCAGACCTGGAGACCACCAGCAGCATGGAGCCTTTGAGCACAGAAGGTGAAACTGTCCAAAGCGCTGAGGCTCCAGGGGCCCCTGGCGGTTCTGGAGGGACTGAGGATCAGCAGTCCATCACCCCTCCGCTGGACACACAGGTCAACAATGGATGTAGGTGTGATCTCATACCTTACTTTAGGCCTAAGAAGGTGGAAGCCAGACTGTAGCTAATGGCTTCTTCTGTTCACGTACAATCAAATTTATGTTTATTAATTTAGCAGACACTCATCTAATGCATGGATTTAAGCACAGTGAAGGTGTTAAAAGCATTCTGTAGTATTATGCGTGATTGTGATGTACGTGGAGAGTAAGGGGGAGTCCCCTCTTGTACCCTGCCTCATTTAGCCGAGGAGGCAACAGTAGAGGAGCTCAGCCGTCAGCTGGAAGATATCCTCAGCATCTACTGCCTGGGCGAGGGCACCGAGGACAGGGCGCTGCAGGAGGCTTGCGACGGCCAGCCAGATGGAGCCGATCTCAGCGGCATGGCTGAGCAGGGCGACGGCAAGGCCCGGGGGCTAAAGCTGAATGGTAGTGTCACTGAGAAGGATCCAAAGAGGGAACAGGAGAAGAAGAAAGTGAAGGGCTTGGGTAAGTCTAACGAGTGTCTGTGGCTCTCGTGCTGTGTTACCTTCTCCTTATCTGCTATGACAACTTGGGTGAGTCTCCAGTGGAACTCATTGTTTTTGTGGGAGTTTGGGATCGCTCATGGGAAATTTGGTGATTGATTTAGTGACATTTTCTGGCAAGGCAGAGTGATATTGCTGTTGTGATGCAGCATAGTTCCAGTCCTCAGCATGTGCATCTGATGGATTTTGCACTACTGTGAACATCCTGATTTAGCTTTGAAGGTGATTAAGCTAATACATTCAGAAGTGCATCGGCGAATGACGTTAATTGAAAGCCCGGGTGCCCATTCCGCTGGAATTGTCTTCCCCCTTACATTAAATGTGAAAATGCTTGAGCCACATTTTTCTTTTTGTGCAGGGAAAGAGATCACGTTATTGATGCAGACCCTCAACACCCTGAGCACGCCTGAGGAGAAGTTGGCCGGGTTGTGCAAGAAGTATGCAGAGCTGGTGGGTGTCCCTCAGGCTTCTGTGGAATGTACCAAAATTTCACATGGGGGGGGGGGACACAGAGGGTTGTCGAGGCATTGTCAGCTCAGTACAAATGCAGCTGTGTATATGGAAATGTGTAAAATGATATGGGGCATGTGACGAAGTGATCTGTGAGGGAGACAGTCCTGCCACACGGGTTTTATTATCCATGAGTATAAGCTGGATGACCTTGATAGCCCCCCCTCCGGATGGCAGTCTTTTACCCTGCCCTGGGGTTGTTGTTTGACGCCCAGCTTAGACCCACTTCTGTGGTGCTGGGAAAGCCAGTCCATCGCAGGGTCTGCCCCGTGAGCCTAACCTCTAAGGAGGGCATCCATCAGTAGGGTGGATGAATGCAGTAATATGCTCGTGAGCGCCGGTGAGCCGTGGGATCTTCAGCCCGCGGTGGGTGCCAAGTCACCAGGGAGCCGGGACTCAGTCATGAGTCTCTTGTTTTCGGATGGGACGGAAGTGGGGATGATAATCTGCTCACCACAGCAGACTTTAAAGGCCATGAATGAATTGCTTAACTTTGTCGTTTACTACATGCCACAATCCTAAATGATTTTTATCAAGCTTACAATTTACTTTTACTGCTGTGTCTTATCTCAAATAGCTGGTCTCACCCTACATGCTCTGCTGCTTCAGACAGACACCTGTCCACATAGAGTGTTGTAGATTAAGAGCGTTTACTTGCGACACCCTTGAGCCAGCCTGCATCAAAGCGCTCAGTCCGCGGTGTCGGTGAATGCTGTGTGACTTTGTCGCAATAGAAAGTCGCACCTCTTATTGGTTTAAAAACGTCCACTTCCAACCAGTGCAGCTAAGCCAGTGGTGTCCCACCTCCTGCCCCATTTCAGCTGGAGGAGCATAGGAACGCTCAGAAGCAAATGCGGGTACTACAGCGGAAGCAGGCACAGCTCATCCAGGAGAAGGACCACCTGCGCAGCGAGCACAGCAAGGCCATCCTGGCCCGCAGCAAGCTGGAGAGCCTGTGCCGGGAGCTGCAGAGACACAACCGCACGCTCAAGGTGCCACCCAACCCGCTCGTCCGCAGTGGTTCGAAATGTGAGTGCGTTCCATGCCGATGCGGCCATGATCGTTCCCATCCTGCCCACAGGAGGACGGTGTGCAGCGCGCCCGAGTGGAAGAGGAGAAGCGCAAGGAGGTGACGTCTCACTTCCAGGTGACGCTGAATGACATCCAGGCACAGATGGAGCAGCACAACGAGCGCAACAGCACGCTGCGGCAGGAGAACGTGGAGCTGGCGGAAAAGCTGAAGAAGCTGATCGAGCAGTACGAGCTGCGTGAGGAGGTGGGCCCCCCACCCCCTTCATAGTCCTTCATGTCATGTCGCTTGACCACTTTAGATCCTTTTGTATTTTTCCTTCATGGCTCAACAGCACACCCCCCTGAGACTGTGATCTGCAGTCTTGGTGAGGAGTCTGTCTTTAGCCTCTAAAGCTGCATAAAAGGCAGGCAACACAGAGTATGGTAATATTGATCATTGGGGTAGCCTTTGAAAGTTAGGGGAACGTTTTATTTGCGCTCAGGGTCAGGTATCTGTCTGCCTGGTCAGATGTGAGCCACAGTAGTGGCCGCTGCTGAAGGGTGTCACTCTGAGGACCAACAGCCTTTATTAACCTGAGGCCTGCTTTCCAAGATGCTCCTGGAAAGAGTGCTCTTCTCAGTCTCTGCCTTCCAGCATGTCAGAGAAGTGCTTCGAAATCAATCTGGAATGTTCCAGTTTTACATTGACAAACACAGGTATCAAAGTTCACTAACTGCCCGCCCCGGCTGTCCCACAGCACATCGACAAGGTGTTCAAGCACAAGGATCTGCAGCAGCAGCTGGTGGATGCCAAGCTGCACCAGGCGCAGGAGCTGCTCAAGGAGGCTGAGGACCGCCACCAGAGGGAGAAGGACTTCGTAAGTGAGAGATGTGGAGGAGGCCGGGGGTGGTACGTTGGGGAAGTGACATGCGAGGCGGCCAATCACAGAGAGGGAGGCGGGACATGTTTGGTGGATGGTGGTGGACAATAGCCAATACCCTGCCGCTGTTTTTGTTTTTTGTTTTTTTTTCCTGGTCATTGACCCATGGTGATTTGTTTAAAGAAAGACTTGTTGATGTTGGGAGAAAGGCCTCTGTGGTCGTGGGTGTAACATCTATGAGCCTATCAGTGTGTTATTATATCCAGTGTTTTAGAAGATCATTTTTAAGCTTCTTAAGGAAAGGCTTCCACCATCTGAATGAAATCCCTAATAGAAGTGGCTGGGCTTGTCACACAGAATATCGTGTTCTGAATTTTAATGGTGTGCTTATGACTGAACTTTGTGGCTTGCGCCAGAGATGCTCTGCATCTCTCTCCTCGTACCCCACACTAACTTCCCAGTCCCAGGCGCTCTCCGGGGGTGGAAACGGGTGACTGACCGGTGACCCTCTCTGCCCACAGCTCCTGAAGGAAGCGGTGGAGTCCCAGAGGATGTGTGAGCTGATGAAGCAGCAGGAGGTACACCTGAAGCAGCAGGTGAGACCCTCACAGAGCTCCCCCAGACCAGACTTAAGCTAGCTTGTCATACTGCTAATAAGTCCATGGGGAATTATTACCTTTTTAAGCCATTCCTCCTTCATTGCCAGTCTTCAGTAGGTTTCCCGCTTTCTTCTCCCTAGTTATCCTTGTACACTGAAAAGTTTGAGGAGTTCCAGAACACACTTTCCAAAAGCAACGAGGTGTTCACCACATTCAAGCAGGAGATGGAGAAGGTGGGTCGCCCGTAAGTAGGTGCTGGCCCCGTCTTCTGGGGTGATGCCTTTAACCAGTGCCTGTGCTTGGCCACAGATGACGAAGAAGATAAAGAAGCTGGAGAAAGAAACAACGATGTACCGTTCGAGATGGGAAAGCAGCAACAAGGCCTTGCTGGAGATGGCCGAGGAGGTACTCGTTCATACCGCCGTGAGGTCACCGTGACTCTTCACCCTCCATTCACAACCGTATTTTAATAAGGAAGTGTGTTTTGTAATGTTGCCGGTTTATGGATAATGGGTTTTTACTACTACACAATTGAAATGACACCATATTAGGCAATGCAAATTTATTTATATAGCACCTTTCATACCACAGGCAAAAAGTAAAATACAATACTAACTGAAGGCATTAGCAAATAAAAATGTTTTTAATTTTGATTTAAAAGTATCAGCAGATGGGGTATGTCTAACATCCTCCGGAAGATTATTCCATCTATGTGTAACATCGTAACTGAAAGTGATTTCACCCTGTTTGCTTCTAACTGAAGGCACTGCCAGCTGGCCAGCTCCTAATGATCTAAAAGCTCTACAAGGTCTATATTCCACCAACATGTCTGCAATATGTTTTGGGCCTGAACCACTTAAGGACTTAAACTGAAAGCAGTATTTTAAAATCAATCCTATAGCTAACTGGTAGCTAATGTAGTGTTCTGAATATAGGAGTAATATGTTCACTTTTCTTAGTTTTAGTAAGCATCCTGGCAGCAGCATTCTGAATGAGCTGCAATGGTCTGATAGACTTTTTGGGCAGGCTAGAGAAAAGAGCATTATACTCATTACTCCTTACATATTATTACTCTAGTGAAATTCAACATTGAAACCATCTATGTGCATAACTTTTTTTTTTTTTTTGGCCTCGTGATTGGTACATTTTGTTGGGATCCATCAATATCGCTGCATACGATTGGTGCATCCCCTCGGGATGTATGCTGATGCACTGTGATATCACTGTGTCTGTGCAGAAGACAGTGCGTGAGAAGGAGCTGGAGGGCCTTCAGGGGAAGGTGCAGAGGCTGGAGAAGCTGTGCCGGGCACTGCAGCTGGAGCGCAACGAGCTCAGCAAGAGGGTGCCGGGTCTGGGAGGCCGGGGGGAGCCTGTCGGGACTGGGCCCTCGCCCCCAGCACAGCCCAGAGACTCTGAGGAGGCGGGCTCTCTGGGCAGTCCTGAGCTAGAATCCTGCCCCGCCCCCCCACCATGCTCGGCGGCCTGTCACTGTGGTCCAGAGTTGGAGGCGGAGGCATGCAGCCTGACAGCTCAGCAATGAGCCCCCGCCTACATGCCATCAGGGCAGCCCTCTCATTTTCACCTTCTTCATTTCTTTCCAGATTCTTCCAGGGTCTGTCTTTTTTCAAGTGGGCAAAATCACAACTTTGTCAAAGTCATTGTTGGGTTCATTACCCAGCCACCCCCCCACAGCTCAGTAACCCGTACATTCCTGCAAGGAACTGTACTGCTGCTTGTGAATGCAGAGTATCTGGTGTGTGTGTGTGTTTTTTTTTTTTGTTTTTTTTTTTTTTTTTGTTTTTTTTTCCTCTTCTGTGTGGATCTGCCTTGACAGGATGTCCTTTAAACATGCTGCCTCTGAACCGCACAGAGGCCCAGATCCAGAGGCCAGGCATGGCTGCTTATTTTTGTACACGCCTGATACGCGGCATGTTTTTCAGACGCGCCCCCCCACCTTACCGTGCTCACCGGGAGCCATGTGACCCTGGCCCTGTTTTTCAGCCTGAACCACCGTCTGCCACTGCAGGACCTCCTCCTTTTGCAGAGTTTTGCCTCATAAGCTGAAGCATTTTTGTCACTTTTATTTCAAAGACTCAGCTGAATTTTAGTGCCCATGTCATTCATGTAGGCCAGGTGCTCTTGCTTAAGGTTATTTCAGACTCCACAGCAGTTTGTTTTGGACACCATTATGTTGCACACGTCAGCTAACATGTAGGTTGATTATATTTAAGACACAGTGTTTTGCCTCAGATATCTAAATAAATCACACTAGATTTTCCTTTATTACCTGAGCTGTTGTGTGCTAATGTTGTATGATTGCTCTTCATGGACCAATTCCCAACTGTTGTCTTTCCTACAAAATGCTTCCTATAAAAGTGAAATTAAATAATTTAAATACTATTGGTTTGTTTTTGTGTGTTTAATCAAATTTTTCAAACTGTATTTGGCACAACCCGTTGTTTCAGTTGTTATAATTACATTTGAAAAATTTAAATATTTCATTTCTTCCGCCTCAGTTGTGGGTTGTTTGTGAAGACGTTCTGCTGGAAGACGTCTGCAGGATGTCTTCCATCTGACATCTATCATAAAAAGGTTCTTTAAACATACCTACAATGTTAATTTTCCATTTTGTTGGTTTCACGCTGTAAGCAGCATGTCTTACACTAGCAGCATGAGCATCGTCTCCCTTTTGTGTCCACATTTTTTTGCATTGTCATTGTAACACGCATGTTTTCTCAAGCACAAACTTTAGGTTTTCATTTTTGTCATTTTTAAAGTATTAATCAGGTACCAAAGACTGCATTGCTCTTCTGACCTCTGAAGTGTACTGTATTTGTTTTTGTACTGTCCACATATTTCTTTAAAATAAAAAATGACTCCCTTTTCATCTTTTCCTTTCATTTAGGCTGGTATTTGGCCTGCCTCTCAAGGCTGGCTGTGCATGACACTGTTGCTCTGCTAGGGTCTAGTGTGTTGAGTTCAGTTCGGCACCGTGACACTTCAGCTGTAAATAAAAGCAAGTCAAATTGACTCCTGATAGAAATGCACTTAAAATCAGTGGGCAATCCAATGGTTTCACACCATTGCCATTGTGTGGAAAGATGAAGTTGGAAAACCTGTTGTGGCCACATGGGGGCAGTGTGATCCTACACACAACACAAAAAGATGATTGGCCTTCTGTTTCAAGTTAGTTATCTGCCTTTGGTTTGCATGGACGGATTACCATACTCACTTTTAAATGTATTCCTCACTCCCTGCCCCCATTGGTAATTGTCCACCAGTCAAAGTTAGAGACAGGACATATCATATATGGGGGTGGAAATGCATAGGTATCACAAACAAAAAATTGAATGGCAAGACATCACTACTGTGGTAAGTTCCAGCAACTCAACCAAACATAAAATAAGGATGCGGCTGTAATAGCAGGGGGGACGCAGTGGCTCAGTGGTTATCACTGTTGCCTTGCACCACCAGCATTAGGGGTTTGAATCCCAGCTCTGGCTCTATGTGTCTAGAATTCACATGTTCCTCCCATGCAGGTTTCCTCAAGGTAGTCCTGTCTAAAGTTGTGTTGTAGGCTAAATGGATGTGACCAAGTTGTCCTGCTGGCTAAATGCTATACAACTAGATGTGTGACTATGCCCTGCAACAGGCTAGCACCCTCTCCAGGGTGTCCCCACATGTTGTACCCAGTCTGCCTGGTATAGACTCCAGGCAGCTGAGCTTTAACTATGATCCAAGTTTCAGCAGTTAGCCTGAAGAGTAGACAAGACTGAGATGTGGATGCAAAGAATCAATGCAATGACTAAAGGCAAGGCTTTGAAGTCAGTAGTAAAACTAGCAATGATGTATGGGACTGAGATAGGCAGAAGAGAGTATAGAAGTTAGATGTAGCAACAATGAGCATGTGAAGGTAGAGAGGATAGAATAAAATGAGACACTCAGAGGTACAAGGAGATATCTAAAAGTACAGAGAAATAGGCTGATATGGCTTAGACAGGTGATTAGGCCAATTTCATTAGACAATGAAAATGTTGGTAAAAGGGTGATGACAAAGTACAGGGGGAGAGAGGGAGTCCAAGGTGGATAGATGGAACAAGAGGAAACAAAGGGCTCTAACAAGGAGCCACAGGACTGAGCTGTATGGAAGAAGCTGATTACCTTTTCCCCACCTCTATGGGGGAAAGCTTTCCTGGGAACTACTTCTCTTCAATAAGCAAACATGATGCTAAACCTGAGTTTCACACTAAGCATTTTAGACAGACATATCTCACTCTAACATTGCATGGCTGCCTTAAGATTGCCCTCATGTCACAGCAGACATCCTCCATTGTTTGCAGTAGTTGCTAAACATACCTGTCAACAGCAGACTGGACTGCAGAAAATAAGTGGTGGAGGGGCCAGCTAAAGTATGCTAGTTTCTTTAATGAATCTAAAATTTGACATTGCATATGCACATTTTCAGGTGTCTTGATAAATGAAACCAAGTGATCATTACAGTCCAAGCCCAGAGGGACATCCAGCATGAAGAGCTGTAATTAACTGAAAATTATACATACCAAAACAGGAAGTTTAGTCCTCTACATGAAAAATTATGGTAACGCTTCCTTAGAACACATTACACAAAATGACTATCATTTAGTCTTTCCAAATAATAGCAAAAAAGTCTTGCCCATGTGACTCACTGATGATGCAACAGCATACCAGGCTTGGTCTATTAAGACTGGAAACAAAGACCCCACTTTCTGAAAATAAATATACTTCCATAGGTGACAGTATGAGTCCCAGCAGATCAGCAAGGTTCAGTGAAGATTGTGTAATGTCAGGGAAGGATAAGGCCAGTCACTCTACCTTCTCAAATAATTAAACCCATCAACTTTTTCCACACACCCTTCACAGGGTCATTGTTTTCTAAGAAGCATATAGGCCACCACACAAAATAGAGCCACACATCTGAGTAATTGAACCCAACATCATGTCCATCTCAAATACAAAAGTTCTGACGATAAAAGGCTCAAGAGCAGCACACATTTTTTCCACTGATCCGTTCTTTATTTTTCTTTACCAAATCAATTCCGCAATAAACAGGCATGTCACAGCCACCAAATCCTGTTCAAATAGTAAAATTTGTAATCCACTCAAGGCCAAATTCCCTAATAAACAGTATTTTCAAATTCAATAATACAGTAATAAAAACACTAACGTTAAAAAAGGTAGAGGATGTTGTGTAGAACTGTAACCGGAATCCTCTTTATCAAAAGACTAAAAAGGGAAGATAGAACAACAGGCGGGAAGATATTTGCCCATGATTTAAATAACTTAGTGACTTTACTGTTCAGGTCACTGCTGTGACCATTTACCTCTAGCCCTGCATATTTCAGAATACTCTTATAAAAATAAAAAAGGAAAGACATTTACACTCGCTTTAAACAGAACACATTACACAAGGTTAACTAACCAGCTCAGGGGGGCCAATTACAAAAGCAAAAAAAAACATCTGCATGTCAAGTAATTGCCAAACCCTTTCAAGTTGTTAAAGCACAAAGAGTAAAATGCATTTTAGAAAATAATTTACAGTCCTTTGCAGTTGGCTGCGAAGTTCAGAAGGTGGGGTTTCATTCTCCATGTGCACGGGTGGAGCTGAATGGCTTCTCACGCAGTCTTCAGTTCCTCCTTCGCCCTGTGATGGGTCAGCGATCGCCAGTGAAATTAAGCATCTTTACTTCCAGGTGAGTGAACAAGCCAAACCGGCTGAGAAAAACCCCTCTAAAATGGACAAACTGTTGAGTTCTACATGGCCCAGAAACCACCAAACAAGGCTAAAGGCAAATGGCCAAATGTTAGTCGTCGGGGAGCCTTAATAGAACCAATACTGGCAAAGTTTTAGCTAGTCTGACACTTAGGAATTAGCATAACAGTGCAAAACAATCCCTGAATACTTAAAAGGGTAGAAAGGAATTGACCACATACTCCTTTGTGTCCATGCTCTCCTCTGCAGTCTTTTCTTCTTTCACATCTGAAGACAGAACATTAAGAGTTAGACAACCGAAACCCTTCACATCTCCCCTCAATAACATGTCTACACCTGAGCTAAGCAGTCAGACCAGTCTGCAGCGACAGCAAACACACCATCACTAGCCCTCTTGCAGAAGGGTGTGTTCCTCTACACAGCCTACCCAGTAACTATCCTTACCCTTCTCCTCGCCATCCTTCTCTTCCTCAGTCTTAACACGCTTGGACTTCTTGTAGTTGGCCGTGTTCCGGCGCCCACCCTGGCCCTCGTCTTCGGAGTCTGAGAACTCCTCATCGCAGGCTATCCTCTTGTCATGGGCACGTGCTGGGAGAGATGCAAACGATCACTTTCAGCACTTGCCAAGCCCCTATATGGCACCTCAACAGGGTTAAATGTTAACAGACTAGACCCAAGCCAAACATTCAACAGCCATATGGCCTCATAACAGATACAAGAAAAGTCAAGACACCTGGATTGGTCAACAAAATAGGGTTCTAATCACATGGATTATGCAATATTTATGATCAGAGAGAAAAAGCACACCAACAGTTGAACAAGACAAAGAGAGAGTAGGTGCCACTGACCAGAGATGCGTTTTTCAGGGTCATCTTCCTCTTCATCGCCGCTGTCCTCCTGCACAGTATCCTCTGGAATGGCCTGCATCTGAACACCCGGGGCGTGTGGCAGCATGCGGAGATTCTCAAACAGCCGCTGCCTGAAGGAGAGAGAGGGGCTGGCGGTCACAGCCTGCACAATAGGACAACCAAGTCCAGATGACACCCATTAGTCCAACGCTTCAACGCCAAGCCATCTAGGCATCGGAGTGGTGTACTTACTTGATCTTCTCCAGGTAGTCGTTTGTGTTCTGGTTTGTCATGTTTGACGGGCTGATATGGAGTTTGAAGTCAGGACCGAAGTACTCAAAGTAATCGTTGTATGGAAGCTCTGATCAAGCGGGGGATACAAAAGTTTCAAATCACTGCTATTAGTAGCAGAAAAATTGTACAAACCCTGACAGCCTACGTGCAAGCAGCATTCCGGACTGTAATACCGAACGCAACTCAATTTTAGTTAACCTGAGCCTATGAAACAAAGAACAAATAACTGCCCCAACCCAGAGTATGAGAACTGTATTATTTTAGTCTGTGTGGATGTGCTGACATCATAGCAACATGCCAAACTCTGCTCAGAGAACGAAAAGGTTCTGAAATAGAACAGTAGAGCTGTGCCGCACCGTTGGGGATGGTAGTGTCCAGGGCTACAGCGGTCTCGAAGGTCCAGCAGCGTGCCACGTTGCGGATGGTGTACCCCCCACCACCCAGCATCAGCAGCGGCAAGTTGAAGCTCTTAATGTATTCCACACACTTGGCGTGGCCTGTGCAATAGGGGCAGGAAGACCACCCGGTCACACAACCCACTGCACAGCTGTCACTCATTTCCCCCTGGGCACCCCTCTGATTTGCTCAAATATGTTTAAAGAACCCCAACTCCACCTCATTACAAACAGATGCTTGAGGAGTGCATCGTCTCTTTAATGGAGAAGGCACACAATGAGTTTTGTTGATTTCCTCAAAAAGACCCTTTGGGGTTGTGTCCCCCTTTCTCAAGATCTGTTTATGTGAACAGAACGTAAAGACACACAGCGTCACAGAACACCCAATCATTTTGTAGCCTCTTCACTTTTCCCACTCCTTCACCACGGTAAACATACATGCAGGACTCTGGATCTTCCCCGTGCCATTTCTCCGGCACAGGGTCAGAGCGTCGTACCAGCCTCACATACCTTTGATAGTGAGGTTGAAACAGCCGAGCCGATCCCCCGAAAGAGAGTCGGCACCACACTGCAGCACCACTGCACTGGGCTGGTACATCTCCATCACCTTGGCCATGATCTGAAGCACAGCACCAGACGCTTCATGGACACCCTCCCCAGGTAGCTCAGCCATGCTAACTGTGTCCTTTGTATAGCTTTTAGGAATCAGGATAAAAAAAAAAAAGCCTGCAAGCCACCCCTCACTGATGTCACCATCGTTCCACCAGCACAAAATTACAGAGGTTCCAAGTTTGCAAAGGTTTTTTTTTTTTTTTACCTCTCCAACACTGTAATACACATTTGTTTATTTACTGGGAAGCCAACTGTGCTTTATTTTTTTTATCCAATGATGCCTGAACACCCCCTCCTCAAATTCTAACCTATCACAGAAAGACAAATTTTAAATACCAATCAGATTTCAAAAACATTTTCACAGGGATTAAAAAACTCACAGGTTTGAAAATGGCTTCATAGGACTCGTCATCAATTCCATCCCTGAGAGGATAATTCACAGCATAGTACTTGCCCTTTCCTGCCCCAATGTCCTGCAGGACACAGACAGCTTTACTTCTGTAAGAGTACCAGTCACCATTCATAGCTCAACGAGCAAACACCAAAGGTGTTTTTATTTTCTAAATTAACAAGTCTTACTCAATGTCCTTGTTCACACATTTAAAATCTTCAAGCCAACCAAGTAATCAAGTAACTCCTGACACAAGACTCACTCTGAGGTCTCCAGTGCCAGGAAAGTACTCTCCATACTTGTGGAAAGACACGGTCATGACCCGGTCGGTGGTGTAGAAGGCTTCTTCAACACCATCACCGTGGTGAATATCGATATCAATATAAAGCACTCTTTGGTGGTATCTAGAAGGAACAGGTCATTTGTTTTAAACATGGTGAGAAATATAATGTTAAAACCAGTAATATGGGTGCCAACAACACCTGGATGCTCATGACAAGTTTGTCTAGTATTGACCCAATTTTGCCCAAACGAGTAATTTTAAAAAATGGTACATTGGTAGCAAAAACAGCAGAAACATAATGCAACTGAACCACACTGCCACATGTGGGAACACCCATTGATGAAACAGTCAGAGGACAACTTACTTCAACAGCTCCAGAATGGCCAGAACAATGTCATTCACATAGCAAAAGCCCGACGCCTCCGATTTCTTGGCGTGATGCAAGCCTCCCGCCCAGTTGATGGCGATGTCCGTCTGCTGCTTGTTCAGCTTCACGGCTCCAGCTGAAGCAACCAGTGAAGAGAAAGCGAATGAACCAAAACCAAAAGAAGAGAGGAGACTGAAGATGCACACCACTAGATTTGAAACTCACCAACTGAACCTCCAGTTGAAAGCTGGCAGAATTCAAACAGGCCGTCAAAGACAGGGCAGTCCTCTCCCACATTAACTGCAGAGCAGAGAGAAGCAGAACATCTGCAATGTGACAGACTTTCAAAACCTGAAGCAGAGGCCCATCAAAAATACAAAGCCCATTTCCTGCCAGCCTCCACACCAGACTTACACCTCTGCATCTGTTTGCTGTACTCTGACATGTTGTCAGGACGGATGGACCGCAGGAACTTTATGTAGTCGTCGCTGTGATACTTGGTCATCTCTTCTGCACTGGCCTTGTGGGGCCTCTACAGAAGAGGGAGAGAGTGGGAGGGTGAGACCATCAGCACGCCAGTCAGTAGTGGGAACGCAACGCTGCGTCGGGCAGACTCAGGCCAGTCTCGCGACCTGAGCAGAACGGTGTTCGTCGGCGTTCCAAAGACTCAGAGTTCTCCGAGCAAAGCCACGCCCACAGCATACACATTAAAACAGGAAACTAAAACGAAAGTGTGACGCCACGACAGGGGGGGTTAATTCAGCACAGTAAGAACTCTCTTTACAGAATCTAGCTGTCAAAATACAGAGCATGCAGATTTTTTTTTATTAAACACATGCTTATATACTTTTAAGTTTTCCTGGATGCACTCCTGAATGTACAGAGAAACATGATGTACTTACATAAATCTCCATCTTCCTATACAACCCATAGTTGAGTAATAGATTATGGGTCATGCGGATTCTGTGAGGCTTCATTGGGTGCCCTTGTCCATAGTAATAATTTCCAACGTCACCTTGTAACAGAATGAAAAGGAGCAAATAAATCTCCACACAAACTTCCCCGAAAACAGCGCCGTTTGGCATTTATTGAAACGTCAAAAATGACAGTTTTCGGTTTGATACAGGAGCTCGCAGACGGAAGTGAATGGATCCACTGTTGTACCCTTGAGAAACTCCAATCACTTCGTCAAAAGTCTAACACACACACACACACACACAGCTCAACTGAAAGATGCAACACAACGACGACGTGATCTGGCCTTTATTTAGGCGTT
>JAACJT020000038.1:10536264-10594249 GCA_009936485.2 Gymnarchus niloticus | reverse complement strand
ACACACACACACACACACACAGCTCAACTGAAAGATGCAACACAACGACGACGTGATCTGGCCTTTATTTAGGCGTTTTGTTGATCGAAAGCAAGATGATTCACTGTCGTACGCGAAAATTCGGACAGCAAAGACACAAAAACCACAATCCTGAAGCTACATATTCTACACGTGATAGTTTACCAAAGAATAGGACGCTCGAAAAAAAATAAAAATGAGGATTAGTTTACTGCCTAATGGGGAGCCCCAACTTCACCGTGGTGCTAGTAGACTCGACCAATATTGATAGTAAAAAAATACAAAACGAATCACGGATGCGATACGATTCGTAATTTTAGATTATCCTCCAAAAAAAAAACCACAATGCATGCTGCAACATACATGCGGCTCAACGCCTCTGGATAACGAAGAAAAACAACCTAAGCCAAATGCTGCACTTTGACAGTACAAGTGAAATCAATCGATCAACGCTGGCGTTATGGGGCAGGCGTGTTAGCACGCTAGCCGCTAACTCATTCAAAAGAATGTCTGCTAGCCCCGGAAAAATAACCAGTAAACTGCCGTGCCGACACGTTCCACGCAGCCCACATTCCGCCCCAAGCGCTTTTATCGTACTCCTTCTGGCAGATATTAGCCAGGGAAGCAGTCTGCCGGGCTAGCTAGCTTAGCATAGCTAACATCCAGCCCGGCTCGCGGAGCCACCCTCAAAAAGCAGTCAAATCTGCGCCGCTCGCGACTCACTCGCGCGCCTCGCACGAGCCGCCGCGAAATATCGCGCAGCGTCAACTTTATTCTTACCGTCGTAATAATAACAAACTTTTTTCTTTGTTCCTTGAGTAGCCAGCGCCATTTTACCTCCAAATACAAGCCTCTGGATGCCGGGCTTTCTACGCAAGTGGCACTAATTACAAATCGGAACTCTGAGTGACGTCATCGCACCCAATCAGCCTATCGCTTTCTCTTCGATGGCTTTTCGTTGTGAATGTTGGCCAATCGTCTACTGCCGTACTCCTCATCCTCGTCGCCTTCTGGGGTCTGGTAACAAAAGCGTCAAAAATGCAGTCGTCTTCCCCTCTTCAGCTTGGTGGCTTCTTATTTGGATGTCTAGTTTGCGTAGTGTCACACCAAGGTGTTGCTCAAAGAACTTTTATCCTTTCAAGTGGCACTCGAATCATTTCATTAAAAACCAGACTGTTCAAAGGCCACTTATATGTGTGGATTTTGGCACTACATTTACATCCACTTCAGACCATGCTTAATATCTCTAAATACGTGGCAATACACAAGAGCTATTCACGTTCATGGGTTCAGTCCCTTGCATCCCGAAGAACCACATGAATGCTTCTGATGCAGCCTTATATTTGCCTTTGTGTGCAATGTTACCCAATATGCAATTATTGATAATTTAGCTACTTTTGGAAGTTTGCTTTGTCTGGCTCAATGTGTTCACCTGAAGAGAATTTTATAATGTGTTTAGACAGCTAAAGTGGTCCAGCAGTCAGACTTACAAATATACAGTAGTGGCAATAAATGCTGTTAATACAGCCCAGCTGGGTTCAGGGTTCTTTTGGATATGTACATCATAGGGCTATAATGGAAGCTATTCGTTCATGGCATTTGAATAGGTACAACTGAGTACGTTGTGGACAATAGGAAGATCAGCACAGAAGACGACATTCTGGAGAAATGCTGTGTATATTGTTGTCAGGAGTCAACATCAGATAGACACGACCTAAAAACACCCTTGATGTAGCAGCAGTATCAGATACAGGCAGAATTGGAGAAACCATATTTCTCTCATGGCAACACTGAAATCCACAATAGCCCTCACTTGGCAACTTGATATAGTTACCCATTAATCAGGAGGCACTACTGGGGCAGGCAGTGAGAGCTGGGGGCAGATGCTGCCCACTAGGTCTCAGGAGACAAAACAATGTTGGGGTCTTTTCTCTCCAAGATGCGCATCTCAACATACACGGGCTGCCACACCTAGGTAACAGGCTGGTTATTGGCTTGATAGTAGGATGCATAGGCAGATTCCCCTGTATGGAGTCAGGGATGTGGTGACTAGTGTATCACTGTGGCGCAGGGCAGCAATGAAGAACATCATTGTACCTTCATCGCAGCCTTTTGAAACATACTTGCCATTGGCAGCTCTTCTCTGAGTGGACCTGGAGTAGCTACTGGGAGGGGTGGTGCATGGCATTGACCTCAGTCACCAGGGAAACGACCTCAGAATCCCAATGCCGGCAGTGGAACAGCAACCTGAAGTACAGTCAGTTAATCTATTCTAAATCTGGCAGATTCTTGGAGCCCCGTGTCTCCACTGAGAAGAGGGAAGCCAGTGGTGCACATATAGCACCAAACATGGGTAGCCCCTGGAGGACAGCCCTACTTACAGCCATTACAGTGCCACAGCTAGTAACTTCTTTCTTTGAGCCTGTTACTCCGAGGTGGAGCATAGATCATTGATGATATTTCACCATCTCATCAAGTTTAGAGGCAGCCTCTCCAGCTCTTGCCATTTATACCCTTCCTTCTTCATCTCTAAGTGTTTCTAGGCCTTCCTCTGCAATGCTTTCCCTGTGGTTTCCACTGCAATGCTTGCCAAGTGATGGAGTTCCTCTGTTTCCACAGTGTGTGTCCAATCTATCACCGTTTTTCTGGCTTTCGTGAATATATCATTAAGATCAGAGCCCTGGTCAAATGACTTACGTACAATTAAGCACTGTGAATGCGCCACACACATCGCATGTCTAACGTAATGCTCATCACAAGCAATCGTGTTTGCGCCATTTCACCTTCTCCTTTCTATCCCACTCCTCCATGAGGTTGGTTAACACCAAAGTAATATTCTCTGCAGCACAGCTGTTAGGAAACCTCCACACCCAAGCAAAAGTGCCAAGCTTCTAATTCCCATCTATGCAATGGCAAGTTATGTTGAGGTAAGTTCCATATTCATGGATGTCCACGTGTCACATGTGAGGCTGTCTGTTACCATATGCTTTTGCCTTCTACCTTGATCTCCTGGTGTTTGGCCTCTACCATGGCCTTTAATGCCAGAAGATGAGAAAAAGAGAACTTAATTGTTCATTTGAAACCGTTAAATTGTCCTCAACTTTATTCATATACACATACACACCTGCTTTGTGAGGACAAGCAACTAAATATAATAACTACAACATTTTTATAGGCTGCGATGTCGGTCACAGGGTGAACGCTGAATTTTTATGTAATTACATACAATCTATATACGGTCAATTTGTAGTTAAAAAATTTAAATAACCCCCCCCCCCCGAGGACTGCAGAACAGCAGGGGGCGCTATGCTTCGCGGATGACGGCTCCACGTTCAAACCGACGTGATCCACGGCTCCTTGTGTTCCGCACCCGCTTTCCCCCAGGTACCCGCCCCTACTGAATGTGAAACGCCCCTGTCGAAGCAGGCGTGTCTCTCAGATGTGCTGCAGAATTGAGATTCCGTTGTTAAGGTGACATAAAAGGTGTCTAATAAAACGCTCAGCGGCGATCCAAAGTTAGAACATAGTGCGGGAAACAGTCCATAACCATGGCGACACAGACGCGTAAATTGTGACGTTTTTGTATTCCATGGCGGTTTTGAAAGTATTTATTTTGAAGATATGGCCAACTTTGATCCTAGGTTAGAAAACCCGTTGAACACTTCGTGAGGAATTCTTATATTGGAGACCGCCAGTGTTCGGATGCGATTCTAAGAAAAATATCCTGGGACATAGAAATGGAGGTCGGCAACGAATACGACTCACAAATATTTCATATATGTCAATATATTTTAGGTGGTCTTTGGTCTGCTTGATGGTTTTATAACTGCAGATACTCATATCAAGTCGAGAGAAAATCCTACAGCACCAACCGAACGCAGCCTTAGTTGGCTAGCAAACTAACGCTTAGTTACATGTACTAAACAGTTTTCACAGTGACATAATAGTCCAAGCATAAAAAAACCAGCTAATACATTCATTTTGTCACGAGTCACGGCTTCAAAGGCGGTAAGCTGCAGTTGTACGAAAAAGCCGCTTTGAACGCGTCATCTAGCTCTTAACCAATCAGCTTCTACGGGGGCGTGTCAGACTCGGTAGGGGCGTGTCTCTAGGGGAAAGCCGGTGCGGAAAACAATAACGCGTCGACGGTTCCTCTCATATTCCAAGATGGCTACCGCACGGGAGAGCGGCGCTTAATATTCTGCTTTTGATGAAGTATATCGAATGTATACGAATAAGAGGTTCACATCTTACGAAGACGTAAAGCGACGTCTTACGGGATGAGGGCGGGGATGTGAAATAGGGGGTCGAGAGCTGGTAAGCGTGTTCTTCTCGTCGTCGTCGTCGTCGTTGTTAAACCATAGTTTATCTTTCGGTAAGTTATATACAGCTGTGGCGATGACCAGCTAACCAGGGCCGCTGGCTGCACTCGGAGCTTCAGGGTAGTCAGCTTCCTTGCTGAAGCATGTCCCGCCGTAGCTGTAGTGGCAGATAGACTAGTAATAGCCTCAGGTAAAGAAGGCGCGTCTCTGGCCGTTAAAGGCGTTGGGAACACACTGTAGTCTTTATTACTATATCATAGATTTGATAAGAGAGGACGCCAGTCGATCGGATTGCTGTGTTTTGGTATTCTTTATTATCATGACGTGTTTTTGCCTGTAGTTCTCCGTATGCCAACTTCGCCGACCGTTCACTTTCACGTTTGTGGCTCTAGATGTCAAACATGTTGGGTTTATTGTCATTAAAATCATTTTTTTATCACATTTTAAAAACAGGCCGACTAGAAAGCAGTAGTTGTAGCCTATACAGATGCCACTATGGAAACTAGGGAATGAGACGCCATTTGTCTTAGTTCTTCATTTTCGTTTTCTCCTCTGTTCATTTTAGAACGGGAGTTAGGTGTTTTTAACCTTTTCGTTTTACCTTTATTTTGATCACTTTAGGCGGCAGCAATAAGTTGGTGGTTGTTTCTGTTTATTGTTTTGGCCACGTTGCTTCCCGAACTTATCATCCGGTAATAAAGTTGAGACATACTGTTTTGGTCTCACTCCGTTTTGTTTATCCCGACCCTAGACCGGGACATAACTCAAGGTAAATAATGTATACGTATAAGAGAGAGGACGAACACTTTCAAAGTCCATAGTCTTACTAGTTAAGATCTTGATAACAGCCTCTTGATTAGTCCATAATAAATGATCAGCAGCAGAGGACTGAGGAGTATTTTGGAATGACTTATTTAAATGGTGGCTTTAAATTATCTGGAGGCCAAAAATGGATAAAGGGAAGACTAGAGAAAATGTACTGACGGGCTGTGGAACAAAGAATTGATTTATGGGTCAGGTTCCGCTGGAACAGTGAGGTAAGATAGAGGGACTCCTGTCAAGACATCCCACTCTATTATGTAGGAGCCTGTCATGGCCGGAGAGGATTGTCCGTCTGCCCTCATGCCAGTCATTACCTGTCACATGCGGTCTTTCTTGTGGGTTGCAGGGAAGGAGTCTTTCTGTCTGCCAGTGGAATGGAGAGTGACTGCAGGATCCCCATTGCTTGCATACGGCCCAGAATGCTGGTCCTGAATTTGCTTGTCTGCGGACTGATATCATTCAGGTGAGGCTCTCAGCTGACTGTTGCTACTGCAGCATTGAAGGTCAGACGTTGGTGGGTTTCTTCCTCAATGACGTGCAGGACTTCTGCCCTCAAACGTTGCGTTTTGCCTTTTGTTGTATTAGATTTTTCATCAAAGTTTCACGCACTTGAGAATTTAAATTCTTTCATTGTTCCCTAGGGTGTTTGGAGCTGCTCTCTTGAGTGAAGAGAAGAGCTCAGGTACAACAAAGTCATAATTTTTATTTCTGTTTAACTATTGGTTAAGCGGTTGCCAAGTTTGCCTACCAGTAGGCTGATGGACTTGTCCAGGAGCTGTAGTAAAACTGTGTTACTGCTTTACTTCTGGCATATGCTCACAATCCACTCCAGCTGTTCTCATTTTAAGGTTCTGAGAGGCTTTGAGGTCGAAATCCACCTCATTTTCACGTATGCTGCATGTCGTGTCTGATTATGTACCTTATCAATTGTACCACATTCAGTATACCCACACTTTCACACCTGGTCCTGGCACTCTGTTTCCTCACAAAAAGTTCTTGGTTTGATCTTATGATTTCAAATGGATCTTCTCTGGCATCTTGTCCGGGGTCCACTCCGAGCCCTCCCCTCCCCTTCCCTTTCGTTCTCCTCCTCGGATAAGCATCGCTTATCTAAAAAAAATCTGTGGGACCACAAGTAAAAGATTCCCCTCTTTTGGCAGCTCACTGTATTATCTGTGTTTCAGTGGACAGATCTGTGAGCACACCATGCTGGCAGGTGGAGGAGTTTGCCGTGTTGGACAAGTGTGCCCAGTGCACCACCTTCCAGGAGGTGAGGACCAGAGCCCCCCCCTTTACCCCTGAGATAACTATCCTACTGCCTGACCGTCTCCTTTAGGTCTAATACTCATACTGTTTGCCAAAATGGCCTTTGAAGACCAGTATTGTATGGTACCGCTTTCAGGTTGAATAGACACTGCTAAAAATGAACTAAATTCATTTCTTATACCAATGATGATGCGCATGCTCAAAAAATTCCTCTGTCCATTGTTTTAGAAGTCCATTGCAGCCTGTCATCTGACTGGCTATGTGGAGAGAGTAGTTTGTGCCAAATCCGAAAAGGATGAATTCAAGAGGTGAGTGTCAGTGGCTGAATCCACATTAGAGCTTTTTTCCGATCCTTTACTTTGAGGAGGGGGCTTATAGTGTACAATGTAAAAAACACTGAATGTTGTGATTAAGCAGATTTTTTTCCAGAACAACTGACATGGTGTTCTTGTGACATTTTGACCCTCTTAGATGACTTTCAGGTCAGATGAGTTCTCTGGCTCTTGCCTCAGTGTCTGATATCATTTGCTGACTCTCCTTCTGCTATGATCCCTTCGTCTGCATTGAGTGGTCTCTCACTTCATTTGCCTTCTCCACTCCAGCTGTCGCTCATCCTTGATGGAGGAGTGGCGATTCTGGAAGTTTGAGGGCACTATGATGAGCCTAACGCTTCTGTTTGCCATGCTGGTGGTCTTCCGGCAACGGTTCCTGGACCGGCAGGCGTCAGAGAAGATCCGCCGACAATTGGAATCCGTCTAGAACCGGTGGGGACTGGTGGGGAACCGGAGCCACTTAATGGCAGCTGAATCAGTTGATGGTTTGTTTTTAACTGTTGATGAGTACGGCACTAGCTCCTTGTTCAAAGCAGAGTGGTCTGGATCCAGCAGTTTTCAACTGAGTGAGAAGACTGTTTACATGTCGAGTCTGGGCCTAATTAAAGACTAGGGATAGACAGGAGCGCCTCCATTCTCTGTGAACAGTACCTTCAACAGTATCTAGCTCTGATTGGGACTCCTCCCCTTGATAATGCATTAAGACGAGCCTGAACGCCTTCTTCCTAAACCATTGACTGGCTTTTCCTGGATTTTTTTTTTTTTTTATAAGGACGTTGCATCTTTTGCTTAGTCAGTCTGAAATGGAACAGCCAGAAGGTGGATGTCTACGTCATGAATCCTGAGGGCTTTGTGACTGCTCCATGCTGCACTGGAGATGGACGGCGTTTATCATGCATCTGTTGGCCACTTAGCGCAGGGCCGAGACCCAGTGTCCTTATCTGCCCGTCCCATGTCCTAAACCCTATTCTACAATGGCCTGAGTCAGAGAAGGTTGGGAAGGCTGTCGTAAGAACATTTTTTTTTTTTTTTTTGTGCTTCGAATGATTATCTAAGGACACATATTGAGAATCTTTTAATGCCATACTGTCCTGTTGTATTGCCTGGCATCTTTGCCCATGGGAGTGTGAGGAGTGTTTCTGAAGCTTCTATTTAGGGGAGTTTTTTTGTCTCCGCTTATCACATAAAGGGCAGTGAGTCTGACTTCCAAGTATTTTGGTCAAGTTTGAGCCATTAACGGTTTTTAAATAAATGTGATTTAAAATACAATCTATTTATTTAGACATACTACTGGCGATTGTGACCTCGTGCTGCTAAACGTCCTGATGGTTTTCAGGTAGGTTTTCCTGTTTAAATATAAAAACCTGTTTCTCCTCTCACTTAAAGGGCTGCCTCAAAATAGTGTTATACTGTCTGTCAGCATACAACAGTGTTAATCGTTATCACCAACTCCCATTTGGACCTTAACTGAGAACTGAGATTGGCTCTGGTAGTGATAAATATTTTACAGGTTTCATATAAACGTGTATGGCTCATTTTACTGCATTTGTTTTTCTTTTTAATTGTTGTTTAGGTAAGACCAAAGATTGAAATGGTTTCATCTGATATGGATCTATGTTAAAATTATTATTTTTGATTTAAGCCGAGCTATGCCATTTCAAATATTTGCCTGGAAATGCACTGTTATAAGGGAAATTTATCAGTACAAGAAATAGTATGTGTCAAGTGGAAAAAAAATAGTTTTTGCAGTTAATGATCTGAATCACAGCCTTCTGTGCTGAAGCTATACTTACCTGGGTTCAGCTGTCCTGTTCTGCCTCGTCGGGTACTCTCCCCCACCCCTGTCCACCCACCTTAACCTTACCAAACTATGGTACATTCAAGGACAAGGACTACTGCTGGGATAGATAATCTCTGTACCTGGCTAATAGGACTGCTGAACTTTCTAGTGTCTCACAGGCTGGCTGTGTTGGTTCTGCCAAAACGGTCCTCTTGATACCAGCTACTATTTGACCGACAATTGCTTACCTGTGCTTTGAGTGTCGACGTTGTGGCTGTGAGCCGGTAGTTGTAGCTCCATTTGTTCAATTATGGGACATATGACTAGGCAGACCCATGACCAGGTCCAGGATAAAGGAGTTGATGATTAGCCAGAGCTTGCCTGCTAAAATGATCTTTTTTATTTAAAACCACCGCAGTTTGTACATTTTTCTTTCACTGTCTAGGAATACCTCAAAATATGACTGTTTAAGCAGTCTTTTTACCTTTTGGTCCATCCTAATTTCATTATTAATTTCAGTATTAATTTTCTTTATTTATTCTGTGGAAACGAAGCCTAAAGTTTGTGTAATGTTGCAGTGGTTTGCTCAGGCTACGAGGTTGATGTCCTGCACTTTCAGACCTGTTCTTGAACTATGATGGATTTTAATTTATTCTCCTCCTCCTCCCCATTCTCTGTCAGTAAGCTGCCATTTTTCTTGGTGTGAAATGCAGAATTAAAGAATGCAGTTTATTAGTGCTTCAGACAGCTATCATCTATCAATGGCTTCTGGTCTGTAATGATATACGTGATCTGGGGATAAAACGCAGCTTGACGTTCAGTTTTTAAACTCTTAATGTAAACTGACTTCTGTAAATAAAACTTTTTATGGATGACCTGGTATTTTATGGTTTCCTTTAAGTGACAATTGATGGTGAGAATGCAAAGAATAAATTCTGAATGGGGTAAAATGTTCATTACTGCATGCAAGCCTGACTGAGTTTCTGTTCTGGGTACTGTGGCATGGACAGTAAAACAAGGATAAGTGGATTAGTGTTTTTTCAGAATGATGGTGTATCTGAAATTTTATTCAGGCAATCAGTTTAGAATCTTCCATCACTATACACTTTAAAAGGGAAAAATGCTGACCTCAGTCACCGACATTACACTGAAAAAATAATAGTCGTACATAATGTTACAGTACGTGCACCAGTCAAGGTATCGTCCTACTGATGATATCAACACCATCCATCTGAAATGAGACACGCCGGCCTTACAAAATAACGCGAAATTGGTGTCGGCAAACAGTATGGAAATGCAATGCATTGCCGGTAGGTGTCGCCCGAGCCGAACAAATGAGACGGCGTAAATCTCTACCCGGAGCCTTAAGTGTTGCTAGAGCACAGCTTACTCTTCGGCTGTCCTCTGACGTGCATGCTGTCGAATTTTCGAATTACTGACTTCATTTCCTCTATCCACCCTAGTGATTACATTTATACGTATAAACTATATGTACCGTAGTACCACAATATATCCCAGGGAAGCGTCTGACCTTTCTTTCCAAAACTGACACGTTTTTCTTTTTTAGTTTTTCCAGAACGTTTGTAGGACATCCATCTACAACACGAGGAGTGAACGAGAAAATTGTTAGTTGAATGACAATAACAATAATAATACTAATAAACACACTGTTAAGGTAATATGCAATAAATTTGTAATACGTGTGCCTTCGCTTCCATGTCAGCCTTCTCCACTTGTAAATTCTCTGCCAGTCTTGCTTCCACTCTCGATAACTTCCAGCACACAGACAGGAAAAGCGAATTTCATCGTGCTCCGATGTCTCCAAGAAGACCGAAGAACTAAAGAGAGTTCGAACGCTCCACGTCCAGTACACTGTCCAAGGTACTGAAATCCACCGGTGCCCACCCACTCAGAGCCCCCAATAGTAAATATTGGCATAAAGGTGGTCGTAATGCTCTGAGGCGCAAAATACCTGACTTTGTGGTAGTTTTTCAGAATTATACATTGACTTTCAAATGAGTTTGCGATGTTCCGGAATAACTTTGGAAAAATCTGGGAATAATTTTCCGCGTTCATAATTTGATTTCTGACGAACATCGCATTGTGAAACATAGTATGAACCGGTACCTGGCCATCTGTACAAACTGATCCAATTTGCCCGCATATTAACTATGAACGGCGACAGCACCCAGGGCAACAGGTTTACGGAGCTATTATGTAAAGAGATGTTCCTTCTTCCTCGCCCTTTTCCTTACACAGTAATCGTTTCTGTTTTTAGGGTGGTTTAATAGCCTAATGACGGCACCCGGAACAGCTTAATCCCGTAGACCACCTAGGCTTTGCAGGGATTCGATCAATTGCCTGTTCCCGACCTAATTGTTTAATATATCGGATTTTCCTCTATATATAGCTGGCATGTATGTTACTTTACTCTCCATAAACAAATAACTGCTGTAATGTTTGCTTTGGGCTGCCTCAGGTTGGCAAAATAGGTCAACTGATGTTTATACACCTGGGTGTATAATCTATAACAAGGATTGCTGCGTGTTATACAGTAATATTATATGCCGTACTATAAAACGTTGATAATTTATGTCTGAATTCAATTTCTTTTTTCATATTTAAATGCTACTTGTTCCTTTTGCGCCCTGTTGCCGAAAGCTCTGTTCGCGTACAGAAGTTCACACGGTCGAATTATAAGCAAGGCTGTATCAAGTATCCAGTTACACGATGAATTTGAATGAAAAGTCCGACTGTTTATTGAAATGCCAATTTAAAAATCTGACGATATAAGCAGTAGCCTAATTTACCCAATGACTGATTACCGAAGCCTTCAAGATTAGTTTATTGACAAATAACATTTAGATAATGAGAATAAAAGTATGAATTCACAAGGACACAATGGCGGTCTGATTTATAAATGTACGTTTTACTGAAGAAAAATAAATGGATTGACTACAAAATAAAGTTGTCTTTAAAGAAGACCATACAATTTTAAGACTAACACAAAATTCCATTCGTTTTTTTTCCTAAATTCCGAAGCAATTCCGAAACAGATCCTTCTTTCTGTCGATGGTTTGGCGTATGGGAACGTATCACACACTCTGAAAGGAGGGCAGTTCAGAAGTGTGCGCCTTAAGGGCTTTCAGTAGCAGCGCAGGAAGAACGAGTTGCAGGCGGTCCCTCTGAGACAATGGCAGAGTCTCCCGATCCGTGGCCCGTGTTTCATGGCGCAGCGCTCGCCGACGTCGCACTGCGGACAGGAAAGGCATGGCTCACAAAGCAGCAGAGACACCCTGTCCGCCAGTACCGCGTAAAATGTTAAAATACACGCACTCCCCATAAAGTCACTGTTCAACTAACAGGACTACTGCAAATGCTGAGAGGAGGAAAGGTTGCACTTTGGGAAGAAGTATAAGCACTAGGAGGCTCGCCTACCCGGGGAATGATGCTAGCTTTTTTCTCCAGTGATATCCTCCTGTCCCCGGCTCCCTCCAGAAGCCCCTCCAGCGCCTCCGCCTGCATAGACGGTGCGCCATTTAACATACAGAAGTTACAGTCACAGACGGTTCATCTCCAACTTTTATCACCTTAAGAAATGTGTACAAGGTAAAAGTTAATTTACGGACATGCCACCTTCACTGCGATATTTCAACGGCCCCTGCTATAAATATTCAATTTCAGTCTTACCCTGGATGTTACAATAAAGTTTTATAAATAAGTCGACGTTCAAGCTATTCGTTTCCAGCTTGCAATCTAGAACAAATGTTTCAAATGCAAGAGAAAAAAAAAAATGATTTTCATTTGTTGAATTCAAATTGTTCATTGCTTACCAAGTCCTTAGTGAGATATCCCGTTTGAAGCTCGTCCTCATGTGAAGAGAGTTTCTTTTCCGATGCCACCTGTCCCTGGCACATGAGGATGAACACCGAGAGGCAGATGCCCAAGTAAAGCGCTCCTCGGGCTTTGACATTGCCCATTTTCCCTCCTGTTCTAAAATCGGTACCTTTGGAGTTGGTCCCCTTCAGCATCAAGATGCAGTTATTGCTTCTCCGTGTTGCTTGGAAACTTTATCTATTTATACCAAAGTAGACGTGCGCTCTTGGGTTTACTCCAATAACGTCATCGTTTTCGTATCCTCAGATCGGCCTTGTTTACTGTCTGATGGGAAGAAGAGGTATCTCGGTCAGTACTGATTAAAAACTCACGCAAGGCAAGAGACTGTAACCCTCACGATCAATACGTCTGTTAACATCAGTCATTGCTGTAAGAAAAGGATATCTGCCTAAGTAGGGACTGATCGAGTGTGTCTCGGCAGCTTATTATAAACGGTAGATCAGATAAGTACCTAACACATTTTATGGATAACGATTTGCAATAATCTCGACATGTCCTTAGCAGCCACAAGATCTTATAGCGAAAGTGTACGTGTAATTGCGAAAAATTCTTCTTTAGCTGAAGTAATTAAAAACCGAAAACGTGTCGAAAATATTACTAGCGCGACTAACTCGTGATTCTCGTGTAGTTTTAAATGTTTAAATGATGAATATCATTTTGACTACTTTGAATATGCAGGGCACACTAGATGGATTATTTCTCCCAGCTGACTTGGGTGTAATGTACTTCCAGGGCTCACCCAGAGTCAGCTCAGTTTGTGGCCATGAAAAGAGACGTCAGGTTTGACCTGCTCACCATGCATGCCCTTGTGACCCTCACCAGGAGAAGCATTAGGAAGATAGCGACTATTGTATTTTTTATGTTTCAGAGTGCCATTATGAGTTTGTATACAATCTTTTTTTAAGAAGTGTCATTCCTTCATAGTTCATGACTACTATCAATTGATCTTCAGGTCTTGTACTTATGTAACGTGCAACCAAGTAATAAAAAGCATTTAAAATATGCTTAAATTACTTATGATTATTCCCTATGCTATACAAAATCTTGATATCACACAAAGGAAAAATCCAATAAACTTATACAGGGACATTTTTACACCTTCTCAAGATATCCGCAGCACAAACTAGTTTTAAAAAAGTCAAGATTGGGTCATGGTTCAGTGTAAGCTCCTCACAGCATCCCACATCCATCCAACCTCCACCTGTCTGCCTGTTTGTGTTATTTAGATGGTGACTCAAACACCTGCCCTGTGTGACCGTAAGATAGTCTGGCAAGGTATTACTGGCAATGACAAAGTCAAATGATCGTTCTGGACTTGGGTTCATTACTTCATACTGCTTCAAAACGTTTCAAATGCTTTACATGGTGGGAAAGCTGCAGGGAAGGACGAAACCTATCCAGAGATGCTGAGAGCACCGGATGTTCTTGAGGTGACACAGCTGACATACCCCTTCAATGTTGCATGGAAGGTGGGTAATGCACCTCTGGTCTGGTAAAATGGGTGGCGATCCCTATTTGTTAAAAGGCAACCAGAGGATGTGTTCTAGCAATAGGGGGAACATACTTCTCAGCATCCCTGGGAAACCCTATGCCAGGGACCTGGAGAGAAGATTCTCTACATCCCTATTCTTACCTATGGTCATATGTTTTCGGTAATGACTGAAAGAACATGCTCACAAGTCCAAGCAACCCAAAGGAGATTTCTCCACAGTGCTGCTGGACTCTAGAGTCTGTTACAGGGCGAGGAGATCGAGGTAGATTTTGAAATAGAGCCTCCTTAAAATTGAGAAGAGGCAGCTGCAGTGGTTTGGGTATCTTATTAGGATGCCACCTGGATAGCCCCCAAGAGAACAGTTTTGGGCACATGCCACGGGGTGAAAGCCCTGGGAAGCTGGAGGACCCTTGCCATGGAGGTATTTGATCTCCCAGCTGATTTGGGAACATCTGAGGATTCCCCAAAGTCAACTGGAGACCATGATCATGGAAAAGGATGTCAGGTTTGACCTGGTTAGGATGCTGCCATTGTGACTCAAAATAGGAAAAGCAGCAAGAAGATGATGATTATGTTGATGTTGATGATGATGTACAGACTTTCATTAATGCAACACAGGGAGCTCTTTAAAGGGGCTGACATATGACTTGTATTCAAAATCACTCCATATTACCTAATTATACTATACAATGCATTTGCCATGTTGTATTGCTGTCCCCATTCTCAATGGAAAATCTGATTCACTATAAAATGTACTATAAAATACTAATATTTTACTGCTAATTGTAGTGTTCAACCAATATCCAATGGCATAATTCCTATTTCCCATAATGTAAAACACAGGTGGCATGTGTTGCAACCTGGCCATTTTAAATACAAAGATCATAAGGGTAATTTTTTTATGTATTATGACACTACAGATCTTTGCAAAGATTTCAGTTGACATTTCATTTTTAAATAATACATTTAGATAGATTACAGACTTACACATCCATATTCAGTTTATCTCTTTTATTCTGTTTATGCAAACGTCAGGTTGCTAGGATACCAACACAGTGCACCTTCAAACACAGTGTTCATGTAATGGTTGCTACTGGACTCAGAGGTGCAGACCAAGAAGCACAGGATGCTAGGATGCAGGTGTAAGTATGAATAGGGTTTTAATCACAAGGAATAACACATTAGCTTTTGGTATCTACCCTGAATGCAAAGGCTTAACTAAAGGAAAACAAGGCAAGAACAGGATTATGTAGATTAGGGCCAAATGGGCAAGACTAGGGAACTATCAGAGAGAGAGCTAAGAACAAGGCACAGAACAAGAACAAGACTGGCAGTGATACTAACAAACACACAGCAAAGACAAGTGGCAAGACACAGACTTAACACCCAAGACACAAGTGGAACACATGAGGGCAATCAGGGCAAGGGCACTTGGCTGAAACAAGGAAACACGATGACAAACACAAAGCACATGTAGATGTAGATGAATTTGTTTGGTTCTGTCACTTTCTTCAGACATACGTATGCCTCCATGTGCTCCCATTGTCTGGGCACATTGCAAAATTACCCTTCTTCGGCTGTGGTGAAAACAAATAGGGGAACTTAATTGGCTGTCAATTGAATAAACTTGTCACTTCAGAGTGATAAACCCCCCGCTAGGCCCTATGCAATATTGAAATGTTGCTCTTTGCCTTTAACTCACTCTGTACACACAGGAGAAGCAGAGGAGTGAAGGAGATGGGTCACGTCTGTTGGCAAAGCGGGTTAGTGATGTATTTTAGCTTCAGATGACTTATTGTGTAATGGTTGGATCAGCAGGTTGTGTGGGTTAGAGAAGATAAACATCTTCAGTAGTGTTAAATTTAAGAAACAAGCCATATGGTGATCACTGTTTTCCTGAATACAATCCTGTGGCCTGTATTCTTCCCACATTGAGTGTTCAGGAGCCATCCCTTCTAGGAAGTGTTATTGCTCAGTCTGGGCTCCTCTTCAGTAGTTACAGACTCTAGCCTTTCCCTCATTTCAGCAGTGTGAGGAAGCTCCCCATCAGCATGCGTGCTTAGACTGGAAGCACAGCAGTTATTCCCAATCAATTTTTTTTTTTTTAATGAGACAGCAAGACAGCTACCTGTTTTTGAAGTATATCAGGCTGTTGAAAGAGAGAGGGTTAAATCCATGCTATTGATCAACTTCCTCAGTCGGTGGGGGGGAATATGCCACAATATTGGATTTACTTTCAGGCTTCTTTAAAGGCTGATCATTCTAGCCATCACATTGTGATTATTATTTGGTGCTTTGACTCCTGGAAGCCAGGTAGCCAGCATTCCTCCAGAACGTCCTATCTTCTGTCTGGGTCTTCAGGCTTCCAAATCACATGGTGACCCTGGAGATGCCTGAGTCCAGCCATGTTGTGACCCATCGTTCTCGACATCTTTCATTATCAACTTTTCCAAACTTTGTAATCTTTCCTAATGTACAGGATCTTCTACTTAGATGCCCAAACTAAGACAGTCAGGTCACTCTGTTTTGTGATAAACCATTTGGTCGATTCAACTAAATATTCCTCATCGTGTTGTCTTGTCAGCCTGATAGCTTACATCCTGGACAGCTCCACCAGGTGGCAGAGTCTCAGTTTGACTGCAGACTAATCTTTGGTGCATTGCTATGGTGTAGTAGAGTGAAAAAAATGAACAGTCTCCATCATTCCTGATAATAAATGGGATGTTCTGCATTAGAGGCAAGGGCCCCATGTGTCCAACAGCTTCACCTTTGACTGACAGAAGGATCCATGGTCGAAGCTGTTGTATCGTTTCAGGGGCTCCAAGCGACAGCTTCCTATGGGGCAGTATTTCATGGTGATGCTCCTGGCAGAGGCCTTGCTTACAAGAGTCCTTCCTTGTTCGTCATCATGTGATTTAGTGTGCGTGTGTGTGTGTGTGTGTGTGTGTGTGTACGTGTGTGTTGGCATATTTATAATTATGTTTGTGGGGACCCCACGAGGAATGAAAACCTGTTATTTTTATCATGTGGGGGCATTTGCATGTACTCGCAAGGGAACACTTAATTTTATAAAAATCTGAGAATGTAGTCAAAAACCTAAATAGGCAAAGGACTTGCATTTTGTTGGGTTACTTATGAGGTTAGGGCTGGGTAAGGGTTAGGCCTGTCATAGTTAGGATTTATATTAGACCTGTATAAATCAGTGGAACGTTCCCACAATGTTAGAAAGACAGATGTTTGTGTGTATGTTTGTGTGTGTGTTTGTGTCACAAAGAGCTGTGTATGAACTACCCTTTCACTCAAAGGTGGCTTCATCCTTTCAGATGGTAAACCTCCTCACACAGGCAAGGGTGTAAACCATATACATTTTAATCTCTGTCATTGGTCATATAGGTTTTCAAAAAGTGTGTGTCGTACTTGAATACATATCGTTCAGAGAAACTTTGATGTGCCCCACCAATATCGCAAACAGTTTGACGCACATTAAAGGAAAGGACACGGCTATCTCACTTTAATTATATAGAAATATTTAAATGACCTGGTTCCACCTGTAACATGTGTATGAATACACATCTACCCCCTACCCTGAAAATAATACAGCCATAATTACAGTTTATTCTATAATATGAAAACTGGCAAATAAAAAACCTACTTAAGTCACCTCATCCATGTTAGCTGTAAGTCGCTCCCGAGTAATGGGAGGATGTGAACTTTAGCCTTTGCTGGGGAAGTCACGCCATTGAAATTCCATAAAAACCAGGAGCAAATGTTTAATGGCAAAACGATTTTTGAAACAGGGATGACATGTTTAATAAGCTTAATATAGTGAGAAAGAGCAGGATACTGAACTGTAAATTGTGCCAGATGTCTGAATACAGCTATACGGACAGAAATATTTGAGTTAAATGTATGGGCGAGGGGTGTATTGTGTTTAATTGACACTGTACACTACCAATCAAAAGTTTTTGCACATACTAAGATTGTTAATGTTACTCACATAATTTTCACAAAAAATCCTAGACACTCAATATTCATTCCTAAAGAATAAGACATTTACATTTGGCGTCCTTCAAATACTTTTATTACCAAGAAAATTGGTCATATGTTAGGTTCATCAAAGTAGCCTCCTCTAGCAGCTACAACAGCAGAGCAACTTTGAGGCACTCTTTTAAGGGACATTGAATATTGCTCTGTAAGTTCATCCCAGCACTCCTGGGGCCTGGTTTATGGTTATTACGGTTTATTACATTATAATATTCATAAATCCTCTTTGGGTTGGAGCTGAACTTCATGGTTTGCAAAGACAAATTGCAACATTTACATATGCACTATTGAGTGTCTAGAATTTTTTGTGAAAATTATGTTACATTGAAAATGTAGAAAATCTTTGTGTGTGCAAAAACTTTTGACTGGTCGTGTAGATGATTGTAGGGATAAGAAGCACACATATCAAGTATATAATAAGCATACATTACCATTTATGAAAATAACTGAGTGCTCAAAATTAGGACAATGAGACTGTCATCCTATAACATCACACGTGCAATGAGGATGGCCCAGCTTAGTTGTGATATGGCTGTCTGTCCTGAAATGGGACCTTGTAAATGAATGCTCCATCGAATACACACATACAGTGGGACCCGAAGCACCTTCTAGCCAGGAAGGTGGTTTAAAGATGGAGGAGGCCACTTTCATCTATAGCCTCAGAGGTGTTTTCAGGAAGCTCAACCAATGGGATTGAGCTTGCAGGTGGGGAGAGACTGATGTGGCCATCGGCTGTGGTGCTTCACCTGCTTCGCTTTAGTACACAGTGAGCAAATGGCTCAAGACAAAACTGTGCTGAACTGCCTCTAACACTAATATTTCACTAAGACAGCTCTGGTTCCTCAGCTGATGTTAAGCTGCAGCCTTCAAGTCACAGCACTAGGTTCTTAATAACTGCTTGCTTTATGCATAATATTACCACACACACGGCCTTGTGTTGGTTCTATCTGCTGTGAATTCATTTCAAATTGCATTTTGGAGCTGGATTTGATCAATGCAAATGTGGTGCAAGCCAATCATTTAAATATTCAGAAAACAGGATGGAGCCAGGCGATAATCTCTTAGAGGACAGGAATAAATGTTCTTTTGTGATATCCATTCATCTTTGCTTGTCTGGCCCAGGCTTCAACCATGACCTTATCCTCAGTTCATTTTTTAAATACCGTCTCCTGGCTTCTCGAGCGAGGTGAGGAATCGGTGGCCCGCACGATAAATATTTTACCATCTCGGAGTTGCATGGTGCTGACGTTGGTTCAGGGCCGGCCTGGTATTTTGAACAGATTTTATCTCCGGCCATTGGCACCAGTTTACTAAAGGACACGCCCACATAAGCAACCCAAACGACGGTACTGCCGAGACCTGGAGGACACACGATAAGTGCATGCTCCTTCCTGACATTCCTGTTCCCAGCATTCACTCGCTAATCAGCACCAGGTTTTCATACCCATTCCTGTTGACCCCAAATGTGAATAATTCAATTGTGCAACATGACAGTATTTAGGGCCTCAGTTGGTGAACGGCTCCAACTTTCATTTAGAAATGGGATCTTTTAGGCCTTTTAAAATGCAACTGATTGCATAAAAATGACCTAATAGATGGACTTATTTAATAAGCAGTGGTTATATTATCTCTTACGGACACAGAACTCACCTGATGAATCAATGGGCAAAAAGGACCATTACAGAATTATACTTTTATGGGGTTGCCATGGTGCTAGTTAAATGTTCCACCTCTTCAATATGCAGCTATTGTCTGTACATTACTTTTTAGTACCATTTATTTTTCTAAGTTGATCTAAATGGGTGTGTAAGGGTATATGGCTGTAGAAGCCAAAATCTAATTCCCCAGTAGACGAAACAGCATTTATAAACTGCTATTTATATAAATAAACATGGTGCATCAGTGGTATAGTGTTTCATCCACCTTGGGGCACACAGCAAACAGATTGAAACTTATTCTCCCCAAATTCTGACTGAATAAGGCGTCTTCGTCAAGGTCCCAGATCGTGTGACTGCCGGTACTTCCTCCCGCTCACGGAGGGCATTAGCATGAGATGTTGTTTTGGAAAAGCATGCGGATATTTTGTGAAATATACCAGGTACACTTTTATTACGTGGAGCAGACGGGTTAGCTAAGATTAAAGGGAAGCAGCAGCCTCTGCTGAAGCATGCAGGAGAGTTTAACTGTAACCTGGTGGCACAGAGAAGGAGAGCTGTCCCAGCTTCCTGTGACCCAGAGAGGTACAGTAGCTGAGGCAGGATGGGTCTCCCCACCAGCTGCTCCTGGAGATGCAGGCTCGGAACCGGGTGTCCTCCGGCCATCCTTCAGCAATCCTGCCGAGTCACATTCGCAAAGAGGGCTGAGCGTATGTGCAAATATGTGTGTTAAGCAGGACGGCCCAGGGTAACTAGAGGACACCCCACCCCCCCATTCTAGTGGTACACTAACACCGTGGGCCAGCTGCACAATGCACGCCGAAACATCCCGTCCGAATTGAACAACCATCTGTTTGCTGTTCCTGCATCTCTCCGAAACACGTTCCCTAGGATAGTTTTCCACCACCCTACTGTGTCAGTCCCCATTGTTTCCCATGGTGTTCTACAGTTAAGCAATTCACAAAATACCCACAATGCACTGTGCATGTTGTTTCGAAGGGAGTTCCTCAAAAGCTTAGAATTTCTTTAAGTATACTGTGACTACATTGCACTTGTTACATCTATCTATCTATCTATCTATCTATCTATCTATCTATCTATCTATCTATCTATCTAAAGTTTTAGTATGTTTAATGAATAGCATAATCAAACAAAGCCTGAGGTTTAGTACCGGTGACTGACCTTAAGCAGCTGTACTTTGTCAGCATACAGGAAGTGGTGCAGGAACCCAGTGTTTCATACACATAAAGAAACCATGTGATACCACAGCACTGAGACACAATGAGCCCTCTACGGCTCTTTGTGTTTTTGTGATGGATATTTCCTTTGTTCTGCATCGCAGGCGTAATGCACTGGCCTTTTCCTCTGCAGCCTGCATTACCCGCTCATGTGGCCGTGAATCATCTCGACGGCCCTCTCTGCGCGCCTCCGTCCACTGTAAACGCGACCCCCGCTTGGATGAGTGGACTAATGCCCCCTTCATGGATTTGGTTGCATTACGTCAATGCTCTGCTGGCTCCACAAGGACCCACTATAAGCACATCCTCCCCTCTTGAACACTTGAAACATGTGCCAGGCGTTTACATTGGGCAAGATAATGTGATATAATAATAAGCTTGAAACACTAACTGATTTAACAATCCAAAACTGCTCCTTATTTATATCACAGTACGAAGGGAAGGAATAATTTTATCTTTTACTGTGCTGTATAATGTTTTATGGAGTGCTCTCTACAGCAAAATGCAGAAAAAACACAAAAATATATAAAATATGAACATAATCAAGCTCTTCATGATCCTGCACTAGACAATCAGTTATGGGATGATGAATACATAGATGAAACCAGCCACATCTATTAAAAATATTTATTCAAGAATATAAATTGTCTGTGTGTATGTATTTGCCTCATATGTTTTTTTAATGTGTGGTAACATATATGCACTAAAGGTGAATGGGCCCAGTGCAATTGTTGCTTTAAAGTGATCTCATTGCTGCTTGTATTAGTGATGGGGCAAATGAGGCTTCAAAATCCATGATGGGTAGGAGTATCTTGAACTGCCAATCAATGCTGGGGCTAAATGAGGCTTCAAATTCTGTGGTGGGTGGGAGTATCCCAAAGTGCCTATCAATGACCCACCACTAGCTTGTAGTTGCTTTTAGAGAAAAAAAATATAACATAGCAAGTGTGGAACCCAAGAAGGACATGTTCCCTTTAAGGAGGACCAGCGGACATGGCGGTGAGCCTCTGAAGGGTCTTCCAAAGACTTGTTTGTTCGGGAGCAGTGGGGAGAGCCAGTGTGGGCAAGGAGGTCAAAGGTCAAAGGTGAGAACGGTTGACACCCAGGGGAACTGGGGTGCTTATTGAGGACAGAAGAGGCACCTTTGACTTGAGGCTGTTAACCAGGTAAAACCTGACCAGTACCCATCAACTGCTTTTGTGACACCACCTCAATGGCACATTTTTGATGTAACAACAGTGGGAAAGAGGCATGAGGATCTTCTTCTATCTTTTTCCTACAAAAGTCAGTCATGGTGGGTGGATGTTGGAAGGATGCTGGAAGACCTCTCTGTGGAATGAGGTGGTAAACGTGCCTTTTTGTGCAAGTGCTAACATGTGCTGTGGGCTCTACATGGTGCCCAGGTTCAATGTCCCTGTCAATGACTCATCCGAGTCATCCCCCCTTCCCTTGGCAATCTGTGCTTCCTTTCCTCGCTTGTGATGCCAGACATCTGA
Source organism: Gymnarchus niloticus (assembly GCA_009936485.2). NCBI lineage: Eukaryota > Metazoa > Chordata > Actinopteri > Osteoglossiformes > Gymnarchidae > Gymnarchus > Gymnarchus niloticus. The sequence continues at coordinate 10,571,887 of JAACJT020000038.1, read as the reverse complement.
AAGAAACCCCCCCCAGAATACACATGTGTTGTAAGTTCTTGATATGGTCTCTATCAAAGTACCTACCAAATCACTTCCTCAGTAACACCATTGTTATGACAGACAGACAGATAAATAATTACCTACCAAAAAGCATAACAATGTCAACGGTAAAACTAAAGAAATTTACAAAAAACACGTACATTATTAAATAAATAATAACCTATTAATAATCTGTCTTTGCTGGCTGGCATTGTCTGCAGGCCCCCCATGACCCCAAAAAGAATAAGTGGTTAGAAGATGAATAGATGGACAGATGGATTAGCAACTTTGATTTATAAGAAAATTATGTTAAAATGTATAGCTATCTGTAACACTATTGGCTGATGTTTGAAAACAATGGCAGGAACTGTTTAAAGCTTGCTAAATTTATGAGACCAGTAATTAAAATAACATTTTTGGTAGAGAACCACATATTCTAGCCAATCATATATAACAGTCGTCGACAGTTTTTATATTCCCATTAGAAAATAAGCCAAAAGAACAACGTCGTGTGCTGTTTTCAATTTGTGATTAATCACGCAATTCCTCCTAAGCGCTAAATACCTCATAAATCTCTTATATCGTGCACAAAACGCCCTCTAGTGTCACTTAACAGGACTGACGCAAAACTTCACCATTTACTTGTTTTGCTTGGTTTACAGATGACTACTTAAATCTCTTATTGGCTTGGTGAATTAGCACGAAATAAGCAAACAGAAATTAAAAGCCAGTACAACATCTTACTTGCACACATAATTAAAATGAGCTCAACCAGATCACGTGTTTGTCACCATGGTTTTATTTCTAATCATATAGCAAGCTAAATATTTATGTCCTTATGGATATTTAACACAAACCTGTAGCAGGATCTGTAGAAACTAACCAAGACTGACTTAGCCTTACCAGAGATGCTGGCTCTCAGCCTAGTGCCCCAAACATTTAACCCCCCCACCAGCTCTGAGTAATATTGTACTTTCCATGTGGCTTCATTGAGTCGTTTAATATGAGCTCTGATTTCCTGAAATTGAGATTTGCTCGGTAGATACAGTATTACCATGCAGCTCATAGCTCTCCAATTTAAACAATGAACACACAACAAATTACAGCTTAGGATACAAAACATTTCTCTCCTGAGTAGATCTGACTGTGCTACTCATCACCTTCTGCAAAAGACCGCATGTTCCCTACCATCTGGAGGGTTGCTTAACAGAAGCTCCCAAAGCCCTGTGCTTGCCCCCTGGACAAAACAAGTCACAGTGCTGCAGGTTGACCTACCTTGGAGCGAGTGCCAAACAAGGCTGAGGGTCCCACTCACAGATGCCCACATAGCCGGTGTACCAGTAGACCCATACCAAGCAGAAGACTCAAGGGGGTTGTTCTGGGGGCCTGCAGGGAACATACGCGGCCCACGCATGGGTTTTGTGAAGAAAGAATTCAAGGAAAAATAAAAAAGCAATGTTTATCAAGACTGACCTGCACTCCTCTCGGACAGATTTTATGGACAAGGACAAACAAAAGGTGTTGCCAGTGATTTTGGCAAGTTTAAAGCAGATTGCATGGACACACACACACACACACACATGCACGCACGCACGCACGCACGCACACACACACACACACGCACACACACACACGCACACACACACGCACACACACACACAGCGGGCTGCTGGGAATTCAGCTTTAAAGAGTACCTCTCCTGAAATAGTTATTTGTTTCCCAGGCTAGAGTTTTGAAAAACACCAGATGTTCTTGTTAGAAAAATCTTTAGTCATAGTGAAACCTTCCTGCTCGAAACTTTTGCAAAACTTTGCTTTTGATGCAATTCTTGTAAAAATCTAGATTAGGGCAATTTCCTTAATCAAGTAATGTTAAATCGCCCTTTCATTTGGAAGATGGTAAAAAAACAATCTCGACACCACATGTTTTCTTAAAGATTGTTTGGGAGCTTATGATCCAGATGTGATTCCATTCACAGAAACCCATTTTCGGCACAATTTAGGGCCCAGGAATGCAAGTTTTGAGTAATGCAGAGGTTCCACTAAAGAATATTTATATGAAATCATATCCTTAGGATAAAAACACACAATGCAATAATGTAATAGTGTGTTAACTATGCATCAAGAAAGATAAAGGCAGTCATTTTATATACAATCTTTCAAATACGCTAAACCCTTTTTATTTTTGCAATAAATTTGTTGATCCCTAGCCAATTTTGATACACTTTAAGAAAACTGTAAAAAAAAAAATTTGATTTCCCACCACGCCTGTTTTATTTACTCCTGCTATACCTTGTAACATAAGGGACAAGTCTGACTAACATTCACAATGATAAACGTCAAAATCAGACAGCAAAGTCAGGTAACAGTCAAGTCAAAAATGCTGACAAAACAAGTCAAAGTTAGAGCAGGTGTTCAAAGTGTCGTCCATTAGCTTTCACACAGGACCTCAGCCGTTCAGCCAAACATGATCAAAATTGGATCAGGATCAGCAAAGTTATTGCAGAAGTAAAAATGTTTTTTTTTTAAAAAAAAAAAAACACAGGGTGGTGACAGTAATACATGTTAAAATAATGACATGGATACACACGCAGTTAGCCGTGTCTCTGGTGGTATCTTGTGTATCTTCTGTTACTGGAACTTCATCTGGTCCCTCTTCAGTGTCATACTCTCCCCCTTGGAAGTATTTACTAAGGTCCTCATACAGGGTGCTGACGTTGCCTGTTGGAAGAACAGCCAGCTGAACCATAGAGGAGATAGGGATGGAATTTAAGATGGATGGGAGCCCCATACATCACCCAGACTCACTGTAGAAGCTGAAGTGGAAGGTGGTGTTGAACTCGTAGTCTGGGATTGCTGTTCCGTCTGCCTCGTAGTCTTCATCTGTCTCAGCTGCTAAACAAAGGTAACAAAGAGCTTGCAGTGAAGGTTCATTATTTATATTATGGGATGTTTCTGTGGTCTGCTATGTAGGAGCTGGTATAACTTAGCTTACCTACAGTTTATTAGTTTAGAACTCGTATTCCTGCTTTGGTTTTAATGTCCATTTTATTCTCTTTCAGGCAGATGATTTTAACCTCAGAGATGTCGTTATAAATTTATATACCATTATTATTTCCTGTATGTCACATATCTTTCTGAAGTGAATAGCCCAACCTAGGATTTCAAAACATAGCCTCTTGATAATGAAAGTTTGGAATCTCTAACTATTAATCTGAGTTCATTCCATCAAAGATGGATTGAACACCATATATGAGGGGGAGGTAACAGTGCAAAATAACCAGCATGAATGTCAAATCAGGATCCAAGCTCATCACAATCCTCAAATGTGCGATTTTCATTAACAGGCTGCTGAAGCCTGACAGTGAACTGGGAACCTGGAAACCTGGAACCCATTACTCTCTCATTTATTATCCTTTGTCTACGGGATGGTACTCATTATCCTGTCCAGGAGAAACACATCATTATATGCGAGTTATGCCAAGGCGTGGGGAAATTGCCTGGAGCAATGGGACTGAGCACTGAAGGATGGTTCATAGAGCTTCTAGGTCCTGCCCTGGAGGGTGGTACCTTCACACGCCCAATGGCACACCCACATAGCAAGGTAGAGTACACAATACAGGACCAATTATGCCTAGGGTCACAACAGGGACACCTTTCGACCAGTCAGACCAATCAGGATCACTTTTCACTCTGGTCCTGGAGAACTGTTTCCAAAATTCCTACTTTATTAAGTTACGATCGATCGATCGATCAATCAATCAATCAATCAATCAATCAATCAATCAATCAATCAATCAATCAATCTCTTTTTAATTTGATTCCACTAAAGTCAAGTTTTGTTGTGTTGGGATCCAAAATAAAAACCATTATGGCGCACAGCTGACCAGTGGTGGGGCGTATTTTGGGCAGACATCTCCTGAAGGGTAGCACTTCAGTCTCCTTGGGGGGTGGTGGTGGGGGGTCTATTTCAGCTAGTGCCGGGCTACCTCAGGAGGAACTAGCGATACCTTGAGTACTACAACTGGACCCTGACCGCTTCCAAGTGGAAACTGTGGCCAAGCAGGCTTCCACTGTGAGCCAAAAAGCTTGACCTTGGAAGTCACATGTGTGTTGCTGCTGGGATCCACAGTTGTTGCCTGTGAGCTGCAGCAGACTGCAGCTGTAATTGTTTCTTAAGAATCACAGCCGATGCCCCCCCCTTTCAAGTTTCCATTCGCCCACAATAATGTCGTGGAGGTATCGAGCATCTTGGGACAAGCTTGTGGTTTTTGCCATTCAGGCCACTATTCCTCCAACTCATTAGTTCAGTAACAGTAGCAGAATAAAACAATAACATGTAATCAAAGATGGCAAGAAATGTATTTATTAAAGATGCAATGTACTCGTATAAGGTATATCTAATTGCGCATACATAATAACATTGTAAAAATAGGTAAGGATGCAATTATTTACATCTGTTTCAGTCAGTTTTGCCACAAAGCCATGTGACAATGCAACACTGCAACAGGCACTGATGACAGGCACATAAAGGCCAAATATGAGACCCTGAAATCCTGAGGCTGCAAAGACTGACCCAGGAACCCACTGAAGATTAAATCAGGCAGCCTGAAAACCTAATAATGCTTGTATTCTGTTATTATGGCCACAATTCTAAATAGGAGTGCCTGGTGAGCAAGTGAGCCTCAGGCAATGGTAGCCTATAAGGTGACAGATGCAGTGGTTCTGCTAGAGGTCTGCACAAACTCTCCAACTATGCGTGGCCTGATGCTATCAGCTCAGACCCATCATAAAACACAGGAGCACATGTAAGTCAGCCAGGCAGTGAATCCTGATCCTCCCACGTGCAGCCCCCAAGGAAATCTCTATTGAGCAAGTCAGAGCACAGTCAGACACACAAGTTAACAGAGCTAGCCTGGGAACTGAGTGGGGGGTGAGTGGGGGGGTGTGTGATATTGGAGGATGTAACCATAGTTCTGAGAATTGCTGTTTGCTGTGGCCTGAGCCTTGGATGGGAAGTCAGGCCAATGGTAGAGCAGACTGCACTGACAGGGATAAGGAGCACATACTCTGCATGAGCCCGCTGCTCCCATTCCAGGAGGAGGAACATTGGTTTACAGACTCTCAATAAAGCGGCTGGACTTCACCCTGCCTAACTGCTCTGTGTCATGTAGACAAGGTCATCCCACGACAGACAGTGAAGTGACTGTCTCTTTAAGACAGTGAATGAGTATCTCCTAAAGACAGCAAACAAGTGTCTTTTCGAGACAGTGAACGAGTGTCTTCATTACAGCAAATGAGTGTCTCTTCTAGACAGCGAACAAGTGTCTCTTCAAAAAATGAACCAGTGCCTCTTCAAGACTTTTAGATTCATCTTAGATTTGCCTTTTGGCTTTAGGACTGTAGAGAGTGGATACCAGACTCAGACATCATGCCGTCACAAACCAGAAGGACACTCATACTTGCATGGTCTCTTTTTTGTGTGGTATATTAAAGTAAAGTTAGTGTCCATCTGACGGAACTCTTTAAACAAAGAAACAAATATTTGATCCTTCCTTGAGGCAGGCCACAAGCACAACCTTCCAATTACAGATGATCCTTTTAGCTTCCAGAAGAGCAAGGAAAGATGGTGCAAAGGAAGACGACCGAATGACGTGAGCCCTGTCACGAGAGCGAGTCACTTGCTACCTGGCTCCGTAGAAGGCGGGCATTGCACCTTTGTGTTCATTCAAAACTTCCTGCTCGTCACCAAAACCTGAGACCGGAGCCTGAGCCCCATTGTCAGCCAGCAGTAGCTGGATAGGGAGAAACTTCATAATATGAGCCAGGTCCGGAGATGCGGCCGTAATTGTGCATGAGAATGACAATTCAAAACAGATGATATCTGCTCTCTGGATATTTTGATAATGCCAACAATAAGTAGGATGAAGTTAAGCCAGATCACAACAGGGCTGGTATCCCCTACGCAGGACTACAAGGATATGGGGCTCCCACCGTCAAACACCAAACTATGTACATTCCCTGAAATCACCATGAATATTATTCTGAATCAAATGACCCCTCAACTCTCCCCATCAACTGACGTATGCCTAGAGTGGTCCTTTCATATCTTCTGTAGTTCTCAGCTTGAACTGGAAGCCTGTGACCACACCACCCCTAACCCCTAGGATAGGTGAAACCCTGTCGGGTTGATATGAGATACATAAGCTGGGCGGATCCTGGCTCGCAGCTAAGGTACACAAAGCAAGCTGCAGCACAGAGCCCAACGAGACTTTGTGCTCGCCTTAAATTACCACCAGGATAACAAACCTTTAAGGCAGAGAAATGTGAATTACATTTTGCCCCAAAAGCCATTTTCTATATGTGCACATTATATGAGGAGCTAAGTTTGAGTATTTGCCAGCCTTTTAAAACAAAATGCCCTTCCTTTCCAAGTATGTAGAAAAACCTTCCCCAATTTCATGCAACTGATGTGAAGAGAGATGCATTGGGGCTGTTAATCTCCAGATGTGACCATAATGTGTTCAGATGATTCAAATTTCAGGATAAGCTCAACTGGACAGCTGGCTTCCTCCAACAGAGAACCTCTGACTGTTCTTGAAGGAAGAGTATGGCAGTGGAGAGATGTAAAAATTAGCACTGACAAATTTGTTGCATTTTCTTTCTGGGAGAGTCTGCATCCTCTGCTTCTCAACTATCCTGCCCCAGGAAAGGTCTTCCATGCAGTACCTTCTAATCCCCCAGAGGATTCAGTACAACTTTGGTCCTCCCTAATTCCTCCACGTAGGTTATTGAAACCAGCTGGCCAGAATATGGAATAAATTTAAAGACAGATTTACAATAGAACAAATTTAACGACAGCGGGAGCCAGGCTCTGTCCAAACATTGCCTCAGATATATGAGGAATGGTCTGTGGTGCTAGACCAGGACCTGCCTGCTAACAGGGGAGGCGAAAAATGCCATTGATCTTTTAAAACACTTTGAAGTCCAAGTTTGGTCACTGTCATGAGACCATTTCCAGTGAAATCCTCTTGGATTGAAACAGCATGCGTGCATCGAGGAGTAATTGGACAGCACATACAGATGCAGGTACACACCAGACACACACGGCCAACAAGCCAGCACATGTTGTTCTTATTGTCTAGTTTCTGCATTGGAAAGACCAAGAATCCACTTCAGCACATTTGCAGTGAAATCCCTTTTAAGCCTCTGGATTTCTGAGTGGCTTATGTTAGCTTCTTGTTCCACTGGGCATCTTCACTATTTAAAGACCTTCTGCTCATGCCACTTACATATGTTATCAAGCCAGTAGATGGTGTAGTGGTTAAGGAACTGCACCAGAACTGTCTCAAGTGCCAGTGTGACACTGCCATGGCACCCTCCGGCAAGTCGCCTTGTTTCAGAAAAAGTATTCAGCTGCACGTGTGGCCTAAAGGAAGCAAGACCATGGAAGCTGAAACATACAAGGAGGTTCAAGCAAGCAGCTGCAGTGACGACAGTAGAGGTGTACTCACCCTGGCCAGTGGTCAGCAGGAGGGCCCAGAAAAGGCAGACGCAGAGCACGAGCTGGGACAGCCTCTGCATGGTGGCTCCAGAGGAGGAGTGGAAGTGCTCACCCTCCAGCCTGAGCTTGCCAGAGCAGACACTGCAGGGGAGGGAAGGGGGAGGGGCAGCACTGGAGCAGGGGGGGCGGGAGAGCTGAAGGAGGGGCGGGGCTAACACAGGGAGGAGCCCGTTACTCAGGTTCATTCAACTCAGGCCCAACGGCTTCATTGGCATGATGAACAGGATGAGAACAATGTCTTAGACAGGCAGAGTCAATGGGAATGAATGTGAATGACAGAAAAAAGATAAAAGCCAGAAAGGAAATTTCAATTATCCTTGCCAAAAGAATGGCTCTTCTTGTTCCCAATTCACTCCGTGGTACCAGTTCCTTGGGTTCTTGACAATTATTTGCTTATGTTTGTAACTGTACCTGAGACGGAATATGGAAAAATAATTCTGATAAATTTTTGTGTGACATTCACAATGGTTCAGTATCTTCAATGGCACTTTTTGCCGTTCTCCATTTTTTATAGCTAGCTGGTTCTCTTCGCTCACACGGCCTTTCAGCCACTAGGCCGCCTCACGGTAAAGAGCAGCTCTTTTCTTATTGGTCATTTAATTCAGGGAATTATGTGCCATTTGGCTCAGTGGTCACGTTGGGGGGAAGGGTGGAAACCAACGTCCTCTTCTGTCAACGACAGATGACAAGGAATGCTGGACGATGCAGAGCCCTTGGGACCCGATGAGGCACAGCAGGAGTCCTGGAGTCCTAGTGGAGATGATGGGGCTCTAACCAAACTGCCTTTCCATACGTATGTACAGGATCACGATGTTCGACTCATGAAGTGCTATACACGGTCCAAGTGGGCTCAGGCTTCTGGAGGGGAACAGCACCACATCTAAAAGACCCCCCTCATTAACACCCAGAGAGCCCGCAGTGCATTGTTCAGGCCCCCCGTCAGGAGGGAAGTGGGGGGCTGTGACCACTTCTAGCTGGCAATCCAGCGATTGGTGGATGTGGATAAATCCCCAAGTCAGCCACTCTCCCAAGAACTTATATATTCCATTGGTGGACTGAACCAAAACATACTTCATATGAAAAATGGTATTATCATCAGAGCTATGTCCTCAAGACTGAAGATAATATTATTTCTAAAAATATGATGTTTTTAAAGCTGATTCCTTTTCTTATTGAGACCAGAGAAGAAAATAAATTTGAATTAGTAAAGTGAAACGACTCTTATTTCAAATGTGTCCACGGTGGTTTATTTTCCAGCTTCATAAAGACCTTCTGGAAGGCGATACCCGCCCTCCTCACACATGTATTTAATCCTGTTCCCTTTGTGAATATGACAGCTGAATGGAGGTGTTTATTGTCAGAGTTTTTTAGTGCCCCTGATGTTGCGAATCGATGTCTGCAATTCGTGTTCAATCATCCCAATGTTTTGTTTGTCCAGATCGTGTGTGATGTTTGATTTGGTTAATAGGTTCTGCCTTTCACCCTTTAAAAGAATCTTCCTGATCAAATCTGAATATACTGTTTCCATATGTTAGTGGCTTTGGCAATATAAATGTCTATAAAATATTGTGAGATCATAATTCTTTGTTTATTTACATGTTGCTTCTCGAATTGCATCACTTGAAAAGGTAGTGGTGATTTATTTATGTTTGCGATGACTGTATTGCATCATTTCTGTGCTTTTTGGAAAAATCGTGAAATAATGTCCATTGCAAGCACTATACTGGACAACGAACAGGGACACACAAATAAAAAGAAATGACAGCACAAACCCACAAATTGAATGGGACCATCAGCCCAGTAAGGGTAAAACACAATCACTTATGCAGGCTAGCAGACCTCATTATAAGTGACCCAAACCAAGAACGCATACAGTACCCCAAAAGTGACGGCTATTGTAACTCAAATACACAGAAAACAGGGAAGACCTACTGCCTTTGCACAAAGCAGACCAGTTATCCACCAGACTGGAAAAAAATTCATACCTGCTGGGTTGTGACATTCAAAAGGACGATCCATCTGAACTGCCACTCTAGTAACATGATATGTCTCAGGATTATCACTGGGGTTCTCCAACAAAGAATCTGGAGGGGCAATTTCTGACACCCGCCATATTATTAACATAAGCAAGACAAAACCGGTTTTGCGAGTCAACACAAAGACTCATACATACATCTCACTTCCTGAGTCAGACACTAAAGGGGGAGTGTGGAAGTCCAGGCCAGAGATAAATGTTAGCCACTTGTTTAAAAATGAGACTCCAGTTGCAGAAAATTTCTGTAATCTGGAGCTGATACTGAGAGGTCCTTGAACCGACATGATTACTGCTTTTGTTTGAGAATTCTTTCTCTTTAACCATAAAGTCCTAGTAAGAGATGGAAAGTAGTATGGAAGGTGTATGAGCAAATGTCCGTATGAATACATGGGGGTTCTTAGTGACAACTTGCAGTTCAGCTGTAGGGCTTCAGAGGTCTTTGTTTAAATGGCGCTCCTTGGAGAGACGTTCTGCTGTTTATAATAACGGGTTTGCATTGCGCAGTGCATGTGCCGCTGTGGTGTGTAGCCCACTTACCTACTCCATGGGTGTTTATGTTGCCAGACAGTAGGGAGAAGGATTAGAACCTCAGATCTGCGAGCCTGATACTGAGGGTGTCGCCATGGCGACGACCCTCCGGTCAAGGGGCCACTGATGCCTGACCCTGTATAAGAGCCCAAAGTTGCCTTATGTTTGCAGGAACCGAAGAGCAGTAAGCATCTGCGAACTGTCTGCTGACAGGGGCATCGAACGTGTTTTTTGCTGAAACGTTTTTCAAAACGTTTTTTATAGATACATTAAGCATTTTAGCAAAAAAAAACCAAAAAAAAACATAAACCCATTGTAACTCTTAATTAAATGACCAAAGCTGACCAGTCTGTCATGCCTGCACTTGGATGAAGGCTTCGCGGTCAGTGTCACACGTGAAACACTCACTCTCTGAAAGGTTGCAGAAACTTGTAATAACTTGAGATCTGAGAACTTTGTAATAGTTTAAAAATCATTGTGGAGAAATTAAATCGTACTTGACTTCTCTAACTCCTTGTCAGGGCTCTGCACAGAGGCTACGAGCACCACTGCATAAACCTCACTGTTCACATGTCACATGCGTCTGCCATGTTATGTATCAACATGCTACACCGACACAGACTGCCACGTGAGACAGGCGTGGGCATGCTGGGAGCTCTGCACTTCCTGCCTGTGAGAGAGTGGGAGAGGAACGCTCCCCAACCAGCAGGGGTGCGGGATGCGATGTGTCATAGAGCTCTGCTGACAGACAGGAAGAGGGAGAGGAAGCCCGGGGGTGCGTTTGTTTCAGGCCCAGCCGTTTTCTCACGGAATTAGTGAGCTTGGAGCTTCATGTCAGGTGTTGGCTACAAGGGTCATGGGAGGAAGGAGGGAGGATGCATAGCCTGCAGTGAAATAAGAACAATTAAATCTCAACCAGCTGGAGCTAAATTTACTGAGTTACCTTATTCATTTTTTAGTAGAATTTTTTTAATCAGCAATGGCCATTAATGCCTCAGCAGTAGAATGGATGGGACCGCAGTTTAACGCCATTCCTCCCTAGAGGTTTCAGACTCTTGCTCACAGACTTTCTACTAAATCCAAAGGTGTTGCCACATGAGTATGACCAATTCAATGTTTATCCATGTCATAGGTCGTTTTGAAACGAGAAACACTTGTATACCCTTAGAGGAATGCACCAATGAAGCCACTCTTTGTAACATGCTATGCGGCTTACACTCGGTTTATTCTACGGACCGCTTGCTCTGGCAGTCCCTGGAGTTTAAACATTAAGAGCTGTATCTAAAATTATGGCTAAAAGTCTGACTCTGATGCCTTAAGGTCATGTAGCCTGGAGTTATGCATTTGGTGTGGGCTGCCCAAACCTAAAAGGGTGATACAATACAAAAATACATATCTAACAGGGGTAAAGATTTGTTCAAAGTATTAATTGTTACCACACCTCATAGTGTGGTTCAAGAAATCGATTAGCAAGTTGTTTAAGCACATTCCCAGGATTAATTTGGGTTCAAAACATTTAACATTCGTCGATCCTACACTAGGCTGCACTCAGAAGGTATCAATAAATTAACCTGAGAGAACAGCAGTTATTTTCTAATGGCTTACATCTGCGAGGGTGTTATTTGACAAGCGTGGCCGAGGGCCTGAGCTTACTGCTGCGCTCGTCTAACTGTTTAAAATAAGACATGTAAATCCGTGAAATACTTCAAACTAACTCAGGGTGTGATTCAAATGGGAAATCACCTAATTAAATTTATCCTAGAATAATAAGATTTTCCAGTTGGATTGTTAGATTTCACGTCGGAAATTGAGAAAGGTTCGCCAAACCTTCAACTCTGGGTTTATGTTGCTGCATATGAAGCATCTATGAGCGTAGATATTAAAAATATCATCATGCCATTACGCGTCGGACTTGTTTCATTGTAGGCTAATTGCGAGTTTGCTGCACATAGAAAAGGACATCGCAAAGTACCGTGGCGATTCCTTACACCTGTTATTTACTTCCTTATTAGCACGGGGCTTGTGGAGTAACGGCAGTCTATATTGTGAGCCATTTCCCGAACGAGTAACTGATGATATCATCAGGAGGATATATTTGACATTGTTTGCTTTGGGAATACTATTGTGTTCTCAGGGATATGGTATCTCTCCTGGGCTTCACAGAGTCTGATGATATAAACTCCTAGTGCGCCTGCTGTGGGAAATGTTTTCACCGTTTAATTTGTCTTTTCGTTGTGCGTAAGGGAGACACGGGGGCTGGCTGTAAAAAAATGTTTTAATAGTGTTCCTTCGATTGTTTCTGGGGCCATACGAAGAATGAACTTCTTTTTTCATATTTAGGGAATAAATAAAAATGCTCCCAAATATTTTAAAATGTAAGACTGAACTATTTTTATTTGTGAAGGAGTTGCCATAGGGTAATGTTGAAACAAACCTTAGTGTGGCCTGATATGGAATAAAAATTCAAAACATTACATGCTTATTTACAGGTACAGTAGGCACTTAGATATAAAGGTTGTACATTGAGTGGTACAGCTAAAGGTTAGTATATGATGTTTAATAGTGTCTAATGTTGACTTTCACTGAAAATTATGTGGCTTGCTGGTTAGCAGTGTTGAATCCCACCTATGCTCTATATGTGTGGAGGTGACAAGTCCTTCTTGAATAGTGTGGTTGTACTCCTGCACTCAAAAGATAGACAGTTAGGCTAATTAGCATTTGTTAAACTGGTCTTATTGTGTATGTGCCTTATGCTGCCTGGGATAGCATAGGCTCCGGGGGCCCTGTGGCTCTAATCAGAAGTGGCTAGAAAATAGATGAGTTATGACTAGGCTTTTCAGAGTGATGCTATATAAATTTGCTTTTGTTTGTCTTTCACTAAATTGGTTTTGTGGGACTTTGCCATTTTCACGTAACCAGATGACCTGTAAGGTCAGACCTGTGCGTGGGCTTTGAAAGAATTTATATTTTTCCCACTCAGTTGTGTACAGGAAACACAAATATCACTCGAATTACCCAGCATGCACCTGAATCGGATATCCTTACTTCCATAACCCGACTATCTAGTGGTCTCAGACCGATGGGGGAAAAATGTCTAATCTCTGTGGGCAGCTGCCTCATCTCACTTCTTCCAGAGCACTGATGCTGCAGTTTTCTAAGCCTGTGTCCTGGAACACATCTGGATTGGTTTATGTGTAAGGCAGGCAGGGTGAGTGGGGGAGAGAATATGTGGGTGTGTGTAACTAGTGGTTAGGATTGGGGGGGCTACAGCATTACCGCTGGTGTCATGCCCAGAGGGAAGCTGCGAAACACACGGCTGGGTGTGTGCTGAGCCCAGCAGGAAGTTCCCAGGGATGCTGGATGCCCTAAATGCCGGGGGGTGACAGGGCAGCTAAGTCCCGTGGCCAGAGTGATTCCCCTGAGAAACCACTAGCCCAGTTCATCGCAGCGATGGGCTGGTCACGTGGCAATACTTGAACATCACATACTGCAGGAAGTGTCACTATTTATACCGCTTAACTGTCTTATGCAGGGACAGCTTTCCATTTGTGGAACCTGCATAGGAACCCTCACCATTTCTAAAAGTACATTTAAGTCACTGCTGCTCATATGTTTAACCAACCACCATCCACTAGGGGGTATATTGAGCCTGAAGTGTGTTAGCAAGCACAGGGTAAGAATTCAGCTGTTACCAACAAAAAAGGTGCCATACCTTGTGTGTCTCCACATGTAGTTTCTGCTTTGTTTTGGAGTCACTGAGACATTGAACAGTTTTGAGATCTTCAGCCTAGACTAGAAGCTAGTAACCTCTCTGCTTAATCAAACAATGCAGTTATTTATTGAATAGGATCGGGAAGGTTTTCCACCTGGCTTGTGTCGGGAATATAATGAACTATTACTTAGTTATGAAATGAGTCTGTATATTGTTTTTCATTCACATGACACTATACATACAAAACAGGAAATGCAGCTTATGAACAACTATGACTATTACCACGCATTTAAAACGTGTTCTCTAAATACGGACGAAAGAGGGGAATTTAGCAGTTTTAAGTCCAAGGATGAGGCCTGTAGTTGAACCCTTGAATTCCAGTGCAAGTTCCCATGAAACATTATAGAGGGGTATGACAAAAGACAGTCAGTGAGGCAAAAAATATTCACTTATTAGACCACTTAATCCTATCTTCCCGTTTCTAAATGACCATAGCTGAGAGTAAGTGTGATAAAACATGTTGCAAGATATTCTGTATACACTCCCTACCCCTCCGGGGCACCAGTCCTCAGCCATTTGACCATAAGCCCAACTCTCTAATCCGTATGCTGAGCAGCCAATCCTCTCAAATGCATGCCAAACGGTGGATGATAGTCTCCTTGGATCTGGGAATCCTATCACGGATTGCCGGCTAACACTGGTTGTGCAGAGGAGGTGGGCTCGCGGCAGTACTGACCCAGTCGGCTGGCTTTATCTGATGCCGCACTGCTCGGGCTGACGCCTGTCTGAACCTCCCAGCATGCACCGTTAGGAGGGGGAGGGGGTGGGGGGAGCATCCATGTTTTGCAAGAGGGTGCAAACGGCAGGAAGTGCATGTGGAATGTTGCCATGGATGTTTTGGAAATGCGGAGAATTCCATGGCTTTCTGCTGCCACACCCCAGGTAGTGCTTCTGAGATTGTGGGAGATTCTGACATGATAGGGACTAGAGGGAGAGGGAGTGCTGGAATTTAAATGCAGATAGACAAATTGAGACCCCCCCCGACACACTCCCACTCACACACACAAAGGGAAATGCTGACACATTCACACACCCTGCCGATGATATATTGCAGACAGAAAAAAGCTCAAAGTTCATCACTTCAAGGAACATTTCGCCCCTATGGTATAGTCAAGAGAACTGATTAACTGATGATTTAATCAGCACATTTGAATACGTAGTTGTATATGGATGGTGTGATAAAGCCCACATTGACTTGAGGAGATTTTGTCAGAATGTTACTATGTAACTGTTACCATATCTAGCCCCTTTTGTACTTTTTGGAGTGACGCTGCACTTGATTGATTGTACCTGTTATATCATAATGTGTAAGATTCTGTCATTGTAAATTTCTAATGCACCTAATTTCTTTTTGCATTATTATTTATTCATTTATCAGAATATGGATTTAGGATATATTGGCCAAAGCTGCTGAAATAATTGTGGAGAAAAACAGGAAAATTCCAGCATGCAGTGCCACAGAATTGCATTTAATTTCTTTTAGTCTCTGTAATCAATACATTTCTTCTATCTTGCCTCTTTTGTACAAAAGATGTCTGAATTTAAAAGTTATGTAATATTAAGAAACCGAACAAACGCAACAAAGTATTTTTTATCCACTTTAATTTCAATCTGGGTCCCCAGCAGATGAGTAAACGGTCCTGCATGTTTAACAATCCCTGAGTTTATACACTAATGGGGCCCTCCTGTACACAATGGCTGCGGCCTTTCAGTCTGCTTTTGCATCTGAATGAGCGATGTCCCGGTGCTCTGACAGGGCCTTAATAGGCACGCAGCTGCATGCCCCAGACAATGGAGCTGGGAAGAGGACTACAACAATGTGATAACTGCCCATCAGCTCCTTGGACACCTAGTGCAAATGCTAACCGTTATGGGTCTATAAAGAGCAGTAGAATACGAGTATAAAATGGCTTGGTCCAAATTTTGCTCATACTTTCCATGACGACAGCCCATTTCTGATTTTTAGAATGTTAAAAACCAGTTGGTATTCCCGAACTGATGCTAGGTTAAGCTAATAAAGTGAATCAGTGAAGAATCTTTTGTACAATATCGCCCTCTGGTGATCTTTCATGAAAACTGAGATAACTTCAGCCGGAATACCAATTTAACTCGGACTTCACTCACATTACTGACACAACAGTTTCTCGAAATAAAAAGTAATGGAAAAATAAAGCAATAAAGTTGAATACTGCATGCACTTTAATAACGACCTCAAATCCCAGGTCTTCAAACTGAATTTCAACTTCTAATTCCATTTAGGCAGCCGATAAGATTTGTTACATGTGATTCAGCATCCATTGTATTGCATGTGTCTACCCATGAATTTTACAGCTGCATGATTCTGGAATGATTCAATTAGCCAATGAATGGTTAATGATTGCTTGAATGATGGGAAAACAGAATAAAATCATCATCATCCTCTTCTTTTGGCTGCTCCTATCAGGGGTCGCCATCTCCTCCTCTCCTCTACATCCCACCCTGTCACAGCAACCACCTCCATGTCCTCTCTCACCACATCCATAAACCTCCTCTTTGGCCTTCCTGTTTTCCTCTTGCCTGGCAGCTCCATCCTCAGCATCCTTCTTCCAATATACCCAGCATCTCTCCTCTGCACATGTCCAAACCAATGCAATATCACCTCTCTGGCTTTGTCTCCAAACTGTCCAACCTGAGCTGACCCTCTAATATACTCATTCCTAATCCTGTCCATCTTCGTCACACCGAATACAAATCTTAACTGCTTTAACTCTGCCTCTTGTCTTTTCATCAGTACCACCGTCTCCAGCCCATATAAGATAGCTGGTCTCACTACCAGGGAACACAGAATAAAATATGGATTATATATTATGACGTTTGTATGGCTGCCCTCCCTCAGTCAAAAGAAAAGTGAATTTAAGTAGATTGGTGTTTCTAAATCAGGTGCAGTATGCTCTTTGGTTGCTGTGACAGGCCTTGAATGCATTAAAGGGTCTATGCAGAATAACTGCAAACTCCTTTAATTACCCTAAAAAACTTGGCAAAAATAAAGTTAAATATACTATAGTTGTTTCCTTAGATAAAAACATTTCCTGTTACCAATAATTGAATTTAGACGTTCCGTTAGTCATTAGTAAGCACTAATACTGCTCTTAACTAAATGTTCGGTTCATTGCACAAACTTTTTCATAAAACAAAGTGCAGAACACCATTTCATAAAACACTGCAACTGTAATATAAATATGGTAAAATAATAATGATAATAGTCCAGTATGTTATGCTTCCTTTTCCTACAGATGTTTATCCAGTCACGGTCACAGTCCATTGTATGGAATTCACACGCAGTAAGATCAGCAGTCTCCCAATCAGTCTCCCAATCACCCTATCGACGGGGTTAGCTTTCGCAGGATTTGAATTACCGTAGCCCTCTAGTGGTCTTCTTTGTGTACTGCATACATTCATCCCGGTATTTCTCTTCAGTATTATTTTTAATTCCAAAAAGTATACAGTGCTACCATATAAAGCTGAACGATTGAAATTACAGATGATACACTTTGCAAATACACAACATATATAGATATAGAAAGTACACATGCTTAAAACCATTACGAAACCTATTAATAAGTGAATTTCAGATTATTAATTCTTTATCCCTAATTTAATAGTCATTAAATCGATTCAGCAGTCACAGTGTAAAGGTCAGAAACAACTCCCATTTTGTCTTTTGTCTAGACAAAGAGTGAAGGCTAGTGACATTTTACTTAGCATTTTAATATTATTAACCTTCTTTGAACTCATAAAGTTAAAGCCACATAAAACTTCATGTTTCCTCCTTAAACAGACCACGTAAAAGCAAATATAGTACAGGCTACAAACCGACCTATGGTAGCTGTAGCTCCTTCATCGGTAACATATTGCATAACAGATGGCGTGGCCCGCATTTCTCTTTTTAAGCCTCATGCAAGCGCTTGGATATGGGCAGCCATCTTGTACCAGTTCACTGTGGATACAGTATTGCTCAATGTCAAATGACTGGGCCTACTGCCTCCTTAAGCTCAAATGGTACATCGACGGGTATTGACGTGATACTTTATACTTCAGCAAGTGATAAGACACTGCCAAGTATCTGAATACTTTATGAGAATGCTAATTTTCGAATCTCCAAGTCTTAGAATTGCACTTCTTAACTGAGAGGAATACGAGTAAGACGGTGTGATATCAACCACGCTCCTTAACTGGCGCCAATGAAAACAAAGAGTGGGCGGAACTTAAGTTTAAAAGTACTATACTGACAACGCCACTGGCAAACCGAAATTTACTGCGCGCGCGACTCTAGCCAATCGAAGGACAATTCGAAATATATTATGTTGATTAGGAGAAGCCATTTGATTGGCATGACATTTTTCCACTAAAAATTCGGAAAGCATACATTGGCCAATCGCATGGCTAGGTGGGTGGGTCTTGATAAAGGGGACTGGGTGTGAGATATCATGGAGGATCAGTTAGCGGTCAGCAGCCATTGAAGAAAGCAGAGCTGTGGGTCGGAGCCCTGAGTTTCTGGTATTTAAAAGTAACGTGTTTTTTTTTTTTTTTTGTTTTAGGTAGTTCCGTGTTTTATTTTATTTTTGTTTCTCGAGATGGAGATGAAAAAGAGAATTAGCCTGGAGCTGAGGAACAGGAGCCCGGATGAGGTATGTAGTTTCGCCATTATTTATTTATTTCCCTTTTAAGAAGCGCCTGCTGGCGTGTCGGCGGTTTGCGGGCTCCACGCTGAAGTCCCGCCGACCACATGGACACTCGATTCGCTCTGGAAGTTGACTTACGGTGGCTATCGTTTCGGCGCACGCTTCACGTTCGTTTCCTGAAACGTGTTGTAAGCGTACGTGGATGCTGCCGCTGAAAAGCCTGGCCAAGTACTTTTATTCATCACGTCTCGGCTGCTTCGCGGGCGATCCTCCGTCTTTCACCGACTTATTGAACATCTGAATGATGATACGTCGCACTTTGAATGACTGCCTCAAACGCCGAAATGTGTCGGGTTTGCCGGATGGCTGCAAAAACTTACTCACCTTAACCCTTTTATGGGCAGCTCATTGTTTAGCTCGTCCGTGCTACCAAGTCGCACGAAGTATTTACAAATGTACAAATCCCATTTTGTCGAGGCTTCTCGAACTACAGCCTCCATTGCTTCCTACTTAAAGTGCAGTTCGTCCTCGTCTTCACGGCTTTCACACTCGGCCGACGGCACGAACAGGTGAACTTTACGGCTTCCCGGCGGCGGGCTACCGGGCTTAAGCTGCCGTTCTCACGGGACATCGAGTGTTGAGTTATTATGGCGCTCCTAAAAATCCGAAAATAATGTGCGTGTATAACTTTTTTTTTTTTACGTTTTCCTGATACTAAATCTGTTGCTCGGCTGGGGTGGCAATGATTGGAGAGGGTGGTGGAGGCAGTCGAGCCGTCCTGACGAGTTGAGCGAGTGGAAGTCATTTTGTTGGACCTTTGAAACCACCACACCGAACACGCAGTGTACCCGACGTACAAGACGCTCTCAGTGACGCCGGGTATCTCTGAAACCACCACACCGAACACGCAGTGTACCCGACGTACAAGACGCTCTCAGTGACGCCGGGTATCTCTGAAACCACCACACCGAACACGCAGTGTAAGCTAGCGGCTGCGCCTGGTTTCAGAGACCCCGAATTTAGCCGCAGTTTCCCCTCATTGTCATTATGTGATGATAACGCGTGGTGCGGAAAACGGGCGCCGTTCCCAAGTCAGGAGTAAACAGCCATGATTACCGGCTCCCGACCGGGAGCGCACCTCCCCCTTGAGTCGATTAGGGTACACCTCAGCCCCGTGGAGCCCGGGTGGCTTCCCGGCGGTCATCTCTCCCCCCCCCCGCCTCGTCTGAAGACTGGCTTAGCTCGTAGCCGTCTGATGTAAGCGGCCCACCTCATCGCCATGTGACGGCAGAGGAAACCCCTTTTGTTGGTTTACAGCTGTCGGCAGTAGCCGGCGGAGCACCGCGCTTAGCACAGGCGACTGTGTTGTCTGTGTGTCATTCGCATGACACACGAATAAGTGAAAGGTCGCCCTCACAGAATGCCTATTTGCAGTCCAACTTTCCATTTTTATTGACTCGTGTTCCGCCGGGCTATTTTGTGGCATTAGATGAACGGAAACAGCAGCGATTGGAAGTCCTGGCTGTTAAATATCCTAAACACTTTAGTTGAACTTAACTTTAGTTAAGATTAGATCCTTAGTTGGGGTTATTCGCATGTTACCAGGAACCCGTTTATTCAGTCAGAAACAAGCCCCCCCCCCCCAAAAAAAAACTGAAAGCCTGTGTAACTGGCTTATCCACGCACGTTTGAGGGCAGGGCTGCTTATTCCTGAAAGTGCAAGTATTTTACCAGGCGAAAAGCCACCACAGTTGTGACTGAAGACGTCTGGCATTACTCTGTAAACTTGCTGCTTCTTGACCTTTAGTGTATTTTGGTTTCAAGGTATATTTTAGTGGCATCAACTTGATGTATCTGGTTATCAGAGTTGGCTCCCTTCAGTTGTACTTAAAACACATCAAGTGTTTGTATCCATCTGAAGGTGTGATTTGATTTATGCCGTGGTCTTGTATCAGCCACACTCCTTCCCCCAGGCATCAATGCAGGACTTCTCTGCTGTTTTTTTTTTAATCCTCATCTAAATGCAAGGGCCCCAAAATTATGCCATGGATTTAACCTTGTTTGGCCGTTGCCTTTCAGAAACGAGTGTGATTAGATGCTGAACGTGGTACTATGTTAAAGGTCGCCCAATCTTGATTTGGAACCTTTATGGTTAATGTTTTTCATCATTTATTGTTGCCCCCAAGCTAAGGCTATCTCCCCCCCCACCACCTTCAGGTGATTGAGCTGGTGGTGGACAACTGTCGGTCCAGTGACGGAGAGGTGGAGGGCCTGACGGATGACTTTAAGGGCCTTGAATTCCTCAGCATGGTCAATGTGGGTCTGACCTCCATGGCCAAACTTCCCTCCCTGTCCAAATTACAAAAGGTGTGTCCACCGTCTCAGTGCCGTATCTTCAGCTGCTTTTTCATACGCAGCCACCTGGCTTAATGTTAGTTGGATTTGGGTTCTGTACTTAATTTTGCTCTTAGGTACAGAATGCAGGGTCTAGAACAAAACTCTAGGCTTTTAAACCAGACGCACTCAGTTGGGTCTTTGTTGCGCTTGTTGTTTTTTTTAAGTGGTGCCCTGTAAATGTCTGCATTTAGCTGGAACTCAGCGACAACAGCATCTCAGGGGGCCTTGAAACCCTGTCGGAAAAGTGTCCCAACCTGACCTACTTGAATTTGAGCGGGAACAAGATCAAGGAGCTGAGCACACTGGAGGCACTGGTAAGGGAGGCACTTGTTGGCTGCTGCTTATCCTGTCACTTAATGTCAGTTTATAACTTATCTGTTCCTTTTGATATGGCATCAATTCAGTTTAAGCTCACATGAAACTCGTGGAGACAGATACACGTGCAGGCCGGCAATATTGTATAATACTGACTTTTACGCTTCAAGTGTAAGTTCAAGCTGATGCCATCACTGCTTCTCTTTACCCATCTGTTAATTGAGCAGTTAAGGTCTGTGTCACGGAGTTGCTTTGGACATGTAGCAGGACTGCCTCCCTCTCGTGCTGCAACACTGGCAGTGGTTTGTGAGGTTGTTGCCCTTTAATTCTAGTGGCTTGAACCTTGTCACCCTTGCTCCCTCATTCCTTGCTGGCATGACATCATGCACTAGTGTGCAGCCTGTCATTCTGGTGGTAAATTCAGTTCCTCCTCCCTGAGCAGCAGAGCCTGAAGAACCTGAAGAGCTTGGACCTGTTCAATTGCGAGATCACCACGTTGGAGGAGTACCGGGAGAGCGTCTTTGAGTTGTTGCCCCAGGTCACCTACCTGGATGGCTTTGACCAGGAGGACAACGAGGCCCCTGACTCAGAGGCTGATGACGATGGTGAGGGTCAGAGTGGGGTGTAACGATGAAGGACGACACCCACTTTTCAATGCAGCTTCAGTGGGATTTATTGAACATCTGAATATTGGAGTTTTAAAATATATGCAGATTAATGCAAATTTTGTTCCTGGATAGTATGTGTTATTTCTTAATTGCTTATGTTGTAAAAGTATAGAAAATGGCCGTTATTCCCTTCAAACTTTGCTTCTGAGACCTGGATAATGTAATTCACACTCACGTATCAGCCCCCAGTTCCCCAGGTCACAAAAGCAAAGTTTGAAGAGGAAAAAATGGGTCTTTTCCATTTACTTCAGGCATAAGCAATTGGGAAATAACACTTTCTGCCAGGAACAAGAAAAAGTAAAACTGTTACGTAATGTTAAGGATTGTATTGGCCCAAATTTACTTACTTTGAGCTCGGTTGAGTTGACAGCTTTAATAACAAAGAACTTGAAGACTTCATGAATTCTGAATGCTTGTGTTTTAATGCCTTTTCAAAACTATTAATTATTGTGTGCAGAGGAGGATGAAGATGGCGAGGAAGGATCTGGTCCCCCCGGAGAGTATGATGAGGAAGATGAGGAGGAAGAGGAAGGTTCTGAAGGGGGCGAGGTTGGCCTGTCCTATCTCATGAAGGAGGGGATCCAGGTAATATCAGTATGGTTTTTGTAGCTTTTTGCTCTCCCCCTCACTGATCATTGCAAAACCAACACACATTAATTTTGAGTGGGACCCTTCAACATAAGTACCAAGAATAAATCATTCAAATTCATATTTATTCTGAATCAGGATGAAGAGGATGATGATGATTATGTGGAGGAAGAGGAGGAGGAAGAAGAGGAAGGAGAGGGAGAAGGTGAGGGTCCTTGCTTGGATAAATCTGTGTTCCTATCAATGATTCTTCTGTTGACCAATTAGTTTGTCAGTCTTGTTTTTTTTCCACCACTGTGCCACTCCATGTAATGTGGCTGTGACATGTTGCAGAAATGCAGACACCCCACCCCCCTAGTTTTCTGCATAGCTCAAGTTTATATTTTGTTTGTATCAGAACTTGATTGGTGGTAGTTGTAATGCGGTAGTTCTGTCTAGCGGGTAAGTTGGGTTCCTTGATTAGGCATCATTGCTATGGGATCAGAAAGAGTGACTGTTACTTGAGCAGATGCAGAACTGCACAACAATAGCCTGTCTTTATGCTTGTCCAAGTACATGCTTACACAAATTAGAATTGCTTCTGGAAATCTGTGCATTTGACATATTTTGCATTATATCCAGTATGTAAGACTTGGGCTCAGTTTTAACTGTATTGCATGAATGGATCTACTGAATTCCACTCATTGCTGTAGTATTTGGCTTAAGGTACGATTTCAGAGATCAGATCTTTCTGGTTGTTCACGTGATGTGTTGCTTTGCAGATGAGGATGGGGAGGGTGTCCGGGGAGAGAAGCGGAAGCGGGATGCTGATGATGACGGAGATGATGATGATGAAGAGGACGACTAGGTTCTTCCTGCCCTGGAGCCCAAAATCCTGAACTAAGCTGTAGAACAACCACCAGATGTGTGATCATTAATTTTTTTTCTTTCTGTGTCATAGATATCACTGTAGAGGCTTTTCTATATATACTACTTTTAGAAAGGAAAGGGTTTCAACAATGTGTTGATCATTCCATATTTTCTCCCTCATCACAGACATTTAGGGTCAACAGGTAAGGGTTATGAGCATTTGATACCTTGAGCCAGCCTCTTTTTGGTGTAAAGCTGGGATATCAGCTCATTGCAAATTGCTTTTAGGAACAAGGTATTTTACTCAAGTAGTTCGGTTCCTGGTTCCCTCAGAATTCAGCTCACAGGTATAGCTATAAACACAGCTGAGCATTTGAGTCTCCTGTGGTGAGCCACCCCATGTGGTCCCTAAGACCACGTTACCCAGAGTCAAACCTTTGTATGTCTGAGTTGTGTACTTGTGTTACTTGTCTGGGTTTAACTTTGGGTGGCTTGCATGGTGTTTGGCCAGTGAGCAACCTTAAATGGCAGCTCCTCAGGGAACATGGGCTTGAGAAATGCTCACCCTGTTGAACCCAGACCCCAGCCTGCTACCTGTCACCTTGCACTCTTCACTACTCACTTTATTCCCAGTGCTTCTCTTCTTGATAGTGGTCATTCTTTTTACCTACAGTGTAGCTGACTATCCTCTGTTGTAGGCCATTCATATTTAATTGAATTGTTTTAGGCATAGGAGTTGGGATTAGGGTGAGGGGAGGGGTTCATTTGGGGGAGGTACTGGAAAATGTCAGTTTTTTCCAGGCTAGTATTGGAGCTGGACAGACTCCTTCCGGTATGTTCTGTTTAAAGTCATCATCAGAAGCCTGAAGGACTAATGACTGACACTTATTTTAGCCAATCAGGTTAAGAGCTAATGTGAAAATGAGATCTCCAGGACCATAACTGTTTGGTCCTCGGTCCTAAAAAAAAAAAAAACCTGGGGTGATTTAGTCATAATGCAAAGTACTCTGGCTTTAACCTATTTAAAAATGTAAAATTTTTAAATCTGATATAGATAAACCATGATTTTTGTTTTAAGCTGTAATGCAAGGCTAAGCCACTTTGCAGTAGGACACAATCATTCCCCAAAGTACCTTTTCTCTTTATCAGACTGTGGACAAGTTTTAGTTTGGTATTTTACAGAGTGACATCTTTAATCTGTTGTTTTTATGGCAATATGTATATAGTATATGTTCCAACTATCTCCTGTGTAATTTTTTTTTTTTTAACTTTTTACAAAACACAGGTCAGGTGATGCTCAAGTCCCATGACACTCTAGGTTTTGTTTTTGTTTTTTTTGGTCCTCGGCTGTTGTGACAGTTTGGCATTTGTGTGCTGTAAACTTCCTAAGCGGGTTTTTAAAGAAAAAGAAAAATGCTTTAAAATAAAAAATAAAACTTTAATAAACTGGGGCTTTCTGTCACACTAACATGCACCCATCTCAGTGATGCAAGTGAACAGTTTGATGGTTTTGTATTAATGAAGTGCAACTGGACACCTGACAAGTGACAGACATGTGGCCTGTTTTGGCTCCAGTGAGCTGGGCTGAACTTCCTGTCATTCAACCAACATGCTCATTCCAATGCCTTGTATGACTGATTTGTCAGTGCTGAAGTCCAAATGTAGAATTTTACTTCAGGTTTGATTACATGCGGCAGTTGAATTTTTAACTTTTGCGGCATACTTGTTCGTGTGCGTTATTGTTGGACATTTCTTACATATTTCTAAAGTGGGGGCAGGCTGTGCTGCAAAACTTTCACACACTAATTTTCTGGCATCACCCAGATTTCAATGGGTGGAAGTGATGTGGCTCTGCTGGTTGGGCTGTTACCATGTAAAGTCACCATCTGCAGATCAGAGCAGGAGGCTCATCAATAACTAATTAGGCCACCTCGCTTCAGGGGGCCACCCTGGGGACGCATACAGATGGTCTCTGGTGCTGCACCTGCTCAAGACACAACCTATTCTTTGGCCAAGCCTTCTGATGGCCCCCGCCACCTTACTGACCTCATATCTTACCGCCTCATGCCACTTGCTCTCTCTGTGTTAAAGTGTCTTTTGTATAGAAAGACCCATAAATCCGTTAGACACTTGTCAAGATGGCAGGTTCAGTTGGCGATAGGTGTTAACTTCCTGCTTGCTTATGAATACAGGATCTCTATTTTTTGTGATACTTGGTTAGATTGGTAGCTGCTTACACCCTGTAACGAGACTGCAAAAGCAGCCTTCTGAAAAAAGTCTGTGATGTTTGTGATGACTAAAGCAGATTTTTGTTTGAATGTGTCACTTTCACATTTAATGCTTGTCATCTACAAATGCAGAGGGTAGAATACTATATGGCCCATGCTTTTTCATAGCTTTCATTCTTCAGGCCCTGACTTGTGGCTTTGCCCCCATATGTTGTGTTGTACCAGGCCTCTTGCTGTTAAAGCTGTTCACTGGGTCCCTAATTAATGTTCATCCATTTCAAGTCATGCTCGTTAACATCTTTGTTTTTTCAATGGACAGTATGTGAAGACATGAATAGCAGCAAGCACTTGAGTTCCATTACCTGAAAGCGAGTATAACACCAAAAGGTCTTGAGATTCATCCCAGCTAATTAGTTGTTAATGCTGTCTTCTGCCCCTATGAAGTAGCTCCAGTCAGCACTGCGATGTCATGGCTGTCTTACATTTCACACCTACTGAAGATGATGGGTGCCAGGTGATGTGAACAGTGTGCTGTTCATCCAACACAATATGCCATTTTTTTGTTAATAAATAGGTGGTGATACAGCTACAGGCTGTTAATGTTCATGCAAAAAAAAAAAACCTTTCAAAAAGTTAAGTTTTTTTGTACTTGTTAGAACTGACTAGCATTACTTTATTTGCTGACTTTTTATGCACGTATTAGTTTACCTGGACTTAACTATTAGCCTCTATATCCTGGTGTAGAATTAATTTGACCTCCATGTATATCTTTAAATTACTCTGAGACTTTTTCATTCTCTACCATTCCCTTTCAGTAAGTGTTATATACAGGGATGACTGATGCAGAGCCCACCATAAGACACTTGGGTCAGGCAGTTCGTGTCAGGGTGCTCCAGTCATACACTAAGGGCACTTTAGTAACTGGTCCACTTAGCTAATATGTGTTCTTGATAACCTACCTTGTTTTTTTATGAATATTCTTGTCAACTGGGCAAATTCTGCCAAAGGCAGCGGTTCACATCTTTAAAGAAGGCTAGCCATCTTCTGCTTTTTGTTCCTTGAAGTAATTCATTCCGAAAATAAAGATTTCAAGTGTAATCACAATCAAAACCAAGTTCAAAATGACTACGTACAGCACTAGGTGCTTTCCTCCTCTTTTTATTATATTGATCAATGCGATAAAACATCGTGACTAAAATTCCATCTTAATTTAGTTGTCTTTTCAACCCGCATTTTACATCTCTTGTTTGGAGCCGTAGACTAAGTGGACGACTCCCGTTTTGCGAGTGGGTTAGATGGCTGGGCCACTCTCCCTCTTATACTCCATAGTGACACCTAGTGGTCGGGGGCAGAATAAAGCAAATAATAACATAAACTGCCCTAAGACGTGCTGGACAAATAGCTGACCCTGTGCTCCAACCAAAAGCTCTCACACCTGTGAGTCTCGTAGGAGAGCTGTGATATACAAAAATCGAGGAATTCCTGTTTGCTTGATCAAATGGCAAATTGTCTATTTTTAAAAAACATGATCTATTCATCTTCAGTGCAGCTGTTTCTGAATATTTGTTTGGGTTATTTGGACAGTTTGTCCCTGGTGAGTCGTCCTTTTATTTCTTCAATGTAACTGGGAGATTACTTTCTCTTTCTACAAGTTTGTTTAATTCTCCACAGCATTTAACTGGTTTTAAGATGAAGGAAATTGATATTTTAGTGATATAAGTGTATTTCCAGGTGCTGTGATACACGAATAAGAATTTTTAAATACTTTATAATACATAGACGTTAGTGGCTGAGGGAGGAGCCCTCATTCTGCTGTATAAATAATCTAAGTGTGTATACCGGCATCATAGCTTCAGAACTAGACCAAAGGTTATAGAATAATATCTCCACTAGATGGCAGTAACGTCCACATTTGAGCCGTGCTAAAAAAACGATAGTTCTGTGTGTATTTCGAGTTTGTTATGGTGTAAGTAAAATAATGCCGTGACAGTGGTGTTCAGAACAACATCCCCAGATAACGTTTTTTATATGGTAATTGAAATCCTTGTATTACATAAAAAGACTGTTTATTTGGTTTTATAGACTGGATGAAAAATAATTTCATTTGGTATTCACAATGCAAGTGGAGGAATATGAAAATATGTGCAACTCCATTTCAACTTTATTTCAACTATTTGTGTCAGTGTTGGTAATCATATTTTTTCGTTGAACAAGGAAACATAAAATAAGTTGTAGTTCTAACATGAATGTATTTAAAAGATGGCTATTCTCAAACTTGCAAATATTTCAAGTTTTGTCTACAATTTTCTTAGATGTAAGTCAGTCTATAAATCATTGTTAATGTTTCATTAATGGAGTCTTTGTGAACTGGCAGGAATATAGCAGCTAAACTGAAGTACTTGAATTAGTTTGGGACAGACGGTATTTCTACCACCTTGCATAAATCTGCCTTTTTGAAATCTCAGATATGAACTGGCCCCCAAGGACCACATGGAGGGCCAGGAATAGAGAGGGGTCACCTTTTAGCCTTTTAGTAGAGAAACACACAGCCACACACAGGTCATTTCAAAATGGCTGTAGATATAAGTAGATATTAGTCATGAGCACAGGATCATATTGAAGTATTCTTGCTGCTGCTTGGAATTTCGATATTCCCATTGGGATGCTAATATGAAACATAACAGAATCATGAGTATCCAGAGTAAGAATGTAGCCGAGGTGGCTGTCAGCCCCCCACCCCCATGTTCTGGGGCTAAGTATAAAATTACATGTTTTCGTGCCACGTGGCCCTGAATCGCTTTGTTAGAATGAACAAATCCAGCGTGATTTCTAATGCATTTGTATTAAAATGTATTTAATGTATTTGTAGAAGGAGGGCAGCGTTGCACTTGGTCCATATGAGGTGACAACAGGTGTCGCCCAGGATGGATCTGCCCCCTGTTCCCCGGCTCAAGTGGGGAAGGATAGACATGCATCTTCTTGCTCTCGGGTTGCCACTGGCCAGTTGGCTGAACCTATAGGACTCCTGTGTTTCATACGCTGGGGCATAATAGTGGCAACAACAATGACATCATCTGCGTGGGTCCCAGCAGGCATTCAGAGGGGGAGGAATGAGTCAGGTGGCAGCAGGCTGGTTCAGCCAAAAGGCCAGACATATATATATATATATATAACGGAGGGTCAGAGGGTAAGCGACTCTGTGTCTTATCTTTGGCTGTCAGACCCTCTGGCCCAATGAAAAACAGCAGAGACCATGTGATCAGCTTTAGAGCCACCACCTTTAGAAGATAAAGTACATTTGTTCGACTTTCCATTTTTCAGAGTAAACAGAGGCACACCAGTGTGACTCCATGGGTTTGTGTGTATAAGATCTTATAAGCACACACTGTGGAGACTTGAATCCATGTCTCACCGCAACACAGTGTGAGTGTTCAATGCAAGTATGTCTGCTACTGTGTACACTGTATCTCTGTGTGTCAGAAAAAGAGGGAGGTGGGCAGTGTGGGTGGTGAAGGGTGGTTGCCAGTTGTCTGGGTTACAGTTTCCACTGATCCTCGCACCTCGAACCATGCTTATCGCTCTCCCTCCTGCCAGGGTGAATAACTGCAGACTTCTCCCGGCACACTCATGTACTCTACTCAAGGTCCAACTGGCATTGCTGGCACATACATGTGTGCTTGTGAATTTATGAAGACGAGCAGGTATCTTAATAATCTAAACAATCTGTTCCTTTCATTTATCAATAGGTTTGCATTGTGAATCATTTCATTTCATCTTAGAACTATGAGCTATACACAGTCCTACGGTTGGACCGTTCTGAGCTTTTCTGGCCACGGATAGTATATTTGGAAGTAGTTTTTTTTATTATCTAGGTTTCAAGGCAGCCACTGTTACACCAACATCCCTCAATCCCCTCCCTTCTGCCTTACTTTCACCCGGGCCCCTCCCACAAATATACTTCACAGCCTGCTGCAATGTAGTGTGGCTTCCCTCAAGCCTCCTGTTCCACCTTTATGTTCCACTCTGCCAGCCAATCAGGGGTCACCAGGCAGATCATGCCTTATATGGAGAATCTGGGCTACAGAAGGGAGATCTCACAGCAGCTATGCTAAAGTGTTGCCTTCCTTTTGTTGACATATGGCACTGTGTACCCCCAGTCTTGAAGGAGTGTCGCCTGAAATATTACGCCCTGTGGGAATGGGACGCACTCAGACAAGTGCAAGAGATATGGGCCCAGCTGAACAGATAGTCTTCATTCAAACACTGAAGGGCCACTTCCAAAACGCAGAGCTTACTCATTATCATATATAAAAGCGAGGCTCTCTCTTTCACACACACACACACACACACACACACACACACACACACACACACACACACACACACACTCTCTCTTTTATGCACAGGAGCTGATGTATGGATCTCAGCCAGCCCCTTGGTGCAGAGCAAATGGGGAAACACAGAGATTAATCACTGCTGCTGATACACCATTAAAATGTGGAGCCATGCAGAGCCAGCATGTCAGCAAACAGACGCACAGTGCCCCAGAGCTCGAGGGTCCGCGCCGGGCAAACGACGTGGCATGGAGGCTGCTTGCTGGCAGGTATGAGTGAACACACCCTGTCCATCCGCAGTGTATGCAGAGCAGAGGGGTAGCTTTTATTTTGATCGGGGACTCTGCGTTACATGGGCTACAGAGCTCAGGTCTCTGGATCATGCAGGGCTTCAGCCACACTGGTTTTAAGCAAAATTTGGGGGTACTCCCCCTCCAAACACCATGCATACATTATTGTTTTTTGAGTTGCTAAAACGCCACTTTCAATTTTACCCATTTTTACTGGCGCATTTCAGGAATGTCTCCTTAACCGGAAATCATCATCTTGTAAGTTCTGTGTTACTGATGAGTAATTTAACCTTGGATTTCCCTCCCTGTATGATGGTTTTAACAACCACAGCACACACACTCCACATACGTGGCACTAATGCCGTAGAAAGCATTTTTTATTCAGCTGCAGTGGACTGAAATTACTGCTTGAATGTGATTTTTGCAAGACGTAGCCCGTGCACAGAACCACACGCGGGAACTCTGCACATTGATAGATTGAAGGTGTGAGGATGGGGGTGGGACCACTGTCCTCCATCTGCTATCAGGAGTCAGGTGACTCAGCAGTAATTCAATTCATCCACCCTCACTGCCAATGTATATATAACTTGACATATTCCATTTTGCTTTGTGCCCAAGTATCAGACTAGGAGGCATCTGCACACACGCACACACACACACACACACACACACACGCACGTGCACATACATTAGTGCTACCCCCCCACCTCTGAAGCCAGAGAACCAAAATAGCCCAGCAGCTGCAATGCCCTCCCACACGGATCATCACCGCCTCTGTCATCCCTCTGCCAGTCACAGCCCGAGAAACCGTCTGGAATCGCCATGGCAATCACACCAAAGCCTCCCTCAGGGCATAGCCAAAAATAAATAAATCACAGCAACTGGCAGTCATTGTGTTAACACCCCATTGGATTTGATGGGTGATCTACCGCGATAGGTCAATGGGGTCTTTTTTCATGGTAAAGAGGCCAATAAGGAGGATGCACTGGGACTCATGAATATTACACTAAGAGCATCCTTCAGTCAGATTTTTAGTGCATTTGACTGAATAGTACACACCGATTTTATGCTTTATACTAAAACTCTTTGATGGCTGTATCAGTGAGTGTACATTACAATTCATTAGAAGACGTATAATTGTGTGGTGTTCCTGTTTTGACTGCATGATGACTCCATGCTGTTAATCGTTAGCGGATCCACACGAGCCAGGCAATCACCCATCTGCCTGCTTGATGAACCAGAACTTCCACTTCCTGTTGTTTTCAGCCCTATATAGGGGTCATGATCGATGAGTTTCCCAAGCTTGTTCATGCACATCTACAGTCGTTATGAACGTACATGAAGAGGCACTCGATTGAATGTGGCAGACTGCTCTTGGGGTGATGGACCATTGACTGTCCATGGACAGTGGAAAAAAAGAAAACCCACCACCTCCACGTTTCAACGAAACATTCAGATATCGAGCAGGCCGGAAATTAAAGATGGCATTCAAGATGGAATCTGGACATGAAGTCACGTGAAGCAAGGAGATCCACACCGGTGTAGGAGATGCTGCTGTTTTGAGATGCTGAGCCTCAGTTTCTTCAAGCAATAAACCAGATGTAAAGTTCACACAATGTCTGGGATTCCATATTTTCTTCCAAGACACATAGCGGAGATATCACCTCAAAGTACCCAAAAACAGACGTGGAAGCAAGCTTAGAGTTAACTGTTACCTGCGACTCTGCAGTCTCATAACAAGTGAGTGACATCTTTTACAGGACGGTCACTTGGGAGCTGTTTTTCCAGTAGTGTTGGAATCCGACACGGCATTACCCATTCTAGCAATGAGAGAGACATTGGGTGTGCTGTGCGATAGAACTACCAACAGATCAAGGCGATTTGACACAAATATCCTCGTTCACTAGTCGCGGCCCAGACAACCGGACGCTGAGATGCTAATCCATGTTGAAAAAAAGAAAAAAAACAGAATAAAGAGTTCCGTTTGTTTTACAGCACATTTATTCACATTAGACCCTGAACGATAGGAGCGATGCTCTCAGAAGCAGCCATCTTCGTTCCCAGTCTCCGCTGGATAAACCGAACCAATTTTACGATCCTCATGCCCAACTTAATGGATGTTTGTATCATATTAAAAAAAAAAAAACAAAGCATTCTTTTACTTCTGCTATGCCATTAGAGAGCCTGTCTACGCCCAAACTGGCTGTAACGCTTTCATAAAAAGATCTCTGGCCGCTAATGAAAATCAAAGCAGCAAAACTGAAGATTGGACATGAATGGAAGACATTTCACTTAGCAAAAAACAACATAAAACAATCCGTAACCAGAAAATCCTTCTGAAGAATCCATGATTACATTGGCAAAGTTTTCACGTCATACAAAATATATAATGCATTAACCATAACAATATGATTAATGCCAAAATATGAATTCATACAAGTCATCTTGTGTTAAACTGATCTGATGTAGCATATACGTATTTCAGTTACCATAGTCACATTTTTATTATAAAATCATTGTGTGATTGCCACGAGTTTTGCCAGCTTACTGAAAAATCATACTTAAATTGTTTTCCACGGAACATTGGTTTTCATTCAAATTCATGTCTAAACTGTTCGGCCATCTTTGAATTCCTCAGAATTTGTGGGAAGGCGACCAGGCTGTCGCTTTCTTATTTCGTACCATCAGTCAGTCCTCACAGCCGCTCTTTGAGACTGGCTCCTGGCTTCTAAGAGAAATTAATTACACTTTGGAGGACCGTTTCAGCTGTAGTCAATGAGATCTATGTCAGTGCATTATTCCATGTTCATTATCAGTGCTGGGTGAAATCAATTTACCGTGAACTGGGCCTAAGAGTCAAAAAAGCTGCCAAGATAACAACAGCCCATGCTACGCCCTGTTCTCCACATCCAAACCTGGTTAAAAAGGTTTGAAGCAGGCCCAGTCCAGCTATCAGTGTGACTTACGTTAGGAAGTAGCATTCAAAGAGACGTGTTAAAAGTGTAAGACAGATTCAAAGGGTGACCTGGATGCACTTTCTGCCAGCATTAGATCTGATTTGGCATTTTTAGCTACCCCTGACCTCAGCTTTACTCTTAAATGTTAGGACTGGACCCAATGTCTTTTGCTAAGTGCCCAACACTCATACCCAAAACTGAACCCTCCCTGTTACCCCCTTGACTGTTCCCCCCAGGATGAGCCCCTTGACTGTTTCATCCTTACAAAAACCATAAAATCTCACTGATGCAGCAACATAACAGAGCTGCTGCACAGGCCTAATCAAGTGGCCCGAAATTTCACCCTTGCGTGGACCTGCTGAAAGTCATAGCTGCCTCCTGCATTTCCATTTGCATTATGACAATTTCCAAAAAAAGAAAGCGTTATTTATACACAGTAGAGTGGCGGAGGTCGCTCACGGCACGTAACGGCAGCCGCAGTGTTACGAAACGGGACTGGTAGTCAAAAGGGCTGCCGACCGAAGTCCCAGAAGGAACATTACTGTAGTACCCTTGAAAAGCATCCTCAGCCTGAAGTACTCCCTCAGAAAATCTGGCTGCATAAAATACATTTCAACTATGTAGGTTGCTTTAGTTAAACCTTGGCTCATAGAAACAGGATCATTGTTTCAACGTGACTGAGTGCGGCCTCTTCAAATCATCTTGCTGATCTCCGCTTTTAATAAATCCTCTGACAATCTTTCACGTGGCAGTGAACAATGATGCTATAATGGCTGGTTACTCACAGCTCACAGAAACAATTACAGATGACATGGCTCCTCCCCTCAGATGAATTAACGTAGACGGGAGCGTCGCAGATCAGCTGACACGTTCCGATTCCCAGCAAGCTTCAGTGTTGTTAGTTGGGGACACTCAGCCCGGGAACCCTCCGACAGTCAGGCATACCCGTGATGCCACCGTGTGGCGACTCAGAGTGGCGAGTGCCATTTGGTTTCAAAGGAAGATCCCTTCAAAGGAAAATGCACTGTTGCTCGGCTCGGCCTCCCTGCCACGCTGACCTACAGAGGCACTCGATGCCACGAGTGTAAACGCAGCCTTACCAAACTCTGAGAGACTGCCGATACCTACACGCTGGTACATCAAGAGTACCTCACTGCCAATCATGAAACATTTCAACATAAAAAAAAAAAAATCATGGTGAGAAATTACAGTATTTTGAGCAGTGAGAGTGAGTTAGATTTGTATTTAACCGAAACCCAGGGCAGAGCAAGAGAATAACTACAGTTTAAACTCTAAAGAAACACTCTCTGCTTTATGTCAGACACCCTCAGACACAGGTACTCACCTGTGCCTCTACCTACAATGCACCAGGGCATTACGTGAAGAGAATCACATTCTACTAGTCAGCAAATAGGGCCTCTTGTCACACAGTACTCAATGTAGCCAGGTACAATGTTGGACAGTGGGGTCATGTGATTGTTTCTTAACTGTCTATTCGAATTCTCGCTGTATTGCCAGTGAAGAGCAGAAAGATGGCCACACATCATTTGTACCTCCAGCTCTTTCTGAGATTCTTTGATATGAGTATCAAATTTCCCGAGTTGAGATTTTTCAGCTTTTACAGAATAGAGCAGTTTTTCAAATCATGTCCCGTATATTTACTAAATAATTATCTTGTTTTATCATTAATTGCCTTAATTATCCATCAATTCCACATGTCTATGCAAATCCAATGGCAAGGTTGCCTCCATCTGGCCCGCATTCAAACTTCAAACTCTCAAAGGTGGAAACGTGATTTTTACAGGCCGATGATTATGGACAATAGCAGTGTTATGGCATTGTGCAGAGATTTGCAGGTCATTTTACCAGACAGAGCCAGAGGAAAATCTTAAGGAGTACCAAAAAAAAAAAAAAAAAAAAAAAACCCAATCTGAAATGAAAACCGATGGGGAAAGAAAAAAAGATGAAAAAGCTCCTCGTGTTCAGAATCGCCGTCGCGTAGAGTCAGCCGCGGCCGCCCACCAGCACTGCTGTAAAAATTTCGTGACGCAAGTTGGACGAGGCAGAGGCTGCATGCTGAACACGTTTGATGGTTCCAGCCCCTTTAAGAATCCAAAGCCTACAGCCAATGGGAAACAAGGAACAAGAGTCTGGGAGTCACTCCCACCTGTTATGAAAAACAAAAGGAAAAGGGTTCACATTCTGGCAAGCTTGGTCTGGAGGCAGGTCTTCTCAATGCCAGACTGGAGCTGCTCCCTCCGGCTGCCTCAGGATGCCGATTCACCATCCGGCAATAACGGCAGACCAGCTCAGTTCATTACCCTGCTTGGTTTTGTTAATAGTGGGGGGGGGGGGGGGGGCCCCCGTGGGAAAAACCGGGGGGCGCCAGACCCCAACCGGGCAAGAAACCCCCCCCC
>JAACJT020000038.1:10493007-10536254 GCA_009936485.2 Gymnarchus niloticus | reverse complement strand
GGCGTTTGGGCCCTGGGTGTTGGGGGGGGGGTGTGGGGGGGGGGGGGGGGGGGGGGCGTGGGCGGGGTCCCTGTGGAAAAAACGGGGATACAGCGAAACACAACGGAGCAAGGAGAACCCACGCAGTCTCTACTACCGACCAAACAAACCTCCGGTGTAACCTAAAGGGACGTAGGCAGCAGCGGTGGGTTGACACCATAGCGTTGCGGTCCGTTGGCCTATAACTGCAGCACAGTTGTGTGGGGGGATGGGGGGCACAACGGAATGGCCCAATGATCTTTAGTAAGAGGAGCCTGCTCTGCGGATATCTGCAGGTTCTGTCCCGACGGGGACAGTTTAAAAAATAGCGGACAGAATACCCGCTGTATCCGCGTGTGCCTGCCATGTTTACTTCTCTTCTTTGTCGTCTCCTCTGCGACATTCTGAATTCCCCGTCTTTGCTCGGTTTCTGACCCAGAATCACATCATGCTCTTCCTGGAGTCGGTCATCTGGGGGCTCCTGGGCCCCCCGGTGTGTGAGGGGCTCTGCTCCAGCTGCTGGTACAGTTCCTGCAGCTCCCTCACCTCCTCCAGCACGCGCCGGGCCTGGCCCCAGGCGGAGGCTGCCTCCTGCAGTAGGCGCTCCACCTCCGCACGGCCACTCCCCGAGTCTGAATCCCCACCCTGGGGCCCCGCGACTCGCACCTCCGCCAGCATCTCCCGAGTCCGCTCCAACTTCTGCGCAATGAGGTCCTGTAGCTGCGAGGTGGAAGCCGCGGGGGAGGCTGGCTGCGCCCCCTGGCAGGTGAGACCCTCGTCCAAGGAGGTACAGTGGCCCATCTCTGGGGGGCGAGCCTGACTCTCCGACGTCCCCCCGGCCTCAGCGGCTGCCGGCACGGATGGACTGGCGTCACTGTTGGACCGCTTGATCAGCAGGGCCACAGATTTGTCCAGGTCAACTCTGAAGCTCTCCTCACATGTGTCCCGCCCCTCTGCCGATGAAGCGTCCTCTTCCTGGACAAGGTCCAACGTCAGCATGCCGTCCGACGTCGATGTGGATGCCTGAGGATAAGACAGGATGCTCTAGTGTCCATGGAGACAGCAATCTGCCATGAAGCCTTAACCAACCACAGCTGCTCTTCCATCATCCAGTGAGAAGAACATGGCAAATACAGAATTATGATCTATTCCATGTTTATATTAGCATAGTACATCTGGTCTAGTTTACCAGCCCAGGGATCACCTGGTTATCATCACCTGCTAGATAATCCATTTCTGGTGAGTTCTGTGACTCCATAGGGACTCTTATTATTAATTATTA
This sequence comes from Gymnarchus niloticus, assembly GCA_009936485.2. Taxonomy (NCBI): domain Eukaryota; kingdom Metazoa; phylum Chordata; class Actinopteri; order Osteoglossiformes; family Gymnarchidae; genus Gymnarchus; species Gymnarchus niloticus. Next base: position 10,534,954 of record JAACJT020000038.1, on the reverse strand, counting down.
AATACCACACGAGTAAACAGAACATCGCAACTTCTCAAGAAAGCCAGAGCCAAACGATAAGGGAGTGTATAATCGTGTTTCATCGGCACAGAACGTCACAGGCCACACCCACCACAGCCATGAGATGTCCACGGGTGGGCAGGCGGCGTGTGTGCGGGATCTTGGCGCGGTCGCGGGTGGGGTGGGCCAGAAGACTCTCTTCTTCCACGGTGACCTGGAGAAAGAGAAAGGGAGAGAAAGAGGGTGGTAAGAGGGAGCAATGCCCATGGGTGGGGGCAGATGCTGGGCAACCCACCCACTCAGGGACTCGCTGACCATGCTGGCTATGACTGCCGGTCACATCAACTTCCAGCTTGCCCTTCTGTTACGGTACAGCCTCCCGACAGAGGTCAGAGGTCAATTGCTACCTTTGTAGCTCATACTTGGTTAATGCAGACTCTTCTCACCAAAAAACCTTCACGGTGGTAAACACTGTAAATTTTATAAGAAGCAGTGCCAGTGGATAATGCCATCCCTGGTCCTCTCCATATTTCCCACAGGAATGGCAAAAATATTGTGGCTTTTTCACATCCTTTAAACCGTGCCGTGTACCAACATAAGGGTTGCGGCCTCAAATCTCCCCATTGTGAAGAGTTCACAGTGAAGTCCAAACTGGCGAAGCGCTGACTGCAACCGGCAGCCAGCTACACAACACAGTGCCAAGTTATTCTTTATGTTATTTAATACTTCAGAATCTGCATCCCACCCCTGCTCTGTGTGTGGAGGTTGTATGTTCTATATTGTATGTTGTCCTCGTGTCACACGGGAGTCCTCCACACAGTTCAGTCTTCTCACACAAGCCCAAGACAGGCAGTCCGGTATCCATAAACTGCCCATAGGCTGTGGCCATGTGTCCTGCAATGACCTGGCACACCATCCAGGCTCCCCTCGCCTTGTGGCCTGTGCTGCCTGAATACGGCTCCAGGATCCCCACGGCCCTGTGCTGGATAAGCAGTTGGAAAACGGACGGTAAAATGTAACATGCCTATATTCCTTCTATTGTTTTTGCTGCCCATGGCAGCCGTTTTAAATATTGTGCCATTTACGGTCTGTGTTCGTAACATGTGCGGCGTGAAGCTGAAGCTCTCGCAGGTGCTCAACTTCATCTCCGCCCACACAGGGACCCGCCTACCTATTTTCACACCATATGGCCGTGATTCACGGCAGCAGAACGCCGGTTGCCACGTACAGTAGGTTAGACCGCTGACTTCTGGTCGTGCTGCTCCCTTCCTGTCTGCCTAAAGGAAAACCGACCTCCTACACCAGGCCTTCTGGGGTTTAGCTTATCCTAAGGAGACGCAGCCACAGAAGGTCCCATGATGCAGCTGGTAGCTAGCCAGCTCATTAGTGTGAGTTATACGCGATGCAAAGACCAAACAGGAAGTATGTGACTAACCTAGCTCCAGACATCGTTCAGAATTCCGTGATGTTGGGAAGACACCAGTCATGTTAATTGACTTATTCAGATGCCTAGTAGATGACCAAACTTCACGCGTTGAGGCAATCCCCAGAGTGAATCTACACGACAGGATTGGGCATCAGCTGTGCTCGTCACAGTTACATTTGTTTCTCGGGCTTCTGTTCTGAACCAAAACGCGGCAAGTGAGTCCAGTCTTCCGATTCCAACAAGGAAGTGGGTGCACACCAAGGTAGAACATGATGAGAACCCAAACGGCATTAAGCATCAAGGACATGCTCTGGCCTCGAGGCAATATGCAGAAGGAAGCATCGGGTTTCGTTTTTTTGGAAGTAATTAATTGTGTTGACATATAAATGAAAAAAACGCATTGGTCAGCTCTCACACTGAGTGCTGCTCTCCACTGCTAAACAATCTTCTCAGTGCTTTCTGGGGACCGTCGCCATTCGAGTGGAACGCAGGCATAACCTGAGGTGTTTAAGAAAGGACAAAAAAAAAAAAAAAAAAAAAGATGACAGCGTGGGTGGTGTGTAGCTCAGGGTTTAGGGTTCTGTGACCGCATCTGTAGGGTTGTGGGTTTGAATCCCATAGCTGATCCTTCAGCAAGTCTTATAATCGAAATTTCCATAAGCTCATACAACTAAATGGCAGCTTTTGACTGACGGTAATAAAAGAAAAAAGTAGATCTACGATAAAATCAAGCATTGTCTCCAGTAAAAACATCTCACAAATTACAGCAGCGCTCATGGTAAGTAAAACTGTAGTTCACTATTTACATATGTGTTAATCAGTACCTACACAACTTTCAAGTTGCAACCTAATCAGCTTATAACCAGTTCATTGGAATGCATCTCGGTCAAAAGTCGAGGACTGTCTGTATGTAATATATACTAATATCATACATACAGTACTAATCAAAAGTTGAGTTCATCTGATTGAAACCTTAATCTGCATACACTTCTCCATGAATGTGAGTGGAAGTTGGCCTTAAGGACTCGTGCCAAAATGTAAGAATCTGAGTCTAACTGCCGTATCGTATTATCATAGTGATGCTGAGAGTGAAAGACAGAGAGAGTGTGGGTGTACAGAGGCAGACCTCGTCCAGGATACGGTTCTTAGCTCTCGTGATGGCGCTGTTCAAAGCATTGATCCAGGACTCCTTCTCTTCGGGGCTGACAGCCAGGAACACAAGATTCGGCACCTGGGATAGAGAGAGGCGGGAAGCTGGAGATGCAGTCGGACTCGTCAGCTCTGGATCCCTGGGTCAGAGAATAAAGCTGCGTGGGTGGGATGTCACCTCCTCCCACCGTTACTCTCTCAGCCATGACCCGGTCCTGCAAAGCTGCTGTACCAGAGGCCAGCTCCTCCCACCCAGCCTGAGCAAACAGCCAGCTATTTCACTAAGTGAACCAGTTGAGAACAAATTAACTGTACAAACATGAGGTATGATCTCCATTTCAGGGGAACTGCAAAGCAAGCACACAGCGTGCCCTGTACGCCACTGCTGGACCATGAGGGTCCTAGAACAACTGGGGTCATGCTCAGCTGTGTCACGATACTGAACCGGATCAACTAGTCCCTTATCGGTAGTATTAATGCAATTATTTCCTCCGAGATGCATGGCAGAATCAAACCTTATATATACACCATACCATCAAAAGCACACTGCTGCTGAAATGACATCCCAGGGAAGATGTTCACCTGCCCAGTGCATCCCGAATCCGACTTTCGACGCAGTTATGTAAACTGGAAACTGAAGGCTGAACATAAATTATAGCAGAATAAGGTTGGTGGTAAAAGCCTGTGTAGAGAGCACAGCGGGAACTGATTTTACGACACCGCGCTAAGGTTTTGGCTCATACGTACAGTATAATAACTGAAGTCACAGAGTTTTTATTACCAGCACCTAAAACAATGCATTGACAAAAAAAGGGTAGCAGTTTGTTTGGTTTGTAGAACTACCGGCCCTTAAAGTAACCAAGAGTAGACCAAAAGACACCAGAGTGAATCCCATCACGATCACATGATCTGTTTTGAGGAGTCACTCAATCTGAAGAGTCGTGCTGTGCAACAATGCAATTCTGTTTCATACATTCACCTGGCCCCTCGTGTAACTCGTGAAGCTGGGGGCTCATCTTGACTCCGTGGCTGTCAGATTGGGACCCCCCACCACCACCACAGGGTAGCCAGGCAGCTGTCTAGTCACACCACTGGCCATTTGGATGGTCCAATGGACATGTGAGCTAACCCATAATATTGCTTATTTTTCACTTTCTGTATCAATGGTTTCCAAATGTAAATACGCACATATGTACAAATGGACTAAATTTGCATCCAGAAGTGTTGTTAGCCCAGGAGTCTGAGACCATTCATTTATTAGTGGGATCTTCTCACCCTGTGATGACCAGTCAGGTTTCCTCACTCCCGTCATGGGAGAATCAATCAATTGAATCAATCGATACATTTCCGCTGCTGTCACGCCCACACCAAGTCAACCACGCCCCACATACCATCGTTGCTCATCAGCAGAATATTAACCACAGCTGTTGTCGGTCAAGCCACCCATTTTAATCACCTCCATTACGCCAATGTCTCAGCAAAATGCCCAGGCCAATAGTGACAACCACGACTGCAGGATTTGAAAAGTTATATATTCTACATTTAAAGTGACTTCCAGATAGAAAACTTTGCACCTCCATTTACGTAAAACCTTCACTGATGCAGTTTGCCACTACCCCCAAAGTGTACATCAGAGGTTCCACCTGGAACCTGAACCAACAACTGCTCAATCAATAAACCTCCTGCTTTAAAGCATCGTCCATAGTGCTGAATGGGATGAGCCTGCTCTGACTGCCCTCGTTGGCTCCTGAAGGTCCTCAGCGTGTAACCTTGTGTGAGATCTCACTCTGGCTGCTCGCTGAAGTCGACTCCTCAGCGGGGAGCCACTCGTGCCCCGACTCAGTGACGGGAGTTAATCAACTCCGGAAAACAACAGACGCAATGATGGGCTCCTTTATATGCAAACACCATGAGGTTCTCTCTTTAGAAAACAAAATGCGCCAATTTGTTGTGTCAAATTAACCATGTGGACGACAAGGTTAGAACACAAACATGAATTTAAGGTACTAGATATTAATGACGTGCCACTCATTCTAGAAGGAATGAACCTCTTTGCTATGGTTTTTATCTGTGTAAGACATGCCTTTATTAAGCATCTGAAATTGAACCCAAGGTACACTTTAGTCGTGGCACTGAATCACAGCATGTGACATACGTAGCAATGGGTATGATGAGAAGGCTGAATTTTCGTTTCCTATTCAGGACTAAAGAGGACTGGGTCGGCTGGGGGTCGAGGCAGCACGAACTGTATACACAAGGTTTTACAGAAACGATTTCGCAGGCCAGGAAAAGTCTGTAATGGATGAGAGCAATCAACTGCACACTGGCTCTCAGGGTGCCACTGAGCACATGTACCAGGAAACAAAATAAAACGTGTACGAGATCATACAAGTCGACCCCGACAATTCAGCTGATGTTCAACCCCCCCCCCCCCAAAACATTCACCAAGGCAGGTCTGTTAGTACGTACCGCACTCTAGATTAAAATGGCACAGCCTCAGCTGGGTGTCTCTGAGTGTACGGGAGAGTGACTGAGTGTCAGTTAGCTTCAACATTACACATCAGTTACTGGTCACTGACCTGTGTGCAACACTAGGGTGGACCATTTGGGCCAGACGTCCCGTTAGCTAATCGAATGATTGTGTCTATTCCAGCCGGTGATCGTTTTAGGCAATTGACTGAGTGTGCCTGCGTCTGGGGTGCGGTGTTTTCGTGAACATTCCCCGGCGTTGCCTGTCTGGGTCAGTGAAAGGCGATTAGTGTAATCAGATTTAATTACCCAGGACAGGAGGACACCTGAGCTGAGTCAAGATGGCTTACCTAGTATCCAAGCCACTTCAGTATGTCACGGAAACTTAACAACCGCATGGCCTTCCCACCCTCTCACCTTGCTAGCCTCCGGCTATTCATTCGATGGACCCACCCTCTCAAGGTTACCAGGAATCCCCCCCCCAAGCAAACACACACACACTGTCCCTGCAGGGCTCCAACAAGAACATGGGAAAATCGGCAAAAGGGCCAAGCCAGAGGCTGTGATGAAGCCTTCCATTTCGGGGCATTTCCTGGCAACCTGACCACCCTGCAAATGCTCAAGTACAGGCTTCCGGTCTCACCGTGTTCCCAGGCTGCCGGGAACGTAGCAGGGTAAATTTGCTGTGGTTCTTCTTGCTACGGCTCTTGGACTTGCGCAGCTCCTCAGATCGTTCGTAGTCCGTCAGGTCGACCACCTCCTGAATTTTCTTCTCGTCCTTCACCTGCAGAAGCACCGAACGCATGAGTGACACTTCGGCGATGCGATTGTGCGCCGCTGTGCAACAAAAAGGCCGTGAGAACGTGTAGCAGTGAACGGCGGTCTTTAGGGATTAGAGACTGACTGACGTGACTTAAAAATCCTAAGTCCAGGCGCACAGCCAGTAAATGTATTAAATGTTGTGGGATGCCACATACTTTACGGTATAATACTATAATCAAAACTTCAAAGAAAATGTACAGTAATTTGGGGCACAAGTGGCCAATTTAGTCTTCATAATATCTTTTAACATATTTAAGGAAAATTCAGGATAAATTAAATTTGTTCAAATTAGATTAAACATGAGAAACTGCCATGCTTGGCAATGTAAGGAACTGAGTGACATGTTTAATTTGGCCTGACAGTTTTCCTTTAAATATACACCCCCCATGCATACACAATAATCCCCCAACGAACGTTGTAGATTTTGCTGTCAGAAATGGATGGGAATCCACAGCGTGGGGTCGCACCCGAGCGGAAGCAACACGCCCACAGATCTCCACGGGACATCCTGGCTCCAGTCACGGTGCCGTGACACCGGCCGGGATGGACTTGACAGTTTGTCACCATGAAACAGTGGATACTGAACACTTGGCCCCATTTCTGTGAGGCCTAGCAGCATGGAGACAGACCGGACTTGGGGGAGCTGCGGGTGAAGTGGAGATGGGGTGATGACCGATTGTCATGACCTAATACCCACCGAACAGCACCTCTACATAATAACACCAGCACCATCGCTATTTTTAGTGCCCACTAGCTGAAGCCGAGAGTAGCGCTGTGGTAGCAAGTTGCATCAGGGTGGGACGTACATTCAGACACTCCCCATGCTTCACGTGTTGTCCCTAGATAAGTGCCCACGCGGGGGGGACTGGTGAGGCGACTGAAGTAACTGTCTTCCTAGAGTCTGTCACCTCTGCTTCTCCCCTGACTGCAGAACAGGGACACGTTCACTCTTCCTTTCGTTGTTTGTTTTTCTGTGAGTTTCCTCTGGAATGACGCATCGCTCAGCGTCACGAATCTTCCCATTCTCACATTCTATGGCTGGCGGTCTCCCTCTCGCACAAACCCGTCTCTTGTCACAACAGAGATGGGACATCGCCCGGTACAGCAGTCACCGTTGCTCTGCTTTGCTAAATGTGACTCTGCACTAAAGTACGATATAATTGTGTGATTCTATATGACATCTGTGCGTCAGCATACTCCAGGGCCGATAATTAAACATTACAGTAAATACTGGATGGATCCAAAAGGGTGCTGCAGACAGAGACAAGATACATCGAGTCCCATGACTGTGGATGCAAATCGCGAGACTCCACAGACTCCGCCTACAATGTCCTAGTTACTTCCCGGCCTGTCTCCCGGCATTTACCCGGTCCTCTGTGAATCTAGTAGATTAAAACATATGAAGAGGAGTGCACAGCACTCTGGACACATCATACCCAGCTGTTGCTAAGGATCAGACAGATGCTGTGGGGGCAAGTGTGCAGTCACTGCGTTACCGTTGCTATGCTTGTAAAGAAGACCAGAGGGTCTCCGGAAGAGAAGGAATGTCTGTCATTAAGCATCATAACTGTTTATGGATAAAGTCCAGCCCATAGCAATGGTTATTTACAGATTTTTATCAACCAATTACCAACTAATTCTTTTTCTACATACCATAATTTGCATCCATTTTTGTAACTTCGCAATAAAAAAAAAACAACTGATATTTAATTAAAGTGTCATTAATTACCATGAAAATTTAATTACCGAAACCGTGGTAGTAAACAAGAGCAGGTCACAAGCAGCATCCCCGCTTTCAGAGGCGCTGAAAAGGCCCATCGACGGGTCTGCCAGACAAGAAGGTCTCTGTTGGATGTCACCCTGGGGAGAGCTGCACGTTGACAGAGAGTGACGCCGTGCAAATGACCAACGCACCCCGGCCGCGAAGTGAAAGGATCGAGGAGTCACCTCGGAGTGACTCGCCTCAGAAGCAGCACCGGCTCTGCCACAGTTTGGCCCCAAAAATGTTGTCCGATGCCGTGTGCCATTGAGACGCACATACGCCCTACAGAGGGCCAGCAGGCCACGCGAGAAGGACCCACTTCACCGGCTGATTCCCCGCATCGCAAACGGCGATAGCTGAGCATCTTCTCCGAGACCTGGAGAGTGGGGAAAACCATCCGGATCTTTCACTAACATCAGATGTCACATAAACGCTGAGGACAGAGCTCGCTATAGGGCTGCTGGTACTCGGTACTTTGCAGGACTGCTAGGTACTGAACACTTTGCAATACTCTGAGTATTGAATACTTGACATGGCTGTAGGCACGTCTTAACATTATCTCTTAGTTTGTTTAAATTAGCTGAACTAAAAGTGCCAGATGACTTACTCATCCTGAGCTTTCTAGAAAAAGGAAAACCTTCAGTACACCTCTTGTCTGAGCCTCGAACCGTGCCGGCGGCTGGGTCATCCCAATCGTGATCTGTGTCATCCCTCTCCACCGAGGAGGGCCAGGATCCTCGTCACGACCCTCAGGGCTCAGTGAATGACGGGTGTACAAAGTCTCTCTCCCCGGGATGACAGGAAGACACGCAGTCAGCTTGAGGTGTGCAACTCCAAGCAGCCCGTCACGTCAGAAGGCCCCCCCCCCCGGAGGGCAGGCTCGGGGTCCCCGCAGATCTGCAGAGGCCACCCGTCGCTCTCAAGACAAACTTCCTCAATAACAAATGCGGATTACTGACATCTTGTGAGGTGGTGGGTGGGGGAGGGGGTGTAGCACACTTAGGGGAAGCAGCAGGTGGGGGCAGGAATGGGCAGAAAATGAGAACGGCTCCCACACGAGGAGCCCATCACGTGACTCATTCACAAAACCCCAGGCCAAACAGTACAACGGATATGAGGAACCTGTTTGGTGTAATATGCACATATGTAAATGAAGCTCTCTGCAATGTGCTAGGGAGTGGCAGGCCTCCTTCATTTCACCGTACGGCAAACGGTCTGGGGAGCCAGGTCGTGGGTGAGGAGAAAGTAGTGTGCCACAGGTCCGCCCCATGGCTCAAGGCTGGGTGGAACCCTCCGGCCCGTCACTGTCAAACGGGGAGTGTCAGCAGGAGTCAGCTGCTCCATGAGAATGGAGCCGGTGAGTTTGTGAGAAGCTTGGTAGAGTTTGTCTTTCCACTACAGCCAGAACCTGGAGCTGGAGTGTGGATGGTACAGAGGAGGCATAGCGAGAAATACAGGGGTCACAGGGCTGACCCAGTTAACGTGAGCAGTTACTAGGGCGCCCCCTAGATTTTCGCGAATCATTGCGCTAAATTAAAAGTAGCATCAACCCAAATGCACGACTTTTAAAATTCACAGATTATACAGTTGCCTATAAAGTAATATTAAACACGGTAAACTACAAAACCTTCTTCATTTAGGACTGACATCTGCAGTTCCCACTAGAAAACACAGACAAGCAATTTAGACTGTTTATTTTGATTTAGAATAATGACCAGAGCCTCGAAAGATATGGAAACAGCACCATTTATACCATATCTGTGTATGACTACATACAGTATGTCTACCCTGGCTTGTGAAATGTAAGATCGAACCAGCTGTTCTGAAGGTGGTTTCTGGCTCTGGGGGGGTCCTCGAGCAGAAGCAGTGCTAAAGCTCTCTTGATCAATCGTGGGTTATCACTCTAAAAGGTGCTGGTGTAGCTCTGCAGGTTAGGTGTCTATACCTGTGATCAGAAGGTTGTAGGGTCAAGTCCTACCAGAATTGTGCCAGGGGTGCTGGACACTGGTTGCTGCTGCACTATCTTTCAACTTGGAGAGTAAAATGGGAATGAACAAAAGTTACAAAGTATTGATTATTATTAAAAGGACCAACATCGTTGTGTTTCTGAGGACAGATCAGTGTGCAGTCCTGGGTCTTTTACCCCCTCTATGATTCACCTCATTCCTGGGCACGCACCCTTTGTTCATGGACCTTCATTTACATGTGTAAAGAGACACGGACGCTAGCTGTTCCTTGAACAATCATGACGCACACGCCTCCATACAGGGCTGCAGTTAAGACTGCAATCGGTATAAGCGCCGAAGCAAGAGGACCGGCAGACCGGTTGCAGTGAAGCTCAAGGCGCCTTCAGAATACAGACCAGTGTCAGCTCGAGTCCCTGTAACCATCACTGGCCGTGGTGCTGCTGCTCCCTGACACCAACAGTAGGGGGACTCCGTGTCACCAGAGTCTACACGTTTCCACCAAAAGACGAAACCGCTGACTACTTCAAGATGTTCGCATCGTGACTTGCGCAAAACATACCTATCAGGTGAGCAATTAACCACACACACACAAGGCAGCAGGAAAAGATGGTGAAAAACTAACAAGCCACGCAGGAATGAAGCCTGGGTGTCTTGAAAGCTCGGGTGGAACGAGGAGACAACGGCCTGCAATGTGTGGGACTGGCTCGCTATGGCCATCTCGCCAATTGCTTGACGACGGTTGACGTGCTACACTCAGACCACATGTTGTGAGACTAACGACAGCACACAGCTGGGCCTGCAGGCAGCTAGACGTCATACGAGCCCCTGACCGTCACGTCACTGTAAGAGCACCCTTCTCCATGACTTATTCTTCACAAAACCCTGTCAGTTTCATGCAGTTATCCAACAACCTGTTCTACGTTTGCTCAACATGGCTCCCCAAAGAGACGTCAAGGTACAAGAACACAGGACATACGTGGCTTAGCAGCTCGCGGCGATGAGCTTATAGCTACAGCCGAAAAAAGAAGCTCGTGCAAAAGCCAAATGAGATACAACTGGGTTACCGGAAGGGGGAGGGATTCCCTGTCACCTCAAAAAGCCCTGTAATTACACCCCCTGTGGTTTTTACACACTGTAATGCCCGTGTAACCATGGCAAAATAAAGGGCAGCTGTAATCGGCACAGCCAGGCGATACTGCAGCCCAGGGGCACGAGGCAGATGCAGCAAAGCCTTGGAAATGTTGAGAGATCCTGGCAATAAAGGGTGTTTAATTCAACTAGACCACTCGTGAAGACATTCGCATGGCACTCAGCTCTCTCACCGGCATTTTACAAAGCTTAACGGTGGTCTTCGTCACATCAGCAGTCACCTGACTTCATCCGGAAGGTTCTGGGTGACTCCAGTTGAGTGCGTGATTAGACCCATTCGAAGACTCTACACGGCATGCTGGGAGGACAATGGAAGCAAAATGAAGACGCCTGTGGTCAAGGCGATTCTTACTACACCCCCTAACCCTAAATTACTACCCCACGCCAAAAGAGTGAAGTGCTGACGAAACAGGAAAAACAAGAATCTGCACAGCAAAAACACGTCTCAGCCATGCACGAACACTTCTAGTCCTTAGACAGTATAAGCACTTGTGGTCAATAAATCCTACCCATAAAAGCAACGCTCTTATTCCAGAAGGACGACATCGGTTTTACGGCTCTGAAAAAATGCAATGGCCGAGCCTTTGACAAGCTGGGCGAACCCATGCAGCTGTAGCTTGCAGGTTCCTGTGAAGGCCTTCACTCCCATAGGCTCCTCGAGGGTCACATGACACACGTTCTTTCACTTAATTGTTATTAAGATAAGGCTACGATGTAGTCAGCCTGAAGCATGGACATATGGTATTGTCTAGAATGTTGGTATCAGTACCTCAGTAACTATCGCACAATGCCAGGAGCAATTTACCATGAAACTGACATGACCTGACAGTAATCCTGAAAGTTTAATCTGCCCAAAAGCTAATCACTCAGGCAGGTTTAGACAAAGGGATGATATTCAGTATTTTAAATCATATATTCTGTTGGAGGATTTGTCCTCAGCAAATACTACAGGAATGGATATTTCACATAGAATATCCTGCTGAAAGGTAGATGAGCTCTTCCTGAAGATTCAAAGCTACACATTACAATGCTCCACAACTGGGGCTGATCAACTTTGTCCGAACTGCCAAATCCAGTCATGAATATTGTGTTATCTTACAAAACAAAGTGTCCATGGTAACCCCTTGGAGAGGGGGGATAGAGAACATGATGTCAGCAGGGACAGAGTATGTCTCCATAACCTGCCCTGACCTCTTCAGGAAGACAGGGACCAGAGGAACATCTGCTGCTGGGCCTAGGAACAATGCTGATGATGGACAGAGCTTAGTGCCAGTCCAGGGAAGCACAAAGGTGGATGAGTCGCATCTAATCTGATCCCAGATCAGTATGTCTATCTTATCACAAATGACCTTACTTGGGGGCTCTTTTGTCCACATGGAGTGAACAGACTAACAAAACCGTCAAAATAAAAATACATCCTAAACATGTACAAAGTGGAACAACAGAGCTGAAAATAAAATATTTTCAGAAGTCTCTATAATCACAGCGTGTGACAATCTTTTGGTTTGCTGAAGCTGCATTTCTGGCCTACACTGGTATTGAGGGGGTGTACACAGGGGACCTCATTGCAAAAATCAACTTAACCGTGTTTATCAGGACAAATTCACCAGGAAGTACTGGTGAAAAAAAGGGTACAATTCATAAGGAATAACGTTTAGAAACTCCTTTGACCCTGAGAGGACCAACAACTTTGGGAAGAGGATGCCAGCCCATCATCTTTTTTAACTCCATTAAAGTATCCTGTCCATTTATGGACACTAGAGTGCCTGAAGGAAACCCATGCAAACAGGGAAAGCCAACCAACTCCCCACACACACACAGAGCCGACAGTGGGATTCAAACCCACAACCCACTACATACCAGCTCTCCATTGTAACACGAAATCCGAAACATTACTCATGCACCGGTCTATGCATCTTTTGTATGTGCTCACAATATGCGTTGCATCACTCTTTCAAAAACTCCACGCTTTGTCTGAACCACAGCACTGACACGCCTACCCTAGTATCTGCCTTTGTCCTGTGCCTGAATGCCGCGTGTTTCACCTTCCCCTAAGTATTCTCCGTGTTCATGCTAATGAGGGAGAGACCACCAAACAGCGCCCGGGTGTCAAAGACGACCAACTGCAGACTGAGGCGAGGGGTGCTGAGGATGGGCAGACAGGAGAAGACTGAAGACAGCACAGACAGGATGGGTCCATCTTATGTGGACACCCCTGGTGAGGACGTGAGAGCAAGCTGAGCTCCGCTCTTGTTCTTCAGCTGTCAAGTGCATCACACTAGGAGACGATACATCCCCCGTCTCCAACCCAGCCAAGGTACGCGGAAACCAAGCATCACACACTCTGCTTACTCCAGTCACACCCCCGCTGCAGGCTAGCCCTCTCCTGGTTGCCTGGCCAGATGTCAGCCTGCTGTGACAATCCAGGGAAAAAACGTGGAAAAGCGTCCTGAGCGGGCCGCCGTGCACCATCATGTGTTAAAATCCGTTTGTCACCGAGCAGCACAGCAGCAGAGGGAAGTTCATTTTCAGGGAAGGCCACTATTACTACCTTAGACGTATCAATACGTCTTTCACACTAACACTAAATATCGCTTTTTTACGTTCCGTTTTATTTTCAGTCAAACGAGTACCTGTTGCCACAAACATAAATGTAGAAAATGCAAATCTCTTTATGGGAGAAGGACTTTAAACTTTATTGAAATGGTTTTCAAATGCTCAGGGTTTATTAAAAAAAAAAAAAAAAGACTTCAAAAAGCAATGGAGTTGGCTTAATGTTCCAGAAGCTGTTCTAAAGCAATTTTAGTCACACCAGCATTTATCATTAACTGGCAGTCGCCCAAAATTTCAGCATGAATCGTGTGGGCTTTGGTTGCCAAGGAAGCACGATTCTAGGTAAGTAGCTGCAAAACAGCATCCAATACCAAGATGTGGACATCATGTGATGATCATGTGATCATCATGTCACAGGAAGTGATGTTGTAGGAAGTGTCTGAGGGAAATTACACTACAGGAAGCCCCTCACCTAGGGCAGTCAGACTCAGTTTTCGATTTGTCACCAGACTCCTAGCCTTAGTATCCTGTATCTCCAGAGAAGATTCAACATTCTGAATTCAATGCTGAATTCAAACTGACGGCCGAATGACAACCATACCAATTATCCCAGACATGCCAACATTGACGTTTCAAGCCCCTCGGTTTTGTGCAAGCCAAGCCACGGGCCAGCAACATAATACCTAGAAGTGCTGTCACCTTCACTTCCGACTTGTAACGTCATCCATCATTCACCGCCGTTGTCATACAAATTCCTGACTGATAGTATCTGAAGTCTGCAGTTGAGGGATGATTTATTCAGCAAAATAAACAGCAATCCATTAGCTACCACGAAGACTAGGTCATGCTAAAGCCCACCCCCTCTGCGGAGGGCCTCCGTAGTCACCTGTGCACAAGCCAGATCTTCCATCCACTGCTTCCTACTCTACCTCAATCTTCCTCATGCCCATGTCAGATCTCTGCAGGCCTGATAAGCGAACATACATGTACAGAAACACACAAATGCACTCACGCACAGCTTAGCAGTCTGCTGGCACACGCATGCATAACCAGGATCGCACACATAGACATGCAGAAGCCCATGAGTACCCACACACATGCATCTAAAAGGCATAACACATGGGGGAACATTTTTCCCAGTATGCTCTGGGGCAGCGGACTCTGAGGGAGGCCACCTGAGGACAGCAGAGCTTTCCCATAGCATCCACACTGTGCCCTGACATTCTCAGGTATCAGGACTGTGCCAAGAGAGGCGGAAATGCAAGCCACTGCCTTTATCCCACTCCTGAAAGTGCCTTGTGTCGGTGCCCGAGTCCACATTCGAAAGTACGTGCCGACATTCACTCCTCCTCCTCCGCGCTAACCTCCGCTTTTTCCGACAGCGGGACGGCTTTCTTCTCAGCGGGAGCATTACAAAACCTGGGACTTCCCACATGCGGAGGCCAGGGCTACAGCAGATTGCGGGGCGAAGAGGGCGGCTCTGCTCGGCACGCGGGCTTCATCCCGAGGAGTGGCGTCGGCTTCCTGTCTCCCTCTTCCTGACCGCGAGGGGTCTTCCCTTTCAGCCCCCCAGCCACCGGAGGATTCCCGAGAATAGTGGTGAGACAGCTGGGACCTCTTTATCACACAGTAAACGGTCACCTAATACCCAAAAGTGGCAGCTAATTATGTCACAGGTGACAGCCATGGTTTAGGTTTCATTCTTCTGGGGCAAGTCCTTGGCTTGGTCGGGGGGGGGGGGGGGTAAGACATTGTTGCTGCACACCTAAAAAATCATTACGGGACACATGGCTTAACACAGACTGAATATCCAAATGGGAAACAAAATACTGTAAGTTCTAGTTGTCCCCCTTGCTGACCCTGTCTGCATTTACCCTTAAAAGCTCTAACAGTCCACACGGCAGGAGAAGGTAAGGTACACCTATAAGCCTGGCCTGCTGGCCTGGATAACTGAGCACAAGGTGGACACGGCCAGAGAGGCTATGTACATCCCACAGCCCTCATCTGACATTAAGCTCATGATCCAATCATGCTCGTCACTCCCTTATTAAATGAACAGGCCGGAGCTTCCGCCCAAGGCAGCTCCCCATTGGTTGGGTTGCTGATGGACCTGAAGGCTAACAGGACTGTGTGAAATGTGACGCTTTGTGCAGGGAGTTCGTGGGCCAATGCTAAGCTGGTGCACACAGAAAAAAATATACCAGAAAAACAGAGTCCAGGAATAACATTGGGTTCAGAGGAAATGGATAAAGCCAGACTGTAGGTGGACTTCCTGAACTCCGCTGCATTCCAACATTAAAAATACATAACATAACAGGGATTTCTGATAGCAATAAAAACAAACAGGTTGGAAAGAGAGCAAAAGCCTCAATGAAACCAGAATATGTGGAGGGAGATGAGGACAAAATACAATTGTGTACCTCTTATCCCATAAACAGGTTGTCTCCGAAAGAATGTTTGCCGCTTAATGACTGCTGAACACTGTAATTTGCCAATAGTGTATCGAGAGACATTTCCCTGTAATATTATAATAAAAACAAAAACCAGCAGGACGCCCAGTAAATACAGAGTTGTTTCTCTGTTATTTCATGAGTTACGTTAAAAGAAAAACAGCAGTTACCCGTACGACATCAAGGATTCCCATGCAAATACAGCTGGTTGGCAGCCCCCAGTCAAAGGATGCCTGACAATAAGTAAACTATCATTTTCAATGGTGTCTGATTGCATCTTTCCTTTCCATGGTTTCCATCCATCCAACTCCCAGCCACTCAGGCTGAAGAGAATGATGGGGGGAACTTTATCCAGGCAGCTCAAGAGAGTCACACACCCTGAAGTGGATGCCAATCCATCACAGGGCACATGCACGCACCACAGACAAATCGGGGACCTCGTTTAGCGTGACTGCATGTCTTTAGGCTGGAGGAAGAAACCAGAGTCAGCTGATTCAAACCCTCAGCCTTGGAGGCATGAGGCACCAGTTGAGCCACTGTGTCATATGTTTACCACATTTAAAGCACAAGATGCATTTATACATCTACAAACACACACTTAAATGTTAATGAACATGGCACAGCATTCAGAAATACTCCCTATCAATGGCCGGCTATAATAGTAATATTTAATCACTACCATCTTCAATCATCACAAACTTATCATGCGTAAAAACAGACATATTACATAACGTGCTATTTCCACAGCTGAGCCAGCCTGCGCGAGTACTCAAACGACCGACCTGCATGGTTCAGATCCTCGGCTATTCCTGGATCTTCAGGCTGTATGTGATCAGACTGGAAAGTATTACTCTTTGGGGCCCAACTTCAGTACGAGGGGCGTGAGCATCGGAGGCTCATTAGGCGTATTATTCCGGCTTCATCTGCTCAGATTTGACTGGAAATCACGCTGCAGCGGGATGCATGATGGGTAAGAGTCCTGAAGTGTGGATTTTAATCGGTCCGATCACGCGTCCCCTTGGCAACCCCCCCCCCCCAGGACACGCCCCCTAAACCCTCGGCTCGGGGCGCAGAATCTGCGACCCTGTAGTGGATTTAAATGCTATTGTCATTATGATAAGGAGAGGATTAGCGACTTGGCATTATTGCAGTTGTTAAATTTTAAAACGATATTGTAAATGTTTTAATAGGGCATAAAGGAAAGCAAAGGAACACATATGTGCCAAAGACTCCACTTTCTGGGGGATTCACACTGCCTTTAATGAACAGAAAGTCCGTCCTGAGGAAGTGTTTTATTTGCTACCTTGACGTCTACATCATGATTTTGACCGGGCAGCTGTTATTATTATTATTATTATTATTATTATTACACCGTTACAGCCATGACACTAAAATAAAAGCTGGTAGCGAAAAATCCCCTGCTCAATTAAAAATGGTCGACAGACGGCTGTTTCGTTACGGGTCCGCCACATCCACAGGCTTTACCGTCAGGAAACTTGCCTCCTTGTCGGAGATGAAGAGCTGGTCGCCTTTCAGCACCACGTAGCGGTTCTTCCATATCTCTCTGAAGATGCCTTTGCCACAGAATTTGCGGATCCAGCCCGTCTTGTCCGGCTGACAGGACGCCTGGTTGACATCCTGCGGGCCCTGCGTGTACGGAGGACGAGGACACAGTTTGCCTAAACATGGCTCGGATCGAGTGTAACCACAGCCCCTAATTTAGATTCAGAGCAGACGGTGTGTCTTAGAGACGCCGGCCACTTTTGTCCGATTCTCACGTTTCCCCGAAATTCG
Organism: Gymnarchus niloticus; assembly: GCA_009936485.2. Classification (NCBI taxonomy): domain Eukaryota; kingdom Metazoa; phylum Chordata; class Actinopteri; order Osteoglossiformes; family Gymnarchidae; genus Gymnarchus; species Gymnarchus niloticus. The sequence goes on along the minus strand of JAACJT020000038.1, from coordinate 10,517,413 downwards.
CACGGGCGCAAAGTTACTGGGATATGAGTTAATTAGCATCATTTACACATATAGTTGTTTTTTTTTTTCATATTTTAAGGGCGTGGCTAATAATAAAAAATGTAACCGGGATTCCCTGACCGTATAAGATCCTTCAGCCCTTTTTTGCATCATTTCAATGAGTGTCAATTAAAAGAGCGCGATGGGCGCATCTCTTAGTTACACACACGAGCCCGAGGCATCGCAAAATAATAAGAAAGACAAATCAATGCGAAATTATAGAACGGTTCAGGTCCGGGGAGATGCCAGGAAACGCGACGGACCCACGGCGGCGTGCGAAGGCGGTGATCTCCCCTCACAATGCATCGCTTCGGACGAGAACAATGTCTCACGACCGCAGCCTTCATTCAGCTGCAGCGGTGCACATCGGCGTCGATTGTACTCTTCTGCCCATAATGTGCATTTAAGGTATGGGCACAGCGCATAAATAGTTTAAAATCCGCGCACATCAAGCGGTCGAAGAGCTCACCCGTTTGGCCGAATTGCTCTTCTTCATTTCGACCGTACTGAGTTTCCAGCTTTCTGTGTGTGTATGTAGCCTCAGTCGTCTCCTGACGTGCTTATTCTGTTAGTTTCGGAGCATGGCCAGCTTCTGTGAAGATGCGAGCTCTACACTGGCCATGTTTCCTTTCTTCCCCCCCGATGCCCTCCGTTGAACTGCCTGCGTCTCCTCCCGTCTTTCTTTATCCCCGTTTCCCCTCTCTCGCTTTGCTTCAGCGCTTTCCTTGGCTCACACGCTGAGCTTCTAGTCTCCAGTTACAGGGATGAGGCTGTATCACGGTCATCCCCCCCCCGTCCTGTTAAGGGAGGGGAGCGAACGGGGGGGGGGGGGTTGTGACCGGTCTAACCGCGGTTGCGTTTATAGATTGACCGAGGCCGAGTCGTGATGTAGGGGGCGACCGCTACGGGGAGTGTGAGAGCGGCGCTCACACCGTGCAAAACATGAACTTGGGGTGGTCAGCTTCTGACTTAAGGTGAAAACTCCGAAAGAAACATTACACTGACTCGTAAAAAAAAAAAAACTGAGTCATAACGCATGAAGTATAGAAAGCGCATTTCCCTCCTAAAAAAAATGTCGGCATTCTTAAACAGTCCGATTTAATTCGTTTCTCTTATCTCTTCTGCACCCCGATGTTAATTCAAATCCTTCACTTGTTATGGTGACAAAAGATCTAAATTAGCTCAGTAAGTGGCACTGAATCGAACAATGTCCCAAAAAGCTATAGCTAATGCCCTATAAAATTAAGTAGTTAGAAATCGACACTTTAAGCTCCGAAAGGTTCTTCAGAAATGCCTTTTGTCGAGAAACTTAAGTACGAATGATAGGTAGCATACACAGCCCACACCTTTAGTGTAATAATCTGCGTGGATGATGGTAAAAAAATCAGTGCTTTGTTCACAAGATACCAGCAGTTCACGTGATACGATATTAAAAGACCTATTCTACAGTTGATGTTGGTTTGGAATACAGACAAATATAAACAACTTGCACAGTACAGGCTGATAATTATGAAAAAGAAATAACTGCGTATTGGGCCCTGCTTGTTTGCTGACCCACAGTGGTTGTAAATAGCTGTGGCTTGGAGTCACATTTTTGGGCTGTGCCTAGCTGCCCTTCTGCTGAGTGGAGGTACTCAATACAATTAAACATGTTGGCCAAACCAAAATCAAATGCACAATGATTTATCTACTGGGTCGTGCTTAACACAGGCTCAGACACATTGCTTCGGGTGGGGGTGGGCACGCCATATAGTGACGCAGTAGTGGTACAGGAGTCGGTGTTGAACACAGCAACATTTACTGGTCTTAATTAAAGTGTTAAATGAACAATGATGACTTTGTTGTACAGCAGCGTTCTTGTTTTGCTGTATTCTACCATTACTTATTTCAGAAGAAGATGAAAGACTTGCCAGCTGGGAAGGGGGGAGGGAGGGCTATTCTTCAGAGATCTATTGAGAGACAGTCTGGGTTCCACAGGCGCTTGGAGTCGTGGTTAGCCTGGGGGAACTGCCCCAGGGCCCAGGCTTTGTCTGCCTCCACATGGAGTCTTACTCCCCCGACAATCACCGCTGAGCTGTGCCCAGGGGCTTTGCCCCCCTTTTCTTTTCCCCTGCCTCCATCTCCCCACTGTCCTTTGCTACACCCTTCACCAGCTGAGGCCCGCATTTCAAGTTGGCTAACGAGGCCCGCGGTTCTGAATCCTCCATGCGCCAGAGTCCAGCTTGCCCTGGGCCCTTCAAGGAGAAGCTGGCTTGGTGCTCTGAACTACAAAGACCACGTAATTTATGAACAATCACACAAAACTACGCATTTAGAAGTACACGGGCGTTACGATAAAAAAAAAAACAAAACAAATCTGCCGTCAGCTAAAACACCCGGATTGTGCAAATCTTTAGCCAGCCCATTCAACCATAAAACAAACAGACGTGAATGCACTGAAATAAAAAGTAATAGAAAGACAATAAACAAAAGTGACCACAACACGTGTTTACGGAATATTCCAGAGGCAGTGATATTTCCTGACTGAGGAGTATCATTGATCTGGCAGATCTTGGCCTGTGATCAGTATTCCTCGCAATGGTTTGTGTCTTGTGTTTGTTTGTTTGTTGTGGTGGTGGAGCGTCAAGATGGGGAGCTGCATGGGAGCACAAATATTTAATCTGACAGACATAAATGAGTTTTGCTGGTGAAAGCAGTACGTGTATGACCAACGGCTGCCTGGCTGAAGTATTGACTGAAGGTAGAAAAGGGATTGATTTTTTTTGTAGCCATCCAGTACTTTGTTTACTTAGATTGCAGATAATATTTGACCATAGGAGTTGGTCTTAATGATTAGCTATATTTATTTGTTAAACGAGACTTACAGAGGAAAATTCAGCCAGTTGTATCGTCAAGGAGGTCAGAGAAAAAAATGGAAAAATACTTAATGACTGAGATATTTCAGGGAAAACTTTCAGGTTTTAAGCGGTTATCTCATCAAGGGGCAATTCATTCCACGGAAAGCTTTTCCTTTTGTTGTTACTGTTTAAAATAATTTGTCGCATGTTACAGCTCAGACTGTGCAAAGTTAAAAGCAGTAAAAACTATAGTGATTTAAAATGAACTAAATATAAAAAAAGAATTTAGAGTTTTGGTAAACCTCAGGATATCACTTCTGAAAGCTCTTCTTTGAAAAATGGAGGGCAACAGCAGAAAAACCTAAAAACCCACTGCACTCCTGCTGACTCACCAAGAGCTAAGAAATGCCTGCAGGACCAACTGGTGCCGTTTGAGCAGACAGCTTACACTCACAGGCCTGGAGAAGGTCGTCTTGTTGGTTCAGAACCAGAAGCGGCACACTGAGTGAGATGTCTGACTGACAGACCGTGGGCTCTCACTCGGCCTGTGTCAATCACCAAAGTTGACGTGTGATGTGACAAGGATGTTCTTTTCTTCAGAAGGGTCCCCATACCCTGTGTCTTTGGGGTCAGCCAGACACGTCACATGCTCCTTGACAAAAGTTTCGCATTACCTGTTAGGCTTTTTAAAAATGCAGAAATAGTTCTAAAGTGAGTCACCACATAAAACTTTTGAACACTTGGTAGATTATTGACAACAGCAGTCATCCTATTTGAAGAACCTGCCTAAAACATTGAGCAGAGTAGCATCCTACAGTTTTTACAGCTGGATGCTTTACTGGAGAAATTCAGGTTGAGTACCATACTGAAGGTTATGACTGTCAGTCTCTTCCTGGGAGTCGAGAAATTAAACACTTTCCAAACTTATGAACGTTCTGAGCTTTGACTGGACAAGGAGCTCCCAGCCTCTGCATGTCTATGTCTGTACCCGTGGTCTCCTGTTTCCAATGTGTGGCATTAAAAAAGAAAAATCTCATCAGTCTTGTCATTTCTAATGGCTGTCATCGGTTCCCACTGACTAGGTGAGCGTCCTACTCCAACCCCCACTGTGAGGAGCCTTTGCTGTTTTGCAATCTGCTCTATGTCTGTCACCTTACGCTGGCCAATGAAACATTCAGTGTAACCCTATCATCGGCATCGTCGAACAAGCCTTGATGTTCAGGGCTTTGGAGATGGGCTGTCCATGCAGGGTCTGTTAAGATAAATTCATTTCCGCAAACCCAAGTTCTTTTTTCTACAATGGATGGGTTTCAAGATTAACAGGCAGCCCTGTCACAAGTGCTTATCTTAGATCATGTCATAGTGGGCCAGTCTTAAACAGAACAAAGATGAGTAGGACAATCACATGGAACAAATGAAAAGAATCGGTTTTCCTGCCAACAACGCCGTGCACGACAAAGTGTACCACTCAACAGTTTTCCATGGTCCATTCTGAGGGGTGAGAGGCCAACAAACGTCAGGAGAAACTAAATTCATGTAGGATCAAATAGCTGGTGCAACGGGAGCTCTGCAGATAGGTTTAATGCCCTTTCACGTAAGTGGTGACTACACAACCCTTCCCTCTTAATCGCGACTATCCCAGACATAAAATTCGAGCAGACCAGGAGAGATTGTTGCTTACCGCATACGGATAGAATTAAACTCTTGAATGTGCCCTAGTTCTGTTGTTATTTTTTGTGGATTGGCATTACTTCAAAAGCCAATTTCATTTACTCCTATTTGAATTTTTTATAAGCCATTCCAGGTCAGGATCTCTGTCATGAAGTAGGCTGTTCCGCACCAACATCACATAACCAAGTGTCCAGTGATATCCATAAAACCTAAACACAGCATACCTGCAATCTAGTTTATGTATGGGTTTTAAATCCCTGTTATGAAACTCCACCCATTCTTCATACATTCCTGATGGTCACGTGGTCCCATGCTTTTTCAGAACCGAGGACCTTGTAAACCTCTGAAATGTTTCCACAAAAAGTGGTCATGAGTGGGAACTGAACTATCACCAGCATTGATTGGTTAGTTCGGGATGCTCCCACCCACAACAGGTTTTGAAGCCTCATTTGTCCCATCACTTCTTGATGGATGAAAACTTCATCGACACGTGGAAGTGTGACTATATATAAAGTTCACCAGTCAAGGTGTATATGAAGCCAATCTCAGTGTGAGACCTACTGCCAACAGCACATACGCATCCCATGCCAGTAGACGCATGCGAAAAAGTTGAGAACAAAGTGACAACATAAAGAAGGCTCGGTTTTGGGCCCGACAGCCTTGTCCTGATAATCAATAAGCATTCTGTACCCCCACCACAACTAGCCATAATGCTAAACCCCCTGTCCCCATTCCCCACAAGGACAAAACTCAAAGAGTACATCAAGTCAATACCAGCTCCTCCCCCTTCTCCATTTATCTAATCCTGGGAAAAGACTGGATCAAAAATCAGAGTGCCAAAAGGCAGCAAAACTGTGAGCCATGTATTTACTGACTCCAAAAAAGGATATGGACAGAATGTCAGGAATCGCTGATCAAGAAGGCCATCCTGTCCTGTTAATATCACCCAGCCTCGGCCAACCAGCATCAACATAGCTTATTAAAGTCCTCATGCCACAACGTGGATTTATGACTGCCCTTTTCTCATATCATTCTCAAATAGCATAAAATGCCGCAAGGCCTCTGGATCTTCAGTAGAACGGCCATCCAATCTCCATGCCTCCATATCCAACACTGGGGGGCAGAGTACATGCAGTTCAATCTCAGGCAAACCCAGCAATTCCTTTGCCATGGAGGGCACAACACATGTCCAGTGTCTGTTTGGAGCGCTTCACACATCTACATGTAAACAGACATAAATGGGGGCTGCCCCTCACGTTGTCCTCTTCATGGTGCAGAGAAGTCAAGTCCAAACAAAGTCACGAGTGTAGCACTGTGTTAAGAAGCTACCGTGAAAAATATATCTGTGGATTCTTGTAAAGGTCATTTTGAAATTGGCCAGGTGCACCTGGTTGAAACAAAAATGTTCATAGTTTCTGTGTCAACCATAAGTTGTGGGTGGGAAGAGACGGTAGTGGGGGGGTCTATGGAGGAGGTCTGTTCTGAACTGAGTGTCTAGCCATTTATTATTGAAGTGTCCTTTATTGTCTGCTTCATTATTCATGCGTTCTGAGAGGAGAGAGGTGACCGCTCACCTGTCTGACCCGGCAACTGACAGGGGCGGGACTGACCTGGAACCAGCCAATGGCACCGCTTCAGTCTGTCACTCATACACAAGCTCACACACACAGATAGTGCGTTTACTATAGGAAGATAGCAGGAATACCTACAACTGCTGGAGGCCATAAAAAGACAGCAGTTACAGATGAAGGATATCTGAGGAGCCAGTGGACAAGACTGTGATAGACGGCAAGCATGGGTGCTTGCCAACTGATAGGACAGCTGTCTAGAAAGGCTGCCTGGACACTCATTGCCTGGTGTATGTGGACATGCCCCCGAGAAAAATACTCTCTATTAGGTCTGGAGGATGTCTGGTAAATGACTGGGTGATCAACTAAGAAAAACGAAGAACAAACATTTAGAGAATGTTACTGTCACATGTCAGTTATGACGCGTTTCCACTGCATGGTACCGGCTCGACTTGACTCAGCTTGACTGGGCTCGACGCGATTCTACTCGCTTGGCGTTCCTTTTCCATTGCAGAGATCTGGTGGTCATGACGCTGCACGCAATTCCCGTAACGCCATCTTCAACACGACAAACAGGAAAGAACAATGCATGATATGGAAGGGATTCTGTATTTGGTTCTTGGTATGTGGCTATTTGTCACAGCAAGGAGAAAACTTTTATTTCAGAAGAGGCTGAGTGCAGCAAAATAAAACACTGCTGAAATACGGTGGTCTACTCGTTCAAATGCCCAAACAGACGGTCCCCGCCGGCGACTTTGCAAATAGTGAAAAATCTGAAACACATATACACAACACACCCATTTTAATATGTAATAGTAGTTGACCACGGCATGGTTTTGCGGGCGTCCATATCAGTTAAACTTAAAAACAATAGATGGTCATTTGAATCCAAAATAGCTTACTAAAATGCTTCGCTCAGTATACCCCATCGTGTGTTGATGACACAGTGCTGTTGATTCTCTCTGACCAATCAGCAGCCTGCAGCCTTTTCATGTGACCATCATAGTACCTACTCAGCTCGGTTAGAACCGAGTCAGAGATGGGACCAAAAAATAGCACCAGGTATCAGGTACTATCCTCAGTTTTGCCAAATGGAAATGCAAAAAAGGCGAGTAGAGTCAAGTCGAGTCGAGCCGGTTCCATGAGGTGGAAACGGGGCTTTAGTCAGACCAGCTGTCGCCAGCTGAAGATGGACAGATGCCACGTTCCATTTCCATGTGTTGTTGTCTCCATTCCATGGCTAAGCTGAAGGTTGAAATGTACCCAGCACTTCTCCCAGGAAGGGGTTATACCCGCAGGGCAGCGCCGTCTGTGTGTGTGAGGGCAAGAGGGCCTTGGGTAACTCAGCTGTGTCTCAGTAGGGTGGGGGTACTACCTGGCACAGTCTCCCCCCCCAGAGGGTACCTCCAATTCCCTTGTGAGAGGTGGGTGTGACTGAGGATAAACAGAAACAGCCACTAATGATGGTCGAAATGATGTCATGGAGTCGGTGACACCCATCTGATTTTGTTGTGCCTCTCAGTAAGGAACTAGGAAAACAGCGGATAGAATGTCCACAAAACGGCTGTCTTGTGCACAGTACCATCTGAAAAACCTGCAGCGAACCCACGAGCAAGCAAGAACCTGGGCTCACAAACAGCCTTGATGGGGAGAGACCGGCACATTCACAGGCAGAAGAAGAGGCTTGCAGATACCCACCAGAAGAACAGACACAAGCGCACAAGAAAACAGGCGTACAAAGTCAGCCAGAGTCCACACACATGCAGAGGGCAGGGAAAATGCAGAAACAGATGTGGGAAATACACGCATCAAGAAAGTGAGAACGAAACGTGAGAGCAGTCACAGAGAAGAATTCTGCCCCGTCTTTAATGAGCCAAGGCGCCATGAGCCGGTTCTCTGCCAATCCATCTGCTTCAGCAAGCCCAACGTGCCGGTTAAACGCCCACCGCTGTGACAGCGGGTTCATCAGCCACGGCTGGCCAGGGAAATTAACCATTCGACCAGCAAACAAGAGTCACTGCCTTTCTTCACTGAGTATATGTTTAACCGGAACTTGTACGAGAGGCGAGTGCTCGTCGAACTCTCTTGGGACACCAGCAGAGGGCTCTCTGAGTGATTTTGAGGCTTCTCACCTGAGACAGGTGCAAGCCTGATGGAGGACTGTTCGGCCATGGCCTCACCATCTGGATGCGATGAGGTCATTTCCTCATCCATCCCGTGCCTCATTATGGACTGTACAAACAAACAGTCCCGCCAACAGACAGTGCTGGCCAGACGGCCCTCCTGCCACAGGGGGCAAAAAAAAAAACAGATGCCAGGAAGCAGATAGCTTACTGGTTTTAACTGGTCTAGTTTTTCCAAGTGTAAGTAGCGACTGCCCAGCCATAAATCATCAGAACACGTTTATGGTTCATCTCTGTTATCTGTTGTTGCTCTATCGTCAAGTAATCTGAACCCGAGTATGAACGCATGCAAAACTGCACCACTGAGTGCTGCATTCATAGTACTTTTAAAGGACATGTGATATCCAGTCATTACTGTCCATTCCACTGGTATCCAGTACAGACTTAATGGGATGTTGAGCGAATGAGGCTTTCATCGGCCAGGTGAACAATGTTTACTAGATATCAAATATACGAGTCCTGGATTAACCTGGGATGCAACTTTAAAAGGGACAAACAGAGACTTGTGTACGCCCATGAACACATAATGTACTGTTCTTTCCTGCAAACAAATGCAGAGAGAGGGAAAAAGAGACTCCTGACAAACCACGGTCCACCATGATCAGAAGGTGAAAGAGATCATGTTTTACTGTACACTGATTATAGTGGTTAAAGATAGAGCACGTCCCAGGAGAGCAGTCACAGGTGTCCTTTTGATAAAAGCAGTTAACACAAACATGCTGAAATAGCTAGCTGTTCAAAAGGGGGAACCTACACCGTAGTTTTCTGGTGTAACTCGAACTGCAGGAATATAAATCATACAAAAAAGGATTATTTATGGAATATACTGAAAACGGACAATGACTTTACTGAGTCTGAGCAAGTCGGTGATTCATTCCTCTGGGGGAACAGCACATATTGAAGGTTGTGATTGGCAGTTCAAGACATCGTTACGTACGGTAGTGACAGGTAAGCAGAAGTTCAGCGAGCTGACGTGGAGGCAGCGTTCAGCAATGCTAACGTACTGCGGACTGTGGAGCCACACGCAGTTAAATGCTTATTCATCCTCTCCTTCATCGCCTTTCCGGTGGCACTAATTGCACTAATGCAGATTTGATTGCCTTAACGAGCCAGGCAGCGGTGTCATCTGGTTAATGCGCTTTCTGTTTCTTTGGCCCTCCGAAATGAGAAACAGCAGAAAGGACTGCTGGGTAAACAATTTTTGTTTTGATGTTTTAAATACATGAGGGACAAGTTCAGCTTTTGATGATGCTAAGCAAAGAGAAGAAATGATTTCCTGGGACTGGATAATGAGTGTCATTATATTTGGTGACAGTCTGATGACAAGATTCTCCTGTGAAAACATAATATTCTATTGTTGTCCTCCATAAGGTGTGAGAGCTCTTTGTAGTTTGAATTACTCCACAAGCAGCCACAAATGCATGAATATTCTTGCTGGGCGTCAGAAGAAGGCCTCCAGTTTCAAAGAAACATGTGCCAAGTATACCAGCGTGAGACAGGTGGCCTTCGGAAATCTGCCCACAAGAATTAACTGTACGCGACATTAAAAATCTGCTGCACTCTATTGTGTTTGTCATCCATGGGTTAATTGAGCTGACTTGCGTGTCTTCATACTATACAACAGAAAAGGGAAAAAAATCTGAAATACAAATGATAGACCTGTTATCGTCCATTATCTCCCTAATATCTGTTTTTGGGGGCCAGAATACGACACACCAGACTACCCAGGTCATTGAGGGTGACACATCAACAGCTCTCCCAGAAGAGTGCAAACAGAAGGCTCAGTGGGAGGGGGGAGGGTCGAATTGTGGACTGGCTTTCCCATTCAAGATGACTCAACATCACATAACAATACTAGTAGTTCATTCTATAAGGTTCAAATACCTGAATCAAAGTTTGAGGAGGTCGGGCTTTTAGCCACACTGCAAACATGCAGGCAGAAATATTTTCAATACTTTTCATATCTAGATAGAAAAAGTATCTGATAGAGTAACGGATACATGTTTTGTATCAAGCTACTACCTCGCTTGAAGTAAAATACCTCTCAGAATTGTCTATTCTCATTCTGAATCTCCCATTCTTTTGGAACAGAGTGTGTGTGTTTGTGTTTACCTTCAGCAGCCACGATAAAGTACTTCAAAGCACCTCTCTCTGGTCTGTCAACATGACACACCAACCCCAGTAGAAAGGCCCAAGAATGATTTGCCTAATTTAACAAACAGCATGGAGAGAAACGGTGTTTTTTTTTATTGTCTTTTCAAGCTGTCTACTTAAGTACCAGGGTAGAGATTTCTGACAGGATCAGTCATGGAGGATTCTGGCACTGGTACACCCAAAGTGGCCAAATGCAGAGGCTTGTTTATAATACGTAAGGCACCTGGTGGCCCTGCAGGTCTAACATGATCTGAATCTTTCCTCACACACGTGTCAACCCTGCTTTAGCAAGTCTGATTCGTGCACAGGTTGCCGAACGCCTGCATACACAAAATGATTACAGTCATTACAAAGGCTCAGAAAACAACAGCAAGGTCCACTAAAACCATATTAGTATAAATTACAAAATTTGTCGGTATTGTGAGGCCATACCTTGCAATGGAGGCTAGGTTTGTACAGCCTGTTTTATCCTAGCCTGTCTCCTAAGATCCTATGTCCAGCTGCCTTCTGGGTATTTCAATACATTTTAATAACTGACACCCAAATAGATAAGACACCTCACTTCAGTAAAGTACTCCAGTTTAGTTGAGAAAAGTGTGGGCAAACACTGCAGCCATCAAGTTGCAAAGATGTGCACATGCAGGTTTGGTGTAGCTCCATTCGTCTCCTGTGTATGAATGAAAAGCACTGAATCTAGACTTTTTTAGGCAAATTATTTCATTTGCGAGAGGAAACTGAGTTTCTCAGGGGAAATCGAGACAACACAAAGGAGTACATACAAACACCACACACAGCAGAATTCGAACCCCCAACCCAACACTGCCCACAATCCCACCACACCGTCCACTCTTACACCCTAAATAACACACATCGGCCACGTGGATAACGGGAGCCCACCGAAACCGAGTCAGGAATTGGCCTGTCTGCTGTATCTTTGAGAAAGCTTAGTCAGAGATCCCAGAGAAAAAACAAGCCACCATATGAATGAAAAGCTGTGGACGAAATGCTAATTCACCAGGGAGAATGTAACAGCTCAAGAGGGTGCAAAGTTGCAAGGGTGGTACACTATTAAAACACTACGGAAAAAGGGGCCTGTTTTGTCTTTTCTTTCTCCTAAAACCCTGCTTTCGTACCAAGTTGCTGGTCCTGGCACTAACGGACGTAAAAAGTAATTGTTACTTGTGTACCCACATTTACACTTAAATGTAACATGCATTACTTGGTTGTTTTGACATTGCTCCAGAAATAATTATTTCTATCCATTATATTGTGGGAAAAGAGCCTTGTTTTACCGATGTGTGCATATGTATGCTGTGTATATGTTGTCCCTCAATTGTACCATAGTAATTTATACTAATTTGTCTTGTACAGGCATTACAGTGCAGTATCGATTTCAGTATCCATGACTTTTGGTGGAGTCACGTGCAGACAGAAAGTTGCTCAGACTTCACTTCAGGATTCTTGTCTCAACAGGCACAAGCCCTACACGGTGGTAGCAGATGCAGAGTGACACGCAGGCTCCTGCCCCATGCTGTGACGTAATGTACTGTACACACCGAAGTGAGCGACGTGCAGAATCATTCAACCCTACTGCCCTCTAGGGGACGTGCAGCAAAATGCTGGCGGGGATTGGTCAGGCACATCCAACTGCTTTCTGTGTATTTTGATACATTTTAATAATTGAAACTCAAAATCTTAGGTAAGTCAGCTTACTTCAGTTAAATTGTGAAAAAATGCAGGCAAACAGCAAAGCCCTCAAGTTGCAGGCATGTATACATGCAAATCAGAGTGCAATTCTTTTAATGCCGTGCATCTCAATGAAAATAAACGTATCTAGATTTTTTTCAGCAAATTGTGGTTCACAGATAGATTGCTAAATATGCCATCTTCAAACACGGACAAACACTGTAAGATACAATTCAATGCACATACTAATGTATGAGACTTTATTTCAATGTGAGTTGGTATATAGAAAATTTACACTCAATGGCAAACCAGGCAAATTCTTAACAAATCTATACTTCAATTAATTGTTTGCTCAGCCGTTGCTATTGTTCAGAACCGCTTTTTTATACAATTAACTATTTTTACCAGAGCAATTCAGGTTAAGTATCTTGCTCAAGCGTACTTACAGAAAGGCTTTTCCTGTGACTTGAACAAGCAGCATAATCGTGTGAATAACTAAGAAAAAAAAAAAACAGCTTTCAGAATGAAGGAAGGTGTGTACCTAACAGGAATAAACTTCCCTTTTTCATCAGTGCAAGAAGAATAGAAAGGAGTGTGGAAGATGACAAAATGAGACAGCATGCCTCCAGAAAAACACACATTTGTCTTCCAGGGTTAGATTTTTATTTTTATGTCACCCTGAATAAAACTTAAGCACCGAGCTGGGATTCAAGCCCATTATCACACACAGGAAAACACCTGAAGAATACTGATGTCCGAGGATAAACGTGTCGTAATGTCACTGTCCTGATTGTCACCGGATGTGGAGTGCAGAGCCAAGGAACGAGGGAGGCATGGATGAAGGAGCAAGTGCAAAACGGGATTTAATAACAAAAAGGAAGAACCACAATCACAGGGCCCAGCCCTGAACTGAGGGGTCCACATGTATGAGGAATGCAGAGAACACAAGACAAGAACCGGGTCACAGGGACTGGGAAACCAAGAGCTGCAGACAACACAGGCAGCAGCATTGACCAACACACAGCGAATGCAAAGGGCAAAACTCAGACTTAAATAACAAAGAAACAGGTGGGACACATGAGGGCAACTAGGGCAAGGGGAGGAGAGGATATGCAAAAAGGAGACATGATGGGCACACATGAAACCCTAGGCAGTACTCCGGGGACCACAAGTGCTGGTACTGACGTGACATTTACATATTTAAACTGAGCCAGGCTACTCTGATACTCAGGCAGCGAAGGTTATTTCACTGTCTTATTGATCCACATAGTGTACTTTTTGCTAGTCGTTATTTTAACTGCTATTTTAGCAGCCAGACATGGTTACACTATAAATGATACGCTGGGCCTAAGGAATAGTGCTTATTCATTTGTGACCTGCTGCAATAAACAAACTGGGTCTGAAAGATTTAAATAGAAAAACCAGCCCGTTGAGGTGCTCAGAAATTTCCTGAGATCAGTGGATAGAAGGAGCAGTGACAACCGCCTGACGAAGAAGTCAGTGGAGCCCCCTGCAGGATGGGAGAACAGCTAAGGTAGTGGGGACTGTTACTTATCCTGTGTGTATCCTACACGTCAGCTGCTCAGGTCCCAGGGTCTCAGAGCTATAAGGTCATCCTGTCCTTCTGGGGCTGGTTCCTTCACTGCATAGTCACAGGGATTTGGGAAAAGAGAGTGTAAAGTACACGGCACCAATATAAGTAATTATGTAAATAAAATTTGTCCTGTCCTGGATAGTCCCTGCTTTGTGCTTCCTAATTTCTAATTTATTTACGTTCCATGAAATGAATAGCATAATGGCCAGGTTTAGACCTTTATGAAGCCTAGAACAAGGTATTCTATTCACTGGAATCATTACCTGCAAGTCCTCTACTAAACCACGGGAAAGCTTCACTGAAAAAGAGGGTCTTCATGGTACTGCAATAATTCAGTTAAGTAATTCAATTTAATTCATTTTTATAGCGCCTTTCGCAACACAGTTGCCCCAAGGCATTTAACAAGAGTGTGTGGTAATTACAATGACTGTGAGGGTGCGGTTAGGGCTGCTCTGTTGGTCCAGTTCTATTCATATGTCTACTATTGCTTGACATTTTCCAGGATCCAGTGGAAAATTCTGTAATGTGATGGTCTGAGTCTGTTAATGTATGGACAGTATAGGATAATATATACCTCAGAATTGTATGTGGACCCGGTGGCCTCATAATGAATCGTCTGTAAAATCAGCAGCACATAAAAGAGCTACAATACAGCCAGTGGTACCTAAAATAGCATCCAGATTTATCCTCCAGGCCTTCAGTCACAGCGCAGTAAATGGAGGTCCGTGCTCCCTCTCCGGGGGTCTTTAGCGGGAGCACGGCTGGGCGGAAGAGCGGGGGATGCCGGCCCCCTACATGGCGGCCCAGCTCAATGTGCAGAGAGGAAGATGACACGTCCGTCCCTGAGGTGCAGAACACAAGAAACGGGCTGCTGTGGAGACACGCCTGAGTTGTCATTTCAAACTCTGGATGCGGTTAATTTGCAGACGCCGGAACACGTGGATTGGAATATTGAGATGACAGTACAGCCGGCTGTAGGTACCAAAGTAGATCACCGAACTCAATCTGTCATTGAAAGGTTGTAAGCTGATGTCCTGTGGGGCAAACATGTTACACGTATGACACAGGTATCGTGAAAGTAGTGCATTCAATAAGGCAACGTGGTAGATAAGAGGCTACAGTGTTGCCCTGAATGTGCTTCACACGTAGGGATTTTAAGCAGAGCTACAGGGCGGGTGGTGTGGAGCTGCATATTGAACTCGTACGGTTCACCACAAAGCCCAGGAGCCCCAGACCTTGAACCCTGCAGGCCAGCTCCCTGGCAAAGAGAATGTAGATGACTGATGTTTATCCCCATGTGTCTGTAGATGACCAAGGAGTTGTATGGTGTCTTATTGAAGTTAAGGTCATCAAAGTGGATTTTCCCTGTGGGTGGAAACACCACATGAATGTAGATGTTCAACTACCATGGACATCCAGGTAAATGACTGGGCGTCCATATTACCTGGTCCTGCACGGCCAACGGTCACAAAACACAAGGGATGTTAATGCAGGAGCTAAGGAAATTTAACAAAAAGTCTCCAGATGTCAAAGGTTAAAAGGGAACTGTGTGGGTCATATAAAGGCATTTAATTCAAATAGCTTCTGTGCAAATATGGCTTATAAAAAAAGGGAAAAGGTTCTGCATTTCAAACCCCAACTTACCACCTTTGTGAGCAATGCTGGACACAGCTATGACACAGCTGGGGGAACAGCTATTAAGCTGTTCCAAGAGATCTCTGGTGAGTAGGAAATGGCCTAAGTGACTGATGGCAAGTTGTGTCTCAAACCCATCCTCTGTCAGTCCTTTGGGACACATCATCACTCCTGTGTGGAAGGAAGAGTCCCAGTCAGGTCTGAGTGTCTCAATTTCACACAGTGTGTGTATGCGCCAAGACATAGACTGGCATTCTGTCCTGAGAAGATGCAGTAGACAACAATAGATAATAACAATAGACAATAATGGACAATTACAGGTTTCATAGCAAGTACGGTTACATACAGAAATGTTATTTAACATAGAGCAACATACGGTCGTATACTAGAGATGCTCATTTATATAAATGCACAGTCACAAGTCGAATTCAACCACCCGGCCATTTGCCAGCTGTCCACCTGAGCTCACCAGCATTGTTGACGAGGCTGTCGAGCGGCGTCTCGCTGCTGCTGTAGCACGTGGCAAACTGACGCACCGCCGAGAACCAGGCCAGGTCCAGATGATGTTCCACCACGGTCCTGTTCCACGTAGACTTCCGGATTTCCTCTGCTCGGGTCAAGTGTCGGCACGCCATTACTACACGGGCCACTAGGACGAGTCCGGCACTTCGCCTTTAAGCGTGGGCTTGCAAATGACAATAAGCATCTGCGGTCATGGTTTGGGGTATGTTCTTATATCAAAGATACAATAACAGCGTTAACCTGAAAAATGCAAAATCACCTAACTGCATGTCTTTGGATTGCAGGAGAAAAGCCATGTCACATGGGGATAAACATCAGACACAGACACCCACAGGGTGTGGGCAGGATTCGAACCTGTCATCATTAAGGTACAGTGCTGGCCATTGTTATTCTCTAGCAAAACATCAAAAAAAAGAGAAGTGTAACACTGTACCTACCTCTGCATGCCATATTCCATGTTGTCTCCTTGCCAATACCTGTGTTGGCACCAGTGATCAGAACGGTTTTCCCGTGAAGATGGGTCTGGCTGCGGCACACACCATCAGTAATCCATTTCCACAGCAGAGCAAGACTCCAGGGTTGGCCATTCCTACAATTCTAATACCAAGCCAGGTTCATAGCTCCTGCGACTTCCACTACACGGCAACGAACTGGAAATTGTAAAGGTGAACGAGGTCCACGATGTAAAAAGCAACTGCGGTTATGTCAAACACAGAGACCTTTAAGGAACTCAGTGTCGCGGTTCCCGTTCCCGCCACCAGGGGTCTCCCGAGCGCCCTGTCCGGTTACAGCAATCACAGTACGTTCTCTCACATATTTGTGTGATTGCTGGTTACAGCAATCACAATATGTTCCCGCACAGTTTGTTTTTTTTAATCTTTTTTATCCAGTCTGTTTCACTTTGTTTAGGAGAACCCCAAGCTGGTTTTACAGCAAATTCACTGCAGTAACATGATTCAGAGGGTTTCAAAATGGGTCCAAGTTCCCAAAGTAACAGCCTGGTTGTTAGGACTGGTGAGATTCTGATCACCCTATAGATGGCGCTCTAACACTTGCATTTTGAGACTGTAGATGGAACATCCATAGTCCCTCACAACCGGATGGCGGGTAAGAAAATGGGGGTGGAGGTGTCCCCAGGGGTCTGCCTATGGGCCCACTGATTTCCTGCTGGGCGTCTACATTGCAGCACACTTCTTCTTCTCTGATGGCGCATTCCCATCAGACTTTTCCATCTCCAGAATAATCCTTTTGAATACTGCCACAGCAGTCTATAAGAGCACAAGCTGCCTGTTTACCTTCAGTCACACTGAGGGATTTCATCAGCTCAATTCCCTGTGCCCTGTATGTTCCTTTGGATACATTTAGAACAGAGTTTTGAAATAACTAAATTCCAGCTGTGCTTGAAATTTCTGAGAGCCGTATGCCATCAGACCTATTGCTCATCAATTGCATGTATCTGTGTGCTTGTGATTCAAATGCAATAGGGTTAGCATGATGAGAGAATTTTGTAAAACTAAACATATGAACAATACTGTAAAAGATATGATAAAAAACCGTTGAAATTCCAGTGATAAACCATTTATTTATAACGTGAAATTTAAAAAGGTGTGGAATTTGATAATAATCCAGTTAGCCCTGCCTAGCAGTTGACTGACTCAATTCCACTGTTCACTAAGGTACAGTATAAATTCTCCCTAAATAAATCCTGTGCAGCAGTCGGGAACACCCAAAACATGACACATGCCTGGTTCTCCTGGGCTGAAGTCTCCAAGTCTCGTTTAGTAGAAGCATTGATTGGCCAGTGCAGGATACTGCCATCCACCGTGGGCTTTGAAACCTCATTTGTCCCATCACTATGGTTCAGTGTCTTAACTGAGCAGTAAAGTAGCACCTTTCCATGTGAAGATCCTTCTTGTTCCCAACAAGAACAGTTGGCACCCTGAAAAAATAAAGAATTTTGTCTTTAATTACAGGTTTAAACATACACACACGACATAAAGTACATTTAGTACTCAAGTCCAGCTTGTGCCTGAATCGTAAAACCTACTGGATTTTTCCAACCAAGTCCAGCAGCTTATCATGAAAGACCGGAACCACCTCAGAGCTGCAGAGAGAGAAGAGGACAGGTGTACACACATATGCAATGTGCAGTCTGAGAGGAATCACATTGCTTTTTGCACTAATTGTCGTGTGTCAGAGCAGGGTTAAGCACAAATCACACAGCACGTGGATCAATGCGGAGGTGTTGGAAGGGACCCACCTCTTCATGGAGCTGACGGAATACACCAGCATATATCCATGGATGTCCATTAAATGCGATTGGGGGAAAAATCGAATACTTATCCTGTAAAATGGACCATAGGGGCACCCCTTAAAAGGCATCACCAGATCAAGATGCCTCCACTGGACGTACCAGTGCTGGATCTAGCTGTCAGTAAACATAACACTCATAACCTGTTCTAGAGTTAATAAACCACAATTGATTCATTATCGCCCTGATATGGATTTATAGCAATGCTGTTGTCTGTCGCTGTCCTATCGCTGCGAATCTCTGATACACATCCAATAGGTTCTTAAAATGGAAATATATCAATACACCTGACCTGCAGTATGGACCAGGTGCAGGCTGAAGTCCTGTCCAGTCACAGATGCCATTTTATTAAAAGCTGGTGACAAAGAAAGGGGAAGACATGCTGTCACGAGAGGACATTTTCAAAATGAGGAATGGAGCTGTAAAAAGTGAGGTAAACAAATGAACAAATTTGCACTGCAGTAAAGATTCATACAGCACACACTGTCACAATTACTGTAGATCTCAGGACATTTGTCAACAAAAAACATGAACTGGTTGTGTTTCGAAACACCCCAAAGATACTCGGTTTTCAATTATGGGGTCATAGGAGTCTACAAACTGTCCCTCCACAAACTGGATCGTAAGCAACAATTTGCCTGCAATGTAAGTTTAACACATGCTTGACATCAAGAGATATAATTTGGTCACAAAATGACTTTGGGTCTTCAGCCACCATTAAGTGCCCTGGGGCAACTGTGCTGTGAATGGCATTATAAAAATAAATTGAATTTAAATAAATTGAATTAGCTTGCATGGGATCAGGAAAGATAAAATTAACATTCACGAAAAATTATAGGGCACAACTGTGTGTGTGTGTGTGTGTGTGTGTGTGTGTGTGTGTGTTTGCTTTGTGATCTACAGGCATCCCACCCTGGGTGTCCCCCATCTTGTGCCCCATGCTGCCTGCGTTAGGCTCCAAGCTCCCTCGCGCTGACCAGGATGCGCAGTTAGACGATGCAAAATGTTCCCTCAGACATGTATTCTATGGTGGATGAGTTCTGGTAAAACGGGAAGATCTGTCTATGGTTTCTGGCAGTGGGAACTGGCCTGGTTCCCCATCAGCACCGGGGAGGCTGTCTGTAGCTGGGTCTTTTTCTCCTCAGTGGGTATTCTGGGTAACCAGCATATGGTGTGCTTTTTATTAGGACTGAAACTGTATGTGCAGTGCAGCCCCAGCAGGGTGAGCCACTGCTTTGGACCTGAACCAAGCTTCACTCGCCCAGCCATGGGCCTCAACCCTGGGATGGGGAATTTGTTACTAGGGCCAAAATCAACTCCTGGGACATGCTGTGGTCCAGCCCATCCACCCCCGGGGGCATGCTGTGGTCCAGCCCAGGCCATGTTTGTCATGCAGATTTCATATTATTTGAATGCTATGCAAACTGGTTGGTTTTATTACTAACTGTCACATGATTAATCGCACGCCAACCGGCCTGTGTGGCTAAAACTTGCATTGTGTGAGTTCTTGGCAAGGGAAGCCCTCGGCAAGACTCCAGCACCCTGGTCTCCAACGGCATCAAGCCAAGGACTCTTAGCGAAGGTCCCGTGGTGGCTTCAACCAAAGGATGGCTAGCCTGACTTTGGATGAAGCCACCATGACTTATCCACCATCTGTGAGACCGAGGGTCCAAAGCTTCTTGCTCTGGGATTGTTACATTACTGCACATCGCCTTGTCTGTACGGTTCATACTGGTGAGAAGTGCATAACATTGAAAGACCGTAATCCTCTCTGTGACCTATGTAGTTACACCCAGTTCACAGATGGCTGGTGTGGACCTAGTGTTATGACAGCATTATTTGGAACAGGTTGGCGGTAAAGCGGTACGGCTGGGTGTTAACTCCATAAAGGCTCGCTCCGTGCAGGGCTTGTCACGCATTAATGAGCCATATCTCACAACCGTAAACGTGCCGGCAGATGCCACTCGGCTCCCGGAAAGAAAATAGAATGAAGTGGCAGCAGTGCAGTTTGTGCGATTAAGAACATGAGAATAGGGAGGAGGATCTTTGGTGATTATCTAACTAATATGCCCAACCGGCCCAGGGTTTGAAGCCCAACAGGTCAACCCTATGTCCCAGCTTTGGGGCTTTACTGTTTATAGATCAGGAAGGAGTTTCAAAGCAGATAAAGTCAGGTTTCAGGCAATCTGCTGCTGGCTGTAGTCACCCTGACAGTATTGAGGCCCGAAATTTACCAAATCGTCCAGGGGGTTGCCAAGCAGGAGAGCATAGGATGGAATGGACACTTATTTTAACTTGTGCGAGTTTGTTTAATTTAATTGTTCAGATTTGGCCTGGCATTGCAATGCGGCAGCTGAGCATAGGGTTACTGTAATAGGTACCATAAGTTTTAAAAGCACCACTTTACTGTTAGACTGGCAGCCAAGACCGGTTCGTCTTTTCTGGCTCAGCAGGGAATTGATTTGCCACGGAGAGCCATAAAATTGCCGGGTTTTGGGAGTGGAATGCCGAGAGAGGTCCCACCAGATGAAGAAAGGCCAGCCTCCAATTTTGGGTCATGTGATGTGAATAAGGAACCAGGGGTCAGCTGACGAGGGAGGGTGTAATCCGGGTTTTGTAAAATAAGACCTGCTCAGCTTGCTTTAGGTCGTCCAGCCTTTAATGTACGTCTGTCTTCCTACGTACAGAGTTGGGACATTGCACGTGGGAGACATTTATCCTTCAGAGACTGAAATTTTTACACTGTATCCGATGCTTCTGTTTCCACGTAGTATGGTTCACTCTATATTTTAACATTACAGATTTCAAACAGTGAAAGCAGGAACTGTCACTGTTCAGTGTTTCTTTTTGGGTTGTATGGTTCATGTTCCTGATTCAGGGACTCGTGATGTCACCATGGTTCCTTGAAGGAGCTCTGTGCTCCACCATCTCCTCACCTTGAGGCAGGGTGGTGCCGAGTGTCCAGCTAAATGTCACCTCAGACTTTTTAGGCAAAGGGAAAAGTAGCCTGAAGCAGCAACAGCGTCCTCCAGTGGAAGGTTAGGGTTACACAGCTTCCTACATGTGGCTTGGTAATCTGGCTGAGGTACATCCTGCAGCTCTGCCTTGTGACCATATTAATTATCATGTTCGAGTCTTCACCACAGCAGAACGTCTAATGTACTGCACCATACCGATGAGGGCTAACTGCTAAAGGGGCGTGCGGCAACAGATATCTGAACAGTCCATAGACTAAAGGCCGTTCTGTGGTCAAGCCTAGAGGTCCAAGCCTTGGGCTCCAGTGTTATACAGGGCTGGTGATGAAAAATTATCTTCGCCAAGATGTTGGGTTTAATTGGAGGGGGGCTTTTACCAAACCTCGTTGGGGTGGCGAAGCTTGGGGGGAATTAAAAACAGCAGTGTGTTTTAGTTGCAACAGACCTGACCTGTGAGAGGCTGAGGAAGTATGTCCTTGGTTTTGTGATGTCCACTATTATGTGTTTATATGAAAAATAGTTAATACCACGTAGTACAATAAGGTAAATGCTGGTTTCATTATCGAATGCACACTTTTATTTAAAAAGTGTTATTAATTAATTATGTAGCTCAAGGGTCCAGCAGTAAGACCCTAGAGTTCAGGGGCTTCCAAAAGCAGTCGTTAACATGGTCCCAGTTACCATTTTTACTTCTGATTATTACTCATGCGGATCAATTGACACCAAAGAGGGAAAGACTCACTACAGCCTGGTGTGAACGGAGGCCATTAAACGGCCTGGCTTCACGGGAACGCACTTTAACAGGCACTGTGCAGGGCCCCCCGGGTACCTTAAGCAGGCTCCTCAGGGTGGGAGAGTCACTCCAGGGATGGCAATGGGGCGGGGAGGACATGCTTTAAAAGTACACCTCCATCCTCCACCCAGGCCCAGCTGGAGGCTCAGAGGGCCACACAAGACTACCAGGGGGCCATAGAAGTGCTGTTGGCCACCAAGGAGACCATCGCACAGACGGCAGTGTGACTCAGCATGGCAAGAGATGCTCAACCACGCCTCCCAGTGGGTGAGAGGGGATATGCTGAGCGAATTAAAAAAGAGAGCGCTGTACACACTGGTAGGAATGTTGTTCTGAAGACAAAAAAAGTGATGTATACTTTACATGTTCTTTTTTATAACCAGGAGAACAGACACAACCAGTGGTGGGTGATACACAGAGCAAGTCTGATTAATTAAGCAATAACACACCCGTAGTTGACCTCTAACCAGATACTTCCACATTTTGACCACACTCACATGCAATCAAAACACCCTAACAAGTACTGTTTGTTACAGCTCCAGTTATCAGTCATGAGGGTGGAAGTTGCTACCAGTCAGTTCACAGAATTCTTGTCTACTTCACCTGTAAAGTGTGCCAAAGATCACTTCTGTTCCACTGTAACAGTTTTGGCAACTGAAAACTGACTGGTCTGATATATTTAGGGTTCAAGCACGTTCCGTGCAGAACCCTACTGTTTTATTCATTATTATTCTGATTCTTCCCTGAAATGCAACGCCCGGCCCTCGTTGCCCCTGAGAGCCCCCATTTTAGTGTTTCCATAGCAACACGATTGTGACATCATAGGTTCTACTGCGTTCCAAACCAATAAAAATGCTTAAAATCTTTCCTAATTTGCATAATTCCATGGCCAACCATTCAGAATTCAGCAGTTCCCACCCAGTTTTTTGGCAAATTCGCAAAATTTGCCCAATTTATCTTGCATACTAGTTCAAGGATTTTCATCCAATCTGCACATATTTGGTATCGTTGTAATCAGCAGACCCAGCTGGTCAAAAATTCTCCCAGAAATCCCATGTTTGCCATTTTGCGTGGCCATACTATGCTCAAATTGCTTACACCCCCCTACTGGCCTATGGCAGAACGCAATGCTTCAGCCCATTCTAACCAATCCAGCACTGCTTACGTCAAACCCCTAATCAACACTGCTTGCGCTGGTTGCTTAGCTGGTCAAAAGATAGGCCAAAAACCCTATGTGACATTTTCATTGGCCACAGGCCACACCCCAAGCACCAATACCGCCCAATTGCCTATGGATGCTTCAGTGCTTATGCCAGCACTGCTGCAGGCCAGATTCCAAGTGTTTATGCCACTCAACTGCCTATGCCAGCATTGTATGCTACACCTCAGGCTACCCATTCCAGCACTGCCGGTCAAAAGGCCACTCCCCAAGAACCTGTGCTCCCAAATGCCTATGCAAGCACTACCTCCTACTACATGCAAAGTCAACAATGACAGCATGGACTAACCAGTCATTGCTGGAATGGGTATCAGAAGTTGAAGCAGGCAATGCCAGCATCGGCAGTTGAAAAGGCATAGACACATGGGGCATGGTTGACGCAAGCAGTGCTGGATGGGTATATTGGGTTGAAGCATGCAGCGCTGGCATAGGCAATTGGGGGCATAGCTGCTTATGCTTCCGAACTGCCTAGCCCAACACTACCTGCTTCAAACCCCACATCAAAGCTCTTTGTGTTGTTTGATGGTTGAAGCTGCTTTTGCTTTTTGTGTTAGTCAACGGTGCATATTTTCCTGTTGGTACTGCATGCTTGAACCTGCCCATAACCGCTCGCGGTTATATTTATCTTTGTTATATCCCAACAGAAACATCCAAAGACAATGTGGCTTTAACAGGTTTATTTCAGTGCTTGCAATTTACACTAACAACAGAACTAGTTAGCGCTGACCGTACTACACTCTGGGTACTTACTCTCCACAGTGGTCACACACACAAAACAAATTAATATTAGCGCCCTCTCTGGTGAACTACTCCCAGTACTGATTACAAGAAATAACAAAACATTTCTCACGATACTACGTCTCGTTAAATTTATTACTGACATTTCAAGAAGAAAATAATAAATAAGCATATTGAACCGTTTAAGCAAAGAATTTTCAATCAAACCTATGAACAGGCCATTTGCATGGTCGAAAAGAACAGTAAATGCAAATACTTAAGTCAAATATAAAAATAAAACATCAGAATGAATTACGATCTATAAAAGTTTGAGAACAAAAAAATTGACTTAACGTACTATGGAATTTTTAACAATATATGTACAATGAAAAAATTAAATTATATGGAAATGAAACATTAGTATATGTTGTTGTTGTTTAGTCACGCAGTCGTGTCCGACTCTTCGTGACTCCATGGACCACAGCACGCCAGGCTGCCCTGT